>OY757050.1:10251387-10663899 GCA_963582015.1 Xanthorhoe designata
GAATCCTTAGGCAATTCAATTTTATGAGTGACTGTTTGTTTTCATCGAATTTGGCTGAAGTATAGCGGATCTAAATAGTCAAGACATCCTGCCACAATCAGCAACATTTGAATCCTGGTATCTCTGTCCGCTCCTCCACATTTTACGAAAATTCATTTACTGCCCAAGCTGTCTGCCTCTGGAATGATCTTTCTGATACCCTCAGGAAAGCAAAGTCCTTATTTATTTTCAAAAAGCAACTGCTCGATCACTTGCTTACACTGCATTATTGATCTTTTAGTTTATGTGTAGGTTTATTTATGTATTTAAAGATTTAGGTAGGTCTTAGTAGTTAGTAGGTAAGTAGGTTAAAATTAAGAAACCTGGCTCAAAATCATTCAAACATTCAATCATTCGAATTGATGAATTCGAATGAATGAATGTTTGAATGATTTTGAGCCAGGTTTCTTAATTATATCATTGATCGTTGAATATATTGAATCGATTAAACTAAAACAATTAACCATTCCTTAATATTATTCAATCGATTCTTGAATCGAAAACATTACCTACCATGATTTATCTTCTATTCAGTATCATATTCTACCTATGCTTCAACGAATTCCCTATTTGGAAAGAGGAATGCAGATCAGATTTACACCTAACGTAGGTAAGTCTCTACAAATAAGCTTTAGTATTCTAATCAGATTGAATTATTGAATTTCTAGGTACCTACATAAATTAGGTAAAAAAGAAAAAAAAATTAAACACATTTATTTTAGTATTATTTATTTATTCTTATAAGATTACTACTACTACTACCACTTTTCTACTTAGGTTACTATTTCTCTATTAATTTTTGTATTTTTGATATAATGTCTTTTGTAATTATATAAATATCATCAAAAAGCATAGTTTTAACAACATGTTGTGCACACAATTCAGCTTTACATTTACAAATCGTATCATCTGAGGTGTCGAACATATTGGCATCATAAATTTCAATACGTATTAGCTTATATCCCTGTGTTGGTTTCTTTATGAATGTATAGTTGGTTGAAGAAACACCATCTTGAACATGTCGCTTGCGGTGCTCTTCATTCCGCTTGTTTAGGTCTGCATCACTTACAGTTACGAAGTTGAATAAGTCTTCAGAGTCCTAAAAATAAGAAATGCATCGTTATATATTAAATAAAATAAAATGAATACTTAGGAACTAAATTATTCATTAGCTATGTACTCACCGACATTTATAGAAAACGTTTATTTTCTTATACAGTGGAAGAAGCGGCTTGTCTTGACGACAGGAATCCAAAATGATTGATTTCTGATATTTTTCCAAGGAATTTATAGGTTTTTGATTCTGATAAATGTTCTGCATTAAGTTCAAAATCGAGGCAATCTAAAAAATGTTTTCTTTGCTTTAGTAGGTACCTGATGCTACTAGGTAATGTGATTCGACACCGCTTTGTCACATTCCTGAGCATCATTTGTTCTAACAAACTTTTTAGCAATCAAAGCAAAACGTCAACTACATAACTAATAATGACCAACGACTTCGGTTGTGGTTATGTTTTAATCAAATTATGTACTTAATAACATAAAAATACTGTCAACCAAACAAAACTCATAGGAAGGGTTGAAGGGATAGAAGGGTTGTCGATTAGAAGAAAAGAATAAAACCCTGTTCGATGTTCGCGTCTCTATACCTACCTACTAACTCGCTACTAGGTAGGTACCTACCTAGTTGGATAATTTCACTCAACTGCTCATACGGTTTCACTCAACTGATTTTTTTTTGAAATTAAGGTGTTGTTTCATTACCATTATATTTAGTATTAGCAGAAAACACTTTTCAAATGAAAAAAAATTATCAAAAAAAAAAATTTCATTCCGACGGGATTCGAGGGGCCTGTAGATTGCACTAATCGGTGCTTTAACCGAAGTTTTAACTTATCAATAATTTCATCCCGACCTAATAGGATTCCGTGACCGAACGGCAAGGTAGACCGGCTTGAGAGTGATCTTATATCGTACGGATTCGAATCCCGTTGGAATCGAAGATTTTGATATATATTTATTTTTCATTTGAAAAGTGTTTTCTGCTAATACTAAATACAATGTTAATGAAACAACACAGTGTGGTTTAACACTTAAAAAATAATTTAAAATTATAGAAAACACTTTATTTTGATAATATATTCCAATATTTTTATAGCGAGCCAAGTTACGGTATAAAATATGTTCTTGAAGAATGCAAATCAAGCAATCATTACAATCAGAGATCATATTCAAATCTTATCGTAGTGTTAAAAAAGTCAGCATTTTTCTTAGTGTGCATCTCTAGTTTTCCAAATACGGAAACAAACGTCACATGGATTTGAGACTATTTAAGCACAATTTATCTGGATCATCCCACACAACACCTTCCCGAGGGACAAGCAACACAAGAAATCAACAGCAAACAACGAAGTTTTTTTTATTAAAAATGTAAGTACTTACCAACATTATTCTTATCCATCAATCAATTCAATCACAGTCAAACATTAATTAATTCAATTACATACTCAATTCATTTAATCTATCATTCAATTAGGTAATCTAAATTCAACATTATTCTAATCCATCAATCAATACAATCAAGTGTATTAACATTCAAACATTATTTCTTATGTATCGTTTTAATTCAATTGGTAACACAATCCATTTAATTCTTACCTACACTTAAATGTTCTATCATTCAATGTTCGATTCTCCCACTCTATTAAAAGTAAACTGTCTAAGAAATTAACTACAATATATATATATTTTTTTTTTCTCTCCAGGTCGAAGCATCATACTACCGCCGACCTCTTGTTTCCTTCCGAGGATGAAGCTACGGATTTGGAAATTACTGAAAAGCCAAGGAAGCGATCATCAGCACCCGAACCTGTCACTGTTGCGGGGCCATCGAAGAAAAAGCCGAAAGTGAGACCTGTTCCAGCCGTCGTGAAGCCAACAGCACGTGATCTTTTTGGAAGCGATAGCGATGATGAAGTTGAGCCGAAACCTAAAGGTAAAAAGCCTGCACCAATGTATTCGTATTACACGAGACGATTGGCTAACGGTCACTCTAGACAAAGTGATGAGAATAAAGAAGGGTCTCATTTCATAGAATTTAAATTATTCAAAACTGACGAGATCGAGAATATTCAACCAGTCAATAGATGGCGGCATTCCGTTGTAACTATAAAAAATAAAATAAATATGGATAGCGACACCTGGCGTGTCATATCTGAATTGATGGCAGTTACCAGAAAGGATTTTAAAAACTGCCCACCAACATTTATCAGTCAGTTTTATTGATTTGTGGTTAGATTTTATGTAAAAAACATTATTGTACCATGTAATCAATCGATGTTATCAAACTATGTAATCAACCTATAATAAATAACCTTATAATCAACTCATGAAATTAATCTATGTAGGTACCTACTCGTTATAGTTATTATAGGTACTATTTTCTTTTCCATGTATTAACCTATTATTTAATTGTAATCAATATAATATAATGTAACCTAGATTTAAGTTAGTTATTAAAATAAAGCGCATTCCTACTTACATCAAATAATTATGTCATTGTTTTTTTTTCTTTTTTTTCAGTCTCCTCTTCTCTAAGAATTATCCACTGCAAACATTGTGGTGTAGATATACTAAGAAGTCGATATCAATATCATATTAGAACGAATTTACATAAGTCGAATTGTTTATTGAAAAGTAGTTATGATAATGTTGATATTATTGCTACTGCATTTAGAAACAGAATAATGACTTATCGTTTAAATCCATCGCAGAAAGTCGAGTACCTCACAGTTGAGGCGTTTCTGCAGGATAATAAACAAGTTGTTTGTAAACTGATCAATGAATCTTTATTGAAAAATCATTGTATTAAAATGAACTACGAATTGTTTGCTAATTTTGTATTATGTAAATCAAATGAGCAACAACTAAAGTCATTTAATACAAAATATGAAATAATTTACCAGAGTACTGACATAGATGAAAGTTATTACAATATAGTTGACAAATTAAAATATAAATTGTCAGAATTTGAACATGGTGAATCTGGATGGTCTTTTCTTTCCGTAAACCACTTAGAAATTAATATAAATAAATATTCTCCTTTGAGAGGTGGGAGTTATGTGGAATTACCTCCAATTATAAGAAATTCTAAAAGTTGTATAAATGTGAAAAACTCAGATGAAAACTGTTTTCTATGGAGTATTGTAGCAGGCTTGTTTCCAGTTTCTAAAAACGTATGTAGGACAACCTCTTACCCACATTACTCACAAGTTTTAAATATAGAAGGTTTATCTTTTCCACCTTCAGTCCAGGATATAAAACTATTTGAAAAGAATAATGATGAAATAAGTGTGAACATATATGGATTGGATGATAAATATGTTATAACAGGTCCTTTGTATAAAACAATGTATAAAAAGTTAAACCACTTTAATTTACTATACGTGGAAAGTAAAGGCAAATCACATTATTGTTTAATCAAGGACTTGGTACGATTAGTTCGGAAACAGGTGTCATTGAATCATAATAAAATGTTTTTATGCGATACCTGTTTACAGTTTTTTTCAACTGAAATAAAACTTTGTACACACACATGTTCCAATGTGCTAACCATAATGCCTGAAAAAAATAGTTTCCTTAAGTTTAAGCATTATGAAAGACAACAAAAAGTAAACTTTGTTATTTATGCTGATTTTGAATGTTTGTTGATTGATTGTACTGAAACTAAAACTGAAAAAACAAAACTAAATACGATACATGTACCATCATGTTTTTCTTATTACGTGTGTTGTTCTCATAATACGACTTTAAATAAAGTAGTGTCGTATAGAGGAAAAGATTGTGTTAAAGTATTTGTCGAATATTTATTGAAGGAAGCCAAGTACATTCATAATATTCTGTACACTAAACAATTAATGACTCCATTGACTGAACAACAGGAACAAGACTACGAACGATCCACATCATGTTACATTTGTAAACAATTATTATTTGATGATAAAGTTCATGATCATGATCATATTACGGGTAATTATAGAGGGCCGGCTCATTCACATTGTAATTTAATGCATAGAGTGTGTCCATTCATACCCGTAGTGTTTCATAATCTGTCGGGTTATGACTCACATCTTTTTATTACTGAGCTAACAAAACATGATGGTGATATTAAAATTATACCTAAGACTAAGGAGTCATACTTAACTATCACAAAATACATTGAAACAAATGACCGAGCTCATCCAATTCAAATTAAATTTATAGATTCTTTTCATTTTCTTAGTACAAGCTTAGATACACTAAGTAAAAATCTAACGGAAAAAGAGTTTCCACATCTGACATCTCAATTTAATAATGAGTTACAATGTAATTTATTAAGAGAAAAAGGAATTTATCCTTACGAATATATGAATTCATGGTCAAAATATGAAGAGTTGGAGCTTCCTGACAAAAAACATTTTTATAGTACTTTGAAAATGGAAAATATATCCGACGAAGAATATGATCGCGCAAAAGTAATATGGCAAAATTTTCATATTAAATCTCTTGGTGAATATACGGATTTGTATGTTAAATGTGACGTGTTGATCTTGTGTGATGTTTTTGAAAATTTTAGAAAATTATGTTTACATTTTTATAATCTTGATCCAGTTTATTATATAACATCACCGAGTTTGAGCTGGGATGCTATGTTGCTTTACACGAGTGCAGAATTAGAATTAATTACCGATTTAGAAATATATCAATTTGTCGAACGAGGAATACGTGGAGGCTTAGCACAATGTTCATACAGGCATGCAATAGCTAACAATAAGTATCTACCGGCTTTTGATGACACAAAACCAACACAATATTTGATATATCTCGATTGTGTGAATCTTTATGGTTATGCTATGATGAAAAAAATGCCTATTTCAGGGTTTAGACTACTATCATCTGATGAAGTGAACAATTTTAATGTAATGAGTATAAAAGATGATGCCAATTATGGGTATATTTTAGAAGTTGACTTAGCTTACCCTGACCACTTACATGATTTGCATAGTGACTTACCTTTTGCTCCTGAAAAGCTTATACCTCCAGGAGGAAAGACATCAAAATTAATTGCAAATCTTTATAACAAATACAATTATGTGATACATTATATCCATTTAAAGGAATGTTTAAAAAATGGGCTTGTTTTACTCAAAATTCATCGTATATTGAGTTTTCGACAAGACAATTTCTTGCAAAAATATATCGAATTGAACACTCGGTTACGTCAAGCTTCAACATCAGCATTTCAGAAAGATTTTTTTAAACTTTTTAATAATGCAATATTTGGTAAGACTATTGAAAACAAACGGAAACAAGTTGATGTTAAGTTAGTTACTTGTTGGAATGATACATTTAATAAAACTAATAAGCATCTTGAAGCTGAAAAGCTTATTAAAAAACCAAATTTAAAAAGTATTTCAATTTTTAATGAAAATTTTATTGCTATACAGTTAAATCGTGAAAAGATTTATCTTGATAGGCCGATTTATATTGGATTTTCAGTATTAGAGTATGCAAAACAACATTTATATAAATTCCATTACGATGTTATGAAAAGAAAATATAATGATAACATAAAACTTTGCTACACGGATACAGATAGTCTGCTTTATATAGTAAATACAGAAGATTTTTATAGAGACATGAAAGATGATTTAGCTCAATTTGATACCAGTAATTTCAGCAACGATAATCCTTACGCAATGCCAAACCTGAATGCCAAAATACCTGGTTTATTCAAAGATGAACTTGGAGGTGATGTAATCACTGAGTTTGTTGGCCTGAGAGCTAAATTGTACAGTCTTATTTCTGTAAAAACTAAAATAACAAAAGCAAAAGGTGTTTCAAAAGCAGTCACTTCAAAATTGAGCATAGCTCAGTATGCGAATACGCTATATAATGATACAAACTTAATATGTAAACTGAACATGATCAAATCAATCAAACATACTTTGTATTCACAAGAATTATACAAACTCGTGTTGAATAGGAATGATGACAAAAGACAAATCCTTTCAGATCAAATACAAACGATACCTTGGGGTCATTATAAATCTGTATTCCAAAATTTTTAGAAAGTAGGTATCTTTTTAAAAGTTGTTTAATTAGTGTAATTATATTAATGTATAGTTTAGAGATTTTGTAGTTGAAAAAAAGAATACAAATGATTATTATTAAGTATCTACTATAGATTTATTGCCAGATATGTAACTAAGTTTTAATGATAATAACTAATCGTATCTACCTACCTATATTTATGTAGGTACCTATATATTTACATAATTATATTTGATTTAATTTACTTAAATATAATTATATCTCCATTATGAAAGAGTTTCATTTTATGATAAGAGGTATTTATTTCATATCCACCTTATAGGATTATATAAAAAAAACATCAGATTCTTCTCAGATTACATTATAATTATGTATAAATTTGAACGATGAAAATACTTACTTAGCAATATTTCTTGTAAGTACCTACTCAAAACTAGTTTCGAACTGTTAGTTAAAATAGTATAAATGTACATGTTAAGTTGTTTTTTAATTATTAGGTAAGATGAAGTTGATTAAGCAACCCATATCGCTCAATATTAATAATATAAAATTAAGTGACTCCATTCATCACATCAGACATAGCGCTTTATTACCAAATACCATTCGCTGTATAATATGTGGTCCATCTAACTGTGGTAAAACGAATGTTATGATAAGTTTACTCCTACATCAAAATGGAGTCAAATTTAGAAATCTATATCTTTACTCTAAAACTTCTTTTCAACCCAAATACCGTTTCTTGACTGAAGTATTGAAAAGAGTACCACAGATAAATTTCTATGAGTTCAATAATGACAAAGATGTTATAGCTCCAAGTGAAGCTTTAACCAATTCTGTATTTATTTTTGATGACGTTGCCTGCGAAAAACAATTAAATATACGTAATTATTTCTCTATGGGTAGGCATAAACAAATAGATTGTTTTTATTTATCTCAAACCTATTCAAAAATTCCTAAACAATTGCTACGTGATAATGCTAATTTTCTTTTAATATTTAAACAAGATGATATAAATTTAAAGCATATTTATGAAGAACATGTAAGTTCAGATATGTCGTGGAATCAGTTCAAAAATGTTTGTAATACAGTTTGGAGCAATCCATATAATTTTGTTTGCATTAACAAAGATTCTTCATTAAACAATGGAAGGTATCGAAAAAAATTCGATGCTTTTTTTTATTTTTAGTAAAGATATAAATATAAGTAATCCATAAAAAAAATTAGTATCCTAACTTCCATCATTGAATACAGTATCGAGCAATAATATGGAGGAAAAAATTAAAATAGAATTAATTAAGTCTGCCGACTCCATTAAAAATAAATTAAAACAGATGAAAAACCAGGAACATGAAATGAATTTATCAATGAATAAAATGCTAAAGCCTGTCTCAGAACCTCTTCAAACCCTATTGA
This sequence comes from Xanthorhoe designata, assembly GCA_963582015.1. Taxonomy (NCBI): domain Eukaryota; kingdom Metazoa; phylum Arthropoda; class Insecta; order Lepidoptera; family Geometridae; genus Xanthorhoe; species Xanthorhoe designata. The sequence goes on from OY757050.1 coordinate 10,259,932, forward strand.
ATTTTAAAAATAAATCACTGGTTAATGAATGCATGGAAAATGAGAGCAATTCGGAAGTAGTTGAAGCAGATGAAAGCTATACAAACTCTTCTACTAAGGATGATGATTTTTTCGATGCAGATTTAAATTTTGCAAACACTCCTAAAAATAAAGGAAAAAATGATAATTTAGAAATTTCATTAGAAGGTGAAGACGTGTACGGTATTTATGATGGTCTAAATGTACCATTTGGAATAAGGACTGAAAATTCAAACTTAATGATTGGCAACTCAGTGGTATCATTTTCTAAATTAGGAAGTTTGGTTAAGGGTAATTTATTGGTTAAAATCGGAGATAAAACTTACAGTCTAACTCCTGGTCTGAAAGAACTTTTACTACGAAAGAAACCTGATTCAAGGTTGATAACAAGCAAAGATAAACTTATATATAAAGATATATTACTTCAAACAAATGCGCATAAGAGAGATTTTAATCCTGGAGCTCAAATAAGAGGTGATAAAGGAGTCAAATACCGAGATATAATCAAACCCTTATTTTCTGAGGCTACAGATAGTAAACCAAAACTTGGAGGTAGCTTACCGAAACTAAAGAAATATAAAACTCACACTGACTTGGTTTATTGGGACGATCCTAATGAATTAGTTGAAAGGTTAAAATTATTAATAGCTTCAAGAGATGCTGGTAACACAAATCATGATAATGAAATTTTATCGATAATTGAAGAGTTGAAAGAAGCCAATATAATTAAGGTATAAAATAGATGTAGTATGTAGCTTTTATTTTAGTATTACAGAATCATTCATAGTGATCATTTACTAATGGTTACCTTGTGTTGATACTATATTATTTTTTTATTAAATTCATAAACTTCATTAACATTTGGACGATTAATATTTATACATATAGATAAACAAATAAAAAATATAGAAAACATCTAAATATGAACAAAGTCGATGTTGTAAATGAAATTCATAAAAATGCGAGGGTAAATTTTCCACGAAGAAATGTCATTATGAAAGATATTGATGATCTATGGCAAGCGGATTTAATTGATATGCAATCGATTTCTAAGCAAAATAAAAGCTTTAGATACATTCTTTCTATTATTGACACGTTTTCGAAATACGCTTGGAATTTTCCTTTGAAAAGTAAGAAAAAAGACGTTGTATATAATGCATTTAAAACTTTGTTAGATAAAGGTAGAGTCCCTAAAAATTTACAAACTGATAATGGAACAGAATTTTACAATAATAAATTTAATAATCTTATGAAATCATATCATATTAATCACTATTCAACCTTCTCAACAAAAAAAGCTTCAATAGTAGAAAGATTTATCAGAACATTGAAATCTAAATTATATAAAGAATTTAGTTTACAAGGTAATTATAATTGGATAAATAATACCCTTAATAATGTTACATATGAATACAATCACACCTATCACCGAACCATTAATGAAATTCCAGCGAGTGTTAATAGTTTTAACAAAAACCTTATATTAAAAAGATTTCAAATGTTGGTAAAAAGAGTTAATATAAAGAGGAACTTTAAAGTGGGTGAGTATGTGCGAATCAGTAAGTATAAAGGAACATTTGAAAAGGGATATACACCCAACTGGTCGTCAGAAATATTTAAAATCCGAATAATACAAAAAACAACTCCCTTCACTTATTTAATTGAAGATATGAGAGGTCAACCCATCTTAGGAGCGTTTTATGCTCAAGAGCTTCAAAAGACAAAACATCCTAATGTATACTTAGTCGAAAAGATTCTTAGAAAGAAAGGAAGCAAGATTTTAGTAAAATGGTTAGGTTTACCCTCTACTGAAAATAGCTGGATTAATAAGTCAAACATATTATAATAAAACATTATAAAGCAAGAAACTTATCCATGTCTAATCAGTGTTATGGTGTGTTTTGGTGAGAGTAGTCTTCTCAATTGGTTAATAAATAATTTACCATTTGAATTACATTTACCAGGATACAATTATTGTGGGCCTGGTACTAAATTAAATAAGAGACTTATACGTGGCGACAAAGGTATAAATAAATTAGACGAATACTGTAAACAGCACGATATTGCCTATCAAAATTCATCAAATTTAAAAGATAGACATAAAGCAGATTTCGTTTTACTAAAAATGGCAAAGAAACGTGCAACTGCTTCTGATGCGAGTGTAAGTGAAAAGGTTGCAGCTCATATAGTAAATAAAACTATGTTAACAAAAATTAAAACTGGTGCTGGTTTAAAGAATCATGACTGTAAGCCTTCAAGAAAAAATATGTTTGATTTAAAAAAAAAATTCAGGAATGTAATTACTAAAACAAAAAAACATATACAAAAATTAAAGCCAAAATGCAAGAAAATGGCTATAGAATTAGCTATGGCTGCTGCTAGAGAAATAGTTGATGATTCACAAGTAAAACTTCCTCGCATTATTCCAATACCAAAAACTGGTGGAGTATTACCATTAATACCTATATTTGCGGGATTATCTGCTACTGGAGCCTTAGCAGGTGGTGCAGCGGGTATTGCTAAAACTATTTATGAATTCAAGATGGCTAAAAAGCGTTTTGCAGAATTGAAGAGGCATAATGAGAAAATGGAAGCTCTTTGCATTGGAAAGGGATTACATCTTAAACCTCATAAAGATGGTCTCGGAATTTATGTATCGAAAGAAAAAAACTAAAGTATCGGCTACCCAATCGTCCATTAACTAACTTAGACATTTTGAAATATGGAAATAACATCCCCTATTTTCGAGGAGTCTTTATGAAGGATGAACTCCCAATACGACCTTTTAAAAAAGAATGTGGAGTTATTAATTTAGATGATTCTAAAAATCCTGGTTCACATTGGGTAGCCTATATAAAATATAATGATTATATAGAATATTTTGATAGTTACGGTAATCTTAAGCCTCCAAAAGAATTTATACGATACTTAGGTTCGAAAGTAAACTATAATTATGATAATGTACAACGTGACCACCCGTTTAATTGCGGGCATCTTTGTTTAAGCTTTTTAAATAATTTTTGGAGTGGGCAGGGGATAAATAAACAAGATTCTCCAGTATAGTTCAGTATGTTAGCATGTCTATAACGGTTACCATCTCTGGAAATAAATCAGAATTGACTTCCTACTTTCAACAGCCCTTGACTTTATCTCAACAATACGAGTGCGGTTTGCTATATTTTTCAGTAACAAACTCATTAAAAAATATTCATAACAAACAGAGTAATATTCTGCCTGTGGTTAGAATTGAATGTGATCTAGTGTACGGTTCTTACTCCAACGGATTACCAACTCATATCATTCACGAATTTGTATATAATACTGCTGCAAGTAATTGGTGCATAGAATCACCACAAAACGTTATTTATTTTTCTGTAAACAAAAACCTCATTCCATCTATATCTATTAGGATTATTGATCAATTCGGTTACTGTATCGATTTCGGAGAAGCACAAATTGAGCTACGTCTTCATTTAAAAAAGACGTAATGATATTGTATTATAAAAACCCACCAGTTGGAATAAAGCGTCTTATTTCTTCAAAGGCATCTAAGGTGCAAAGACGTGACAAAAGAGTGAAGAAATTGACAAAGTCAAATAAGGATTTTCTTAAGGCTCTTGGCTTCCAAACATGAATATATTACAGGTTACTGAATTACCACACTTTGATACTTCAATTGAAAGTTACGAAATTCATTCTTATAATCCCTACAATAACAGCTTCAGAGAAAACGATGAAGTCAGAATCCCCATACACCAACAAGATATTTATGTCCTACCATCAGCCAGCTCAATTTACATCGAAGGCGAAGCAAAGCTCATCGGAAAAGATGGGAATCCGATCAAGAAAACTGTTTCGTTCACTAATAATCCTATTATGTTTCTGTTTCAAGACATCAGGTACGAAATAAATGGGATTGAAATAGATCGCATAAAAAATTCTGGGATAACGTCATCTATAAAATCATACATTTCATTAAATGAAGCAGAAAATAAAGTTGCAGCCTTATGGGGTTGGAACTTAGATGGGTTTAAAAGTGATGGTCATTTTAGTGCTGTAATACCATTAAATAAGATTTTAGGGTTTGCTGAGGATTATAATAAAATCTTGATAAATTGTAAACATGAACTCATAATGAATAGAAGCAATTCTAACTTAAATAGCGTTATACTTTGTGATGATGTTTATCATCTTCAAATTCATATACAAAGAGTTCAATGGAGGGTGCCACATATAAAAGTATCAGATCGAGAACGACTGACACTTTTGAAATATGTAGAAAAAGATAAACCTATTCAACTGGCATTTAGAAATTGGGATTTGTATGAATATCCTTTACTACCTAAATCTACAAAGCATTCTTGGTCAGTTAAAACAGCTTCACAGTTGGAAAAGCCAAGATATGTAATATTCTGCTTGCAAACTAATAGAAAAAGTAATAAATCGAAAGACAGTTCACTATTTGATCATTGTGACGTGACAAACGTGACACTCTTTCTGAATTCTCAATATTATCCGTATGAACCATTAGGTCTGAAGTTTTCTGAGAACAGGTATAGTATATTATATGAAATGTATGTCAAATTCCGTCAGTCGTACTACAACAGCCCAGTTGATCCCTTGCTCGATCTGAAAAACTTTAAAGAAAAAGCCCCACTTTTCATCATAGATTGTTCAAGGCAGAATGACTGTCTAAAAACAGGTCCGGTAGATGTACGGTTGGAATTTGAAAGCTCAATATTGATACCGGAGAACACCACTGCATATTGTTTAATTATAAACGATCGACTTGTGGAATATAAACCTTTAAGTAACATAGTGCGCAGGTTATCATGATTGCAATTGTAGATGTTCAAGGTTTCAAAACAGAAGCAAACGAATTTATAATAAAAGAAATTGCTATATTATGCGAAAAAAAGGTACAGGTTTTTCTTATAAAGGCACCGTTTCCATTTTACAATTTGACACAACAAGAACGACGACAAGTATGTTGGATTGAACGCAATAGAAAGATATTATGGAATGAGGGAGTTGTACCTTACTCGAACTTTCAAAATTTGATTACAAGTATTTTAAGAGATGTATATGTGTATACCAAAGGTCGCGAAAAAGTGTCGTGGTTAAAAAGTATACTACATAGTGATAATGTGAAAAACATAGAAGATATCGGTTGTCCTAGTTTTCCAAAATTGTATAAAGAATATGAAAACTCTCATGAACTGTACAGTTGTATTTATCATGATTCAGTATGTGCTTTAAAAAACGTTATCTGTTTAAATAAATGGTATAGAGGAAATGTAAATAGGTGGATACTTTAACTATGACTAAGTATAATTATAATTTTAATAAATATTTAAAAAAAAAAAAGTTTTTTTCTTATTTTTATTTAAAAAAAAATGATTACAATCCAGCCTGTTAGAGTTATTGCAAGCTAGAAGATAATGAAAATATTAGAATACCTACTGAAATAATTGAATGAATGAATGGTGTAGAATTTGGTGTTTCCGAATACTAGAATGATAGAATGACTGAATGAAAGTATGTTGTAGAATTTGATGTTTCTGAATACTGGAATGATTGAATATTGAATGAATGAATAGCGTATAATTGGGGTGTTTCTAAAAAAGGTATAATTAAGAAATCTGGCTCAAAATCATTCAAACATTCAATCATTCGAATTGATGAATTCGAATGAATGAATGTTTGAATGATTTTGAGCCAGGTTTCTTAATTTTAACCTACTTAGGTACTTATTTATTAATTAATTTTGTTTGTATTTATTTATATGTAGGTATGTATTTATTTAATAATTTATTTATTTTTTTGTATTTATTTATTTAAGTAATATTTATAAGTATTTATTTTTATTTTTTATTTACACCGCCTTTTTGCCTTCCTGAATATCCAGTTCATCCTAAGGTTGTCTGGAAGAAATCGCTCATAGCGATATAAGACTGCCCATTGTACTTCATTTTTAATATTATTCGTGTTTGTTATTTGATGTAATGTCCATGTGGTGTACAATAAAGTGTTAATCTATCTATCTATCTATAAGTACCGTCAAAGCAAAACAAGAAAAAAATATATTTTCTACAAACACAAACAGACATAATTTCCATTGGATCTATTCACAGTTAGAAACAGGAACAGACAATTATCATGCAAATGGAAACAACATGACTGGAACAGTCTCGTCTTACCCCTCCCCCCCCCTACAGGGCGCGAAGGGGCCCCGGGAGCACTAAGGGGTATCTTTTACGCACCACTGGGCCCTCATGGGGTAATCAGAGATTACTGCGAGCATATACAATAGAACAATGCGATATGCCTATCTAGTGCTCAGCTGAGCTAGGTATCCTGTTAATTTCAGTTATGTTTTAACATTGAAGTAGTAACAGATAGATTAGGAATGGAACGTTAGATAACAAGAAAATGATACCGTAGAGGAAAATGAAGTGTAGAAGAAAATTAAATAATTAAATGAAACGTAGGTACATACCAATAAACAAATACTTAATAGAAAAGAAAACTCGCAAACGATTTCTAACAAAACGCAACTTACTAACGTTTCGTTAGAAAAGCAAGCGCCCTTATCGCAGACAGTGATATCTTTTCACAAATATACATTTCCACATAAAAACAGAATAAGTCCAATACCTATTCAATAGCCATACAATACAGTATCTACCGGCTTGACATCTAAACACAGCTCTCTTGCCTTTGTTTGCGAAAATAATATTTTTTTCCCGTAAAAGCATTATTTGACGGGCGGAAACGCGCCAATCGTGGTCACCCCAGTCGTTGAAGATAAGAAATTAAGAAAAATATTTGGAAATGCTTGTAACGTTTGTTGAAGGGTCTGGAAAACAAGGAAGATATTAAATGTATTTATTTCAAATATTATTTTAACTTAGCCCATGTGACCGCAAGTGGGATTATCTGCTGAGCGCTTCCGTGCTTCGGAATATACAGGTACTTACCTACTCTTTATAATATTACTAGCTTACTTGCCCGTGGCTGTGCTCACGTTGTATTTACCTACCTTGATAAAATATAGCCTATGTTCATTCGGAAAGTCCATGCTACACATCGTTGAAAGAATTTTTGAAATTGGATGTGAAGTTTCGGAGATTACCCCAAACATACAAACAAACAAACCAACTTTACCTCTTTAAAATATTAGTAGGTATAGATGTACCTATAGAAAATACCTTGAAAAATCAAAATCCACTGTTCTTTTCTAACTTAAACTAAGAAAACTATTAATTGCGAGCTGCTAAATAAACCGACGATTACGTAACAATCACGGAGAGTTCGCCAACTTTTAATAAGAAGAGGAATAGAGCTGGGAATATTGAAATACATAACAAAGAACATGCACCAATAAAAGACAAACCCATAACTGAAAACTGTATCAAAATCTCTAAGTAGTCGTTTTGGAGTAAAATGGCAAAATAAATTTGCAAACAACAAACATCCTTTCACCCCAAACGCATTACAGTCTCCGTTCCGTCGTGGGTAAAAAGATTTGATCTTATTATTAATCGCAAGGAGGCATGTCAAATCTTTAATCAGTGCATTTGACGACAATAAATAAATAAACAAATATCCTTGAACATTCCACACAGCGTCATCTAGTCCCAAGCTAAGCAATTTAATGCTTGTGTTATGGTAACCAGATGACTGATAAACTACATAGATACATTTTTTATTTGTAAATACATACATATTATACATAGAAAACACCCAGACACGAAACAAATATTTGCAGATTATGCAAGCATTTGTCTCGCTTCACAATCTTCAATTGAATGACTAAAACTGACTTTATGTTTACCGTTCATGTCGTGAGCCTGTTCATTTTCTACAAGCAATACACAAGATTATGAAATGTTCGTATTCGACATCTTCAAATGCTTTTGAATATAAAATCAAAGCCTTGTTAAGGGTCGTTTTGATTTTCAAAAATGCTTACTTTTTATACGGCAATAACATCAGCATTTGCAGTTTCTTTGCAGTATTCTGCTATTAATTTGAAGGAAACAGGATAAAGACTATTTCATTATTACAAGGGAAGGTAATGTCAAAAACTAGGTGCTTTTGACATACCATTCCCTTCTTGTCTTTTATGCCCACATTTTACAAATGAAATAATAATGATCTTGACTGTGTATTCCTAAGGTGACATAATCTTTCTTCAGATCAGGATCTTATTTTAAGCATTTTTAGAACCTTTGAAGATGTTTAATGGTGTAGCCCGAAGTATGTCCAAGTTCATACAATAAATTACGAGTACCTAAACGAAAAATCCATTGTTCAAGAGGTTCAAAGGCGGCCAATAGTGTCTTTTAAGTTCTAGCCTATATTTTAAAGTCTAGCAACCCTAGGTTGGTCTAGGTCCCAGAAAGTTTGCTGCGTCCTTCCTGGAATATTCACCGCATTGGTTTCCGCTGTTGCTTTTTGCCACAGTTTCTGCTTTTAATTTCAGAGTTTTACTTAAAGTTGGATATGACTGTTCTTTTTAATAAAACTAGGGGCATCCAATTAAATACTAAGAAAATACGGGTTAAGATAGATACCTTCAATGAAGTTTAAATTGTCTGTATGTAAATCGTAATTATCTTTCAAAGCTTAAAAAAATATTATTATGTTTCTAATATACCTAAGTACTTAGCACTCAAACATCCATCTATCTACAATACCTACACTACCTCATTTTAAGGATGTCCAACACTTGGCTCTATGTCTCAATATTCAATCCTTTCTTACCTTCTCTTCCTTCACACGGTCCATCCAATTTATTAGCTTTTAGAAACATACTAATTCAATACTAACAAGTCTTATATATTCTCGTCTTCCACACAGTCTATCCAAAGCACTACTGCTCCATTAAACTGAAACTAACTCTAAAATTATCTAAAACTATAAACTCGACAGTATCTTCTCGTAATTTGCGAAGCGGCGCCACCTGGCGGCCGTGTCGGGACAGGTGCGACTTCGCAAACTCGGAAATTCACATTTTCAGGGTGAAAGGATGTTTTGATCTACCTACCTGCGCTCAGAACTCAACTAACCTGGAGTATTGGCTGGTTGAAGTTTTTATGAATAGACTATGAATTTAATTTAGTTTAGTAGGTACTTAATTAATAAAGAAACGATTGATTTAGTAATTTACCTTGTTTCGTATGTATCGTATCGTACAAAAAAGAATTACAAATTGGTGAGCAAATGTTATTCACTTTTGCTCCTACCTTTCGATAAGGGGCTTAATGGCAACTATGGTAATGCAATCTAGGGAAAAACCTTATTTCGTTCAAATTGTATCTATTAGTACTATAAAATATAGCAAAATGAAGATTCATTATTGAGAATCAGTTTGTAGAGTTTGTAAAATATTTTAGAACAAATAACTGCACGCGAAACAAATTCATTCTATCCTAACCTTAGAAAATATCATTATGGGCACCTACATTCTCCGCTCGTCTAATACTTACAGAAGCAGGATAAAGAATGATAACTTCAAATATTTTTATTTTCCCTTAACGAGTTAAATAAACATTCGCAAACAGGAAACTCCTTCGTCACACCAGGCCCTCATTTAAACTCGACAGGCCCATCCGTTAGGCCATCCGGCCCTAACATTAACAGGATCAGGCAGGGATGGATAAAACATAGTTGTGGTTTATAAATAAATAATAAATAAATATCCTTTGACATTCCACACAACGTCATCTAGTCCCAAGCTAAGCAACTTAATGCTTGTGTTATGGTAACCAGATGACTGATATACTACTTAGATACTTTTTTTTTTGTAAATACATACATATTATACATAGAAAAACAACCAGACCCGGAACAAATATCTGCAGAACATGCCAACATTTGTCCCGCGGCGGGGATCGAACCCGCAACCTCCGCGTCTCAGGCGGGTTATGATTCACTTTCATTCGATTAACTGCAGTGTTATATTTAGTCAGTTTAAAAGTCACTAGCATGTCTAGCATACCTACTCGCCCGCGGTTTTACCTTGATAAAATATAGCCTATGTTCATCGATGAAAAAATTTTGGAAATCGGATGAGTAGTTTCGGAGATTACCCCAAACATACAAACAAACTAACCAACTTTACCTCCTTATAATATTAGTATAGAAGTATAGATTAGTATAGATACTTAGAGTTTTATTCTGAATGCAAGAATTTATTTATTTTTAAAGTAGGTAAGTACCTAAGTCATACTGCCGTCCGGTAATGGAACCGACCAATCCCAGCTTATCCCAGCTTGCTGAAGAAGTCACGAAAACCATCGTATTTTTCATAAACTCTTGTGTTACTTTATTTTTGGTAACACAAGAGTTTATGAAAAATACGATGGTTTTCGTGACTTCTTCAGCAAGCTGGGATTGAGAGAGTGAAACCGTGGACAGAAGCTAATAATGGCTAACTCTAGTGACTCCAATAAGTCAATAATTACAGTATATTTTTGCATATAAGTCCCCAAACCATTAGGCATTCGAAACACGTCCATTTTTCAGGCATCGCTAAAGGAAAATGTTCACGAACGGAACCACTGCAAATCCTATAAGATACAGGCACTTACCTGATTGGCTCTTGATAGATAGACTACGGGTCCCCCGTATTTGGTTATTTATCACAGTAAAGTTATCCTCAAAAAGGTTCAGAATCTTATTGTGTTTTTATCCCATTTTGATGTCTGGTGTTCTAGCAGTTAACATTGATGTACATTGATATTATGTTCAGACTCGTTCTATTGTTACAAAGTAGAGATATAAAATGTTTACTAACTGAGCAATTTAAAATCCCTAAGTTTTCGTATTATAATAGTATTTAAAAGTTAGTTTTAAAAATTTAACATTCGTGACAAGAAGAAAAACATTGTGAGAAACCCCGGTTTAATATGTGGCGATAAACATAATATAACAAATTTTAAGAACACCCGGCTGCTCCTCAAAACGTGTTCAAAGAATTCGGCGGATCTTGGCTATAATAATAGGATTAAACGAACTTACCTGAAGTGAAGTTTTATCCTTATTGTTTAAATGTACCTACTCGATGCTTTTGCTATACTGCAACATAACTATGAAAAAATCTATACTTATCTATAATTATCTTTATAGAAAATAGAAGTTAACTTTTCCTGTTGTTCGTAGACCAGGTAAAGGTCTCAAAGGTACTATAATTGTTATACTTAGTCATGTTTATTGCGATCACTGATTGCTAGAATTTTATAATGGAGAAAATATTTTTTTTTTTAATTTGTACAGGTTATACAAATAAGGAACATTAAAAAAAGTCAAAGTGGGTCAACATGTTGACAGTTATGTACATTAAATCACACCTATTTTCAGATTAGTATAAATCTGTCAAGAGCAAGCTACGCAGACGTCACAGCTAAGCAAATTATCCAGGCTTACCCACGGGAACGCAGGTGTCCGATCACATCCCACTGCAATTTAACTTCACCCTGACACGCAGTTTAGTTTGTAATTAGATAGGTGCTTCTATCTTTTTATGAGTCATAAAACAAGTTCACTGGGTAATGCTTCCCGCTGGTAATATTTTTTGTATGAATGCGGTAGGCATTCTGTATGATTTTTTCTTAAGCTCAGACCGATGAATGCTATGAATATCTAAAGGGGTAGTCAAAATCAAGGACACACGATAACCAAATGCGTACACTATGCAAGGAGCATTGCAAATTCGTCAGAACTCTGAACTCTTCTTTTCAATTTAGTTCGACGCCTAACCTTGAATTCTGAGCAAACTTGCATGTGACATAACACTTTATATCCAAATTCTAATTTGGTTAACACGTATTTAGTATCCAACTCAATCTTCCCCTCTAACCCTCCTAAACCCTAACCATTAATTTCAGAATAAATAATACCGGTTTAAAAAAAGACGTACAGTACCTACAGGCTCATCTGTATCCCTAAGGATTCGCTCAGACATTCAAGATCTTACCGGTTTGTAGCGGTTATTAATCGGTTAGATAATATATAAGCTTCCGAGCCTTGAAGTTATAATGTTAGAGTAGGTACCTACCCTGTCTCCTGCACTACCCGGTTGGTATTATCTGTCGCACGCAGCCTTCCATGTTTTATAGATAGGGTTGTGATGACGTCAGGTTGGTGAGGGATAGGGATAAATGGGTCTTGTTTGAAGATTTGATAAGACGGTAAGTTTATTTGAAACTGTTAGATAGTTGGTCTACCTTAACCTTGCCTTATCGTTTTGAATCTCAGCTTGCATACTTTTGTTTAAGTTAGTTGAGCTGAGAAAAATACCATCACAAAGAATTTTCAGTTTTATCAGATCTATACGTTTTGACTAAATTAATAAAGTAGACTTGATACAGAATATAGGTACTTACTTAATGGGCTTAATACCTAAGTCCACTTTTTGTACCAAGCCTATCAAATGGCAAGTAGGTATAGGTTTTTAAAAGTAAAAGAATTAAAAGAATTGTAAAGTTAAAAATTAAACGTCATAGTAGCATAGCAGCAGCAGCTTACATTCAAACAACATCAACCAAATATTTCCCCTTTTCCCACCGAAAATACGAAGCACAAAAATTCGTTTTGACATCTGTCAATAACAATAGCGCGGAACGGCAGCCATCTTGGATTGGTTTTAATCAATCACTACCCGCCAAAATGGCGATTCGTTCCGAAATGGATAAAGTGCGGATTATTTTCGATTTTACCTTCAATGCCGGTTTAATTTAGTTGTCATCGTGTGTGCTAAGAAGATTGATGAGAGTAATTTAGCCACTTATGAAAGTGGGTTGAGTTTTAACAGTTTATTTATGTACTTATTGATTTGGAGAGAGGAAATTAAGACTCATTTTTGAAAAACAAGTCACAATTTCCTATCATGTTTATAATTAAGTACTTATGTCATAAATGACTACTTTGTAGCTACATACCTACTTAGTAGTCATTTGAGTATTTTTGTATCTTACAACACAATTATAATATTTATTGCAAGCATTAGCAGTATTTTACAAGTACATACCTACTTATTTTAGATGCAATCTGACCATTGATGTAGCTTCTAATCTTTTAATAGTGTCTATCGTGCTTGGATATCTTAAACCTATTTTCATTGGAATCGTTCCAACGTCTCGTTTTAGTCTAATGCTAACTATCAACCCACATTTCCATTGTTCCGTCAAATTCATATTTTACAAATAACCAGCTAATTAATTTCCAACAGCTATTTCTCAAAGGTCATCGCTCCTCTATTTTATGTAAAATGTATAACAAAGATAAGTTCCTAGTCAAACAGAGTGGTCACTTAGCCCCACAATGTAAACAGTCCCTTGATCTCCCCGAGATACAGCTGAGATTACAGTACTCTGTGGACCAGCAACTAATTTGTTAGTTAATTAACTAAGCTGCTACTCAGATAAGTACCTTGCCGCAAACCTTCGATCCCAGGGGAGTTGTATGTAACTTCTCAAACGAGTAACTGTCAAAAAACTATATTTATTTCCGCACATGGAATCTTAAATGTGTAATAAAGTAATTAATGATAGGTACACGTTTTCTTTTAGAGTAGAACAATTTACTATGGTCAAGACTACTAATTATTGTGCTCAAATTTTCAAATATATTTTGAGGGATAAAGAAATATGTTCGTAAGTATGACAAAAAAACTTGGAAGAAAATAACATGAAGCGTTTTTTCTTCGAGAACGTTTATTTTTATTTCATAAAATGTTCAAACAATTCAAACTACTTTTAAATCACGAAAACTTCTTTTCATACTCCATAAAAGCTTTCAACGTGACACACCGCGAAAAATAAAAATGGTGCCAAAACATTCGCGCACGTAGATGGCGCCACGTCATTAGTGGGTCGCACTTCCGGTTCCGGTAGGTAGCCGGGTTTCCGGTCCCCTTCTACCCCACTGGGGAGGATTTTATAAACGTTTGTAATTGAATGTGAGGATTGTGGTTTTGCGAAACTATGGCGTACAAATTAAATAAAAAGTAATTGTGCGCGGCAACAAAGTAACCCTAATAAGTTTTGTACTGTGGATCAACTAAAACAGGATCGAGTTGGAAGGTGTAATAAAATGAAAGGCCTATGACAGTAGCTGAATTTGGATTAAATAATGATAATGATGATGGATACCAGGTATTGATTAGATATTAAGTAATATTTTTTTAACCAATTCTAAATTATGAACTGATGATGACTTTCTAATTTCATACTGTTACGCTTAGTAGACTAATTATTCAATCAATCAATCAATCATTTATTTATTTTCACTCACAAACAATACATAAATATAAATACAGGAAAATAAAATAAATTTAAAAATAAATAAATGCAGTTAAAATAAAAATAATCCAAAAATGAGTATCGGTTCTAACTTATTGTGAGAGACTATTAACATTAAAAAATCTGGAATAATGTGCATATTTAAATAATGAATTAAATTTTATACTATAATGAAGTGGTTCCAGATTGAACAAAATTTATATAATTAAATAACACATTACTTTTATCAGCAATCCTTTTCAATAACTTTCCACGGCCAATTGAAAACGTATAAAAATATTTAATAACCTAATTGATTGGGCTCGCCTATCAACGCGTAAACTTCAAGTGGTTATAAGGAGCTGGCTGTGATGTGATCAGCCATCTTCGGGTAGAAATCCCAGAGCGATGTGGAAGATCAAACACCTTTTGGTTTTTTTGTTAGTGGCGTGTGCTTTTGCGAAGCACAAGGGTAAGTCACTTCAATGTAATAACTATTTAAACTTCATCATCATTGGCAGCTCGAATAATAGCCCACTGCTGGGTATAAGCCTCCTCCCTCAAACGCCACTTCAATGGCCCCTGTGCCGTTCTCATCCATGCTTTTCCCTCTATGGCTTCTCTATGGTGTATCCACTGATCTAATGGATTACCACTGTCTTTATTGTCAAATTGTCAAACTCCATCACCAGAGTTGGCCACTTGCTCATACGAACGTACGTACGTATTGATCTTTCTTGGCGAAATGTATTCTATTTTTAATTCCTTAACTACGAACTCGTGATACGTGCTCTGTCGATTCCTATTAAGTAGAATTCAAATACGAAAATAATTTATTCAGTAGGATTTCAATAGGTTTAAGTGATTGGTAAGGTCCAAACGTCTTATAACCTAGGTGATTCTACTACCTGTTCCAACGCGACACACCGGAATCGGGCAACAACAAGGTGTAGGCCTAGCTTTTAATACCAATTACACTGGTTGAAATCTTTAAGTAAGATGTACTGCATCATAAGAAGCTATTCTGCGCGTCACACCGAAGACCCCATCAGATCTTCACCAAATGTTTATGCGACCAACTTAAATTATTACTAGTAGCAAAGACGATTAATATCTAGCTAGTAGGTACTAAATTTCAATTAAAAAAAGAAGCATCAAAATCGGATCTTATAAGGCAAAATTGGCCAGTAGTCCACTTTTTGCTCCTTTTTGGGGAAGTCCAATCAATAATTCTGACTAAAAATACAAACCAGTATTACCAAGTTTCGTAGATGGGTTAAAAATAGAGGATCTATCGAGCTGTAGAGGAGTACCAACAAACTGACACACAAAACGATAATGCCAGATTGAAGCAAACGCTTCGAAATTTGAGGACAATTGCAGCAGATGCTACTAGTAATAATGGCACTGTCAGAACTTTTTACTATTTCTCGATCACAAAGTTTAATAAGGTTAAATCATTGAGATGTATTATAGAGCCACAATCAGACAAATAAAATGTAAACGCCAAAACTCTACGCACACTACGTAGTGCGCCGAGTTTTTCTTTTTTGCGTACAAGCGACATTGAACATTAAAACAAACGACATAACGTCTACATTCAAATGTCAAATGTCATTGAATTTGCTCGCACATTTTTTGAGTGTTGTCAGCTATTAGATTGTGACTCTTTAATACATCTCAATGGGTTTAATAAGGTTTGTTTTTGTTTAAAAACTGGCGTAATATTATGAGCACAGTACTCGACAATACTACACAAGTCATAAAGTAGGGCGCGGCGTGCAACCTCGCCAGCGCTTGAGCGAGACGGCAAGCGAATTATGAATGGATCGAATCGGAGTCGAACATGTCGAACTATTTATTTTTTTGGAGATATTCTTTTTAATTAATTGTTTTAAGTTTTTTTTTCATAAACGTGATCAGTAACAGACACTGAGAGCGCTTATTTTTTTTGGTATGTGGTTTCATAATAGTGGTGTACTTATACTTATGACTAATTATGTCTATGTTTTCATGTAATCACGCTACTCATACAACACAAGTATGGGCATGGACAACAAACATGGCAAGTAAAATGTACTTACTTTTCCCCAACAGATGAGTTTGATACGATTGGAGAGGAATTGTTATCGCACGATGATACCAAAAACGAGGAGTACAGTCGCATGGTCAACCCTAATGATCTCATCAGCATCAAGGGAGTCGGTAATTATGATTATATAAGAGAATAAGAATAAGAATAAGAATATTTTTGCAACAACAACAATACAACATTAAAAAAATATAAATAAACAAGAACTTACAATACAGTTGTTACAAAAAAAGGGCCTCTAACTCAGCATAATACTGGATAACCAGGTTAACCAGCGCTGGTCTTCCGTCAGAGCTTTTTCATAATATCATAACAAAGCGGTATTTAAAATAGAGAACACTTATCAATAGAGCAGCTATGCGCTCGTAGCGTTGTGGTGGCATGGTGATAATAAAAAGTAACATAAAAGGTTGGCATTTGATGGGTCT
This sequence comes from Xanthorhoe designata, assembly GCA_963582015.1. Classification (NCBI taxonomy): domain Eukaryota; kingdom Metazoa; phylum Arthropoda; class Insecta; order Lepidoptera; family Geometridae; genus Xanthorhoe; species Xanthorhoe designata. The sequence goes on from OY757050.1 coordinate 10,276,758, forward strand.
TTTACTGGAGAAAGTTTTCCAAGAACAAACAAATGCAGAAATAATATTTCAAACAAAACAAAAACTGTAAGAATTATGTCTACCGTATACTGTGAAGTGTGAATAAACAGTAGTGATCAAAGAGAATAAAATCACTACGTTTAAGTCGTGATCGTACTTCATGTGTTTGACGACCTCTGTGGCACAGTGGGCGAAGGCTCGCCTGAGACGCAGAGGTTGCGGGTTCGATTCCTGCCGCGGGAGAAATGTTTGCATGATCTGCAAATATTTGTCTCGAGTCTAGGTGTTTTCTATGTATAATATATGTATGTATTTACAAAAAAAAAAACTGTATATAAGTAGTACTTATATCAGTCATATCTGGTTACCATAACACAAGCATTCAATTGCTTAGCTTGGGACTAGAGACTCTGTGTGGAATGTCCAAGGATATTTAAAAAAATTAATGTATTTGTTTCCAGGTGACGCCAGATGTTCCATGTCTGGAGATATGTTTTACGCCCGCTATGTGAGCAGGTGTTATATTTGCGCCTGTTACGATAGCGCGTACGGCCTCGTCGCGAAATGCGCCTCCTGCTCCCTTTGCCAAGGTCAGGGCGGTTATGAAGCAGCAGCTATGGAGAACCTGGTCACAGGTATGCCTGATAGTTCAATGAAGGTTCGGAAATATAGTTCCAGGACAAAATGATGTTACATTCACTAAACAGAATCACATAACTAAACCTATCTTTATAAACTATATAGACGATCTATGTGGCGCAGTGGGCGAAGGCCCGCCTGAGACGCGGAGGTTGCGGGTTCGATTCCCGCCACGGGACAAATGTTTGTATGTTCTGCAGATATTTGTTCCGGGTCTGGATTTTTTTCTACCTATTATATTAATGTATTTACAAAAAAAATGTATCTAAGTACCACATCAGTCATCTGGTTACCATAACACAAGCATTTAATTGCTTAGCTTGGGACTAGATGACGCTGTGTGGAATGTCCAAGGATATTTATTTTATTTATTTATTTTTTTAAACTATATTTAAACTTTACAAAATACAATTTAGAACCAGTTAACCCATCTGAGGATCGTTGTACACGATCTATAGGCAGCTCAACCGATGCATGTCACTGTCAGGTGGAAGTGTTCACAACACTGGCTGGATTACCACACCGAGTCAACCTAGGCGCATTTATATTATATGGACAGCATATTTCCTAGAACTAGATTTCCGAAGGTACCATCAGACCAGGTACCTGATAGTACCAATTCAAAAAAGATTCGAAACTTTGAGCTGATTACGAGTTTCTTGGTAACTAATGAAAAATTACTTCAGGTCTGTATCCAGAACCGCAGCCGGGCTGGCTGGTTCCAGACAATGTGATACCCGATTGGGCACCAGAACCATTACCGCTGCCATGGAACCCAGAGCCCTTCCCAGAACCAGAACAGTACCCAGTTCCGTACGAGCCCGAGCCGTATCAGCCATATCCCGAGCCGTATCAGCCATATCCCATGCCTCCACAGTACATGCTCGAACCGTACCCCGAACCACAACCGTTTCCAACACCGTACATCCCCCCGTACGACCCGGCGCCGTACCCTGAACCTTTTCCGGAACCAGCAGCTGATTGTAAGTAACTTTTGATAATTTAACTGAATAATTATCAAAGAATCACGTCTAAATTATAAAAATATTTTTTTGTTTTTTTTGTTATTGCAATTTGATTTGTAAGTTACTTTGGAAAAAGAGTTCCTGGTGAGAAGTAGTGATTGAGATAAACTTGTTTTTTTTTGACAAAATGGAATTTTCAGGCGAACCGTACTTTTTTTCAAAAATCAAAAAATGACAATAATTTTGGCAAAATTAAATGAAATATATAAATGGCTATGGCGAAAGAACAAAACCTTAAACTCCAAAAGAAAAGGTTGCTACCCTTAAGGGGCCAAAAATTTGCCCCACCCTGTATAGAGTGAGGGGTGTAGTCAATGTTTAGTAAAACATTTGTCTTGTACCCAATATGCAAAAAATATTACGCTATTATTTATTTTGTAAAAGTAAGCATTCTGTACAAATCCATTCCTTGTGATTTCAGACTCACACTATTTAAATCATTACAAGCAAGTAACTTTTTAAAACTGTATTTTTATTCCAAAAGGTCCACCACCTATAGTAATTCCCGGCCCACTGCGTCCGTACCCAGTACCAATCCCGGTACCAGGAAAGAACATCTTCGTGCCAGTACCGATTCCGGTACCGAGTGAACCCGAGAAGATTTACAACAGACTGTATCCTGTACCATCGCCACCGAAATACATCGCAGTTCCTGAGTACTTGCCGGGCCCAGAAGTTCCAGTCCCATATCACGTCAACCGGTACATTACTATATATGGCAAGGATAGATTGATACCGGTAGTTAAGCCGATACCGGTACCAGGTACGTTTTTTTATTTACTGATTTTTTTATAGTTTATTATAATACCTTTTCCTATATTTTTGTAATTCATCATGCAATTACTTTCATTGCATTTATTTGTACATATATTTATTATATACTTACTCCAAGACCACACAAACAAACAGTATTACTTGGCTTGCTGCGTAAACTGGTTCTACTTTCTAATATACAAGGTGGAAAAAATCTATGGGCCCTGGAGGGGAGGAAGTAATGGAATGTTTCCTTGTAGTAAAATGAGGATTTAAGGTACTTGGCAAAGACTCTCTCTTTCCTCAAAGGCCCATAGATTTTTTCCACCCTTCAAAAAGTAAATTAATAGCTCAAATAGAACCGGTCCGGTCACGATTGCCGTACGTTGGAAGACCACTGGGCTGTATATATGCTGTGGTAAAAGTTAAGGATTGTGAATTTGAATGCATTTAGGTAATTTAGATTTTTGTTATGTTCTGTTATAGTTCGCGGCAAAGCATACCCGGTACACGTGATTAATTATTTGTGTAAGTAATATTTTTTTAATCAATAATCTTGATCAATTGAAGAAGCGTATATAATCTGAATGAATGTTACAGCGCCGATATGCAAAATCCAACCACCTCTTGTACCATTCCGAGTGCCGGGAGAGAACTGTAAGATATACGTGTGCAAAGTCAGATTCAACTACGTTTTCCTCGAAACTCAACCGAATCCCAAATGCCGTAAGTCTAACAGCTTGATATTCTTACTCTCTTCGACATTATTAATGCAGATAAAATTATACACCACCTTGCTCTTATTATATTTTTTATTGTACATTTTTCTATTCACAGAATATACTAGTGGCGGAAATGCGTGGTACAACGCTGCGGCAAATACTGCGAGTAACAAAATCGGCAATGCCAATAGTGGTGGACAGTCAGATGGCCCATATCTAGTGAACCAACTTACCAATACCTTTACCAATGCGAACGCCAACAGTGGTGGTCACCACAGATATACTGGTGGTGCTGACGCACAAGCTGACGGGACTGCGGTTTCTAACAGTTACGGAAGCCCATATTTAGTAAACCAACTTACTAATACCTTTTCCAATGCTAACACCAACAGTGGAGGTCACCACAGATATACTGGTGGTGCTGACGCACAAGCTGACGGGACTGCGGTTTCTAACAGTTACGGAAACCCATATTTAGTAAACCAACTTACTAATACCTTTTCCAATGCTAACACCAACAGCGGAAACAGAGCCACTTGGTCAGATGCTGCTGCTGACGGATCTGAAATTTCTAACAGTTACGGAAGCCCTTATTTAGTAAACCAACTTACTAATACCTTTTCCAATGCTAACAGCGGAAAAAGATCCACTTGGTCAGATGCTGTAGGCAATGCCTTAGCAGAAAGCGGGCTGGGAGGGCTGTATGGATCTTCATTAGCCAATGCCGCAGCCAACGCTAAAGCAAACAGTGCACTTGGTGGGCTGTATGGATCTTCTTTAGCCAATGCTCTGGCTCACGCTAGTGGCCAAGCTTATAAAAAAGGATATACAAGACTTTACGGAAGAAGTAGTGACGACGGTAACCTAAAAGATGACATCGAAGAACTCAGTGATTCTCATGAAAGCAATGATGACGATTCTACTAATTCAGAAGGTGCCAGAATCAAACGTTCTGCTATGTACGGTGATGCAAGTAGTAGCGCGTACGCAAATGCATTAGCAAATGCAAATGAAATGTACTCGAAATTATATGGAAGAAAAACTTGGGCAAAAGCTCAAGCTAAGGCACTTGCCCATGCTTACGCTTCAGGGTTACTAAGCGGGCCCTGGTCACATGCAGGTCATTACAGTAGAAGTGGAGACAATTCATCAGAGTCAGATGAAGATGCTGAGAGCCGAGCGTCGTTTGCTAGCTCCAGTGCCAGCGCCCATGCAAATGCTTGGTCAGACTCTGATTCAAATGCACCATTTTTCCCTTATTATTCTGGAGGTTTAAGGCCTTACGGCAATGCCAATGCTGCTGCCAATGCTGTTGCAAATGCTGATGCCAACGGTGCTGATTATAGACGTTATTATCCTTACGGTCAGGCCAATGCAGCCGCCAACGCTGAAGCAAACGCTGCTGGAAATGGAGATTATTTGACGTATGGTCTTGCCAATGCTGCTGCCAATGCTGTTGCAAATGCTGATGCCAATGGTGCTGATTATAGACGTTACTATCCTTACGGTCAGGCCAATGCAGCCGCCAATGCTGAAGCAAACGCTGCTGGAAATGGAGGTTACTGGCCGTATGGTCAGACAAATTCTGCCGCCAATGCTGCTGCAAATGCTGATGCCAATGGTGCTGATTATAGACGTTATTATTCTTATGGTCAGGCCAATGCAGCCGCCAATGCTGAAGCAAACGCTGCTGGAAATGGAGGTTACTGGCCGTATGGTCAGACAAATTCTGCCGCCAATGCTGCTGCAAATGCTGATGCCAATGGTGCTGATTATAGACGTTATTATCCTTACGGTCAGGCCAATGCAGCCGCCAACGCTGAAGCAAACGCTGCTGAAAATAGAGATTATTTGACGTATGGTCTTGCCAATGCTGCTGCCAATGCTGTTGCAAATGCTGATGCCAACGGTGCTGATTATAGACGTTATTATCCTTACGGTCAGGCCAATGCAGCCGCCAACGCTGAAGCAAACGCTGCTGGAAATGGAGATTATTTGACGTATGGTCTTGCTAATGGTGCTGATTATAGACGTTACTATCCTTACGGTCAGGCCAATGCAGCCGCCAATGCTGAAACAAACACTGCTGGAAATGGAGATTATTTGACGTATGGGCTTAACAATGCTGCTGCCAATGCTGTTGCAAATGCTGATGCCAACGGTGCTGATTATGGACGTTATTATCCTTACGGTCAGGCCAATGCAGCCGCCAACGCTGAAGCAAACGCTGCTGGAAATGGAGATTATTTGAAGTATGGTCTTGCCAATGCAGCTGCCAATGCTGTTGCAAATGCTGATGCCAACGGTGCTAATTATAGACGTTATTATCCTAAAGGTCAAGCCAATGCAGCCGCCAACGCTGAAGCAAACGCTGCTGGAAATGAAGATTATTATCCTTATGGTCAGGCCAATGCTGCTGCCAATGCTGTTGCAAATGCTGATGCCAACGGTGCTGATTATGGACGTTATTATCCTTATGGTCAGGCCAATGCAGCCGCCAATGCTGAAGCAAACGCTGCTGGAAATGGAGGTTACTGGCCTTATGGTCAGACAAATTCTGCTGCCAATGCTGTTGCAAATGCTAATGCCAACGGTGCTGATTATAGACGTTATTATCCTTACGGTCAGGCCAATGCAGCCGCCAACGCTGAAGCAAACGCTGCTGGAAATGGAGATTATTTGACGTATGGTCTTGCTAATGGTGCTGCCAATGCTGTTGCAAATGCTGATGCCAACGGTGCTGATTATAGACGTTATTATCCTTACGGTCAGGCCAATGCAGCCACCAACGCTGAAGCAAACGCTGCTGGAAATGGAGATTATTTGACGTATGGTCTTAACAATGCTGCTGCCAATGCTGTTGCAAATGCTGATGCCAACGGTGCTGATTATAGACGTTATTATCCTTACGGTCAGGCCAATGCAGCCGCCAACGCTGAAGCAAACGCTGCTGGAAATGGAGATTACTTGGCGTATGGTCTTGCCAATGCTGCTGCCAATGCTGTTGCAAATGCTGATGCCAATGGTGCTGATTATAGACGTTACTATCCTTACGGTCAGGCCAATGCAGCCGCCAATGCTGAAGCAAACGCTGCTGGAAATGGAGATTATTTGACGTATGGGCTTAACAATGCTGCTGCCAATGCTGTTGCAAATGCTGATGCCAACGGTGCTGATTATGGACGTTATTATCCTCACAGTCAGGCCAATGCAGCAGCCAACGCTGAAGCAAACGCTGCTGGAAATGGAGATTATTTGAAGTATGGTCTTGCCAATGCAGCTACCAATGCTGTTGCAAATGCTGATGCCAACGGTGCTAATTATAGACGTTATTATCCTAAAGGTCAAGCCAATGCAGCCGCCAACGCTGAAGCAAACGCTGCTGGAAATGAAGATTATTATCCTTATGGTCAGGCCAATGCTGCTGCCAATGCTGTTGCAAATGCTGATGCTAACGGTGCTGATTATGGACGTTATTATCCTAAAGGTCAGGCCAATGCAGCCGCCAACGCTGAAACAAACGCTGCTGGAAATGGAGATTATTTGACGTATGGTCTTGCCAATGCTGCTGCCAATGCTGTTGGAAATGCTGATGCCAACGGTGCTGATTATAGACGTTATTATCCTTACGGTGAGGCCAATGCTGCCGCCAATGCTGAAGCAAACGATGCTGCAAATGGAGATTATTTGACGCATGGTCTTGCCAATGCTGCTGCTAATGCTGTTGCAAATGCTGATGCCAACGGTGCTGATTATGGACGTTATTATCCTAAAGGTCAAGCCAATGCAGCCGCCAACGCTGAAGCAAACGCTGCTGGAAATGAAGATTATTATCCTTATGGTCAGGCCAATGCTGCTGCCAATGCTGTTGCAAATGCTGATGCCAACGGTGCTGATTATGGACGTTATTATCCTAAAGGTCAGGCCAATGCAGCCGCCAACGCTGAAACAAACGCTGCTGGAAATGGAGATTATTTGACGTATGGTCTTGCCAATGCTGCTGCTAATGCTGTTGCAAATGCTGATGCCAACGGTGCTGATTATAGACGTTATTATCCTTACGGTCAGGCCAATGCTGCCGCCAATGCTGAAGCAAACGATGCTGCAAATGGAGATTATTTGACGCATGGTCTTGCCAATGCTGCTGCTAATGCTGTTGCAAATGCTGATGCCAACGGTGCTGATTATGGACGTTATTATCCTAAAGGTCAGGCCAATGCAGCCGCCAACGCTGAAACAAACGCTGCTGGAAATGGAGATTATTTGAAGTATGGTCTTGCCAATGCTGCTGCTAATGCTGTTGCAAATGCTGATGCCAACGATGCTGATTATAAACGTTATTCACGTAACAGTCAGGCCAATGCTGCCGCCAACTCTGAAGCAAACGCTGCTGGAAATGGAGGTTACTGGCCTTATGGTCAGGGCAATGCTGCCGCTAATGCTGCTGCAAATGCTGATGCCAACGGTGATGATTATAGACGTTATTATCCTTATGGTCAGGCCAATGCAGCCGCCAACGCTGAAGCAAACGCTGCTGGAAATGGAGATTATTTGACGTATGGTCTTAAAAATGCTGCTGCCAATGCTGTTGCAAACGCTGATGCCAACGGTGCTGATTATAGACGTTATTATCCTTATGGTCAGGCCAATGCAGCCGCTAATGCTGAAGCAAACGCTGCTGGAAATGGAGATTATTTGACGTATGGTCCTAACAATGCTGCTGCAAATGCTGCTGCAAATGCTGATGCCAACGGTGCTGATTATAGACGTTATTATCTTAACGGTCAGGCCAATGCCGCCGCCAACGCTGAAGTAAACGCTGCTGAAAATGGAGGTTACTGGCCTTATGGTCAGACAAATACTGCCGCCAATGCTGCTGCAAATGCTGATGCAAACGGTGCTGATTATAGACGTTATTATCCTTATGGTCAGGCCAATGCAGCCGCCAACGCTGAAACAAACGCTGCTGGAAATGGAGATTATTTGACGTATGGTCTTAACAATGCTGCTGCAAATGCTGCTGCAAATGCTGATGCCAACGGTGCTGATTATGGACGTTATTATCCTTATGGTCAGGCCAATGCAGCCGCCAACGCTGAAGCAAACGCTGCTGGAAATGGAGGTTACTGGCCTTATGGTCAGACAAATGCTGCCACTAATGCTGTTGCAAATGCTGATGCAAACGGTGCTGATTATAGACGTTATTATCCTTATGGTCAAGCCAATGCAGCCGCCAACGCTGAAGCAAACGCTGCTGGAAATGGAGATTATTTGACGTATGGTCTTAAAAATGCTGCTGCCAATGCTGTTGCAAATGCTGATGCCAACGGTGCTGATTATGGACGTTATTATCCTTACGGTCAGGCCAATGCAGCCGCCAACGCTGAAGCAAACGCTGCTGGAAATGGAGATTATTTGAAGTATGGGCTTAACAATGCTGCTGCCAATGCTGTTGCAAATGCTGATGCCAACGGTGCTGATTATAGACGTTATTATCCTAACGGTCAGGCCAATGCAGCTGCCAACGCTGAAGCAAACGCTGCTGGAAATGGAGATTATTTGAAGTATGGTCTTGCCAATGCTGTTGCTAATGCTGATGCCAACGGTGCTGATTATGGTCGTTATTATCCTTACGGTCAGGCCAATGCAGCCGCCAACGCTGAAGCAAACGCTGCTGGAAATGGAGATTATTTGACGTATGGTCTTAACAATGCTGCTGCCAATACTGTTGCAAATGCTGATGCCAACGGTGCTGATTATGGACGTTATTATCCTTATGGTCAGGCCAATGCAGCCGCCAACGCTGAAGCAAACGCTGCTGGAAATGGAGATTATTTGACGTATGGTCTTAAAAATGCTGCTGCCAATGCTGTTGCAAATGCTGATGCCAACGGTGCTGATTATGGACGTTATTATCCTTACGGTCAGGCCAATGCAGCCGCCAACGCTGAAACAAACGCTGCTGGAAATGGAGATTATTTGACGTATGGTCTTAAAAATGCTGCTGCTAATGCTGTTGCAAATGCTGATGTCAACGGTGCTGATTATGGACGTTATTATCCTTACGGTCAGGCCAATGCAGCCGCCAACGCTGAAGCAAACGCTGCTGGAAATGGAGATTATTTGACGTATGGTCTTAACAATGCTGCTGCCAATGCTGTTGCAAATGCTGATGCCAACGGTGCTGATTATGGACGTTACTATCCTTACGGTCAGGCCAATGCAGCCGCCAACGCTGAAGCAAACGCTGCTGGAAATGGAGATTATTTGACGTATGGTCTTGCCAATGCTGCTGCCAATGCTGTTGCAAATGCTGATGCCAACGGTGCTGATTATAGACGTTATTATCCTAACGGTCAGGCCAATGCAGCCGCCAACGCTGAAGCAAACGCTGCTGGAAATGGAGGTTACTGGCCTTATGGTCAGACAAATGCTGCCACTAATGCTGTTGCAAATGCTGATGCAAACGGTGCTGATTATAGACGTTATTATCCTTATGGTCAAGCCAATGCAGCCGCCAACGCTGAAGCAAACGCTGCTGGAAATGGAGATTATTTGACGTATGGTCTTAAAAATGCTGCTGCCAATGCTGTTGCAAATGCTGATGCCAACGGTGCTGATTATGGACGTTATTATCCTTACGGTCAGGCCAATGCAGCCGCCAACGCTGAAGCAAACGCTGCTGGAAATGGAGATTATTTGAAGTATGGGCTTAACAATGCTGCTGCCAATGCTGTTGCAAATGCTGATGCCAACGGTGCTGATTATAGACGTTATTATCCTAACGGTCAGGCCAATGCAGCTGCCAACGCTGAAGCAAACGCTGCTGGAAATGGAGATTATTTGAAGTATGGTCTTGCCAATGCTGTTGCTAATGCTGATGCCAACGGTGCTGATTATGGTCGTTATTATCCTTACGGTCAGGCCAATGCAGCCGCCAACGCTGAAGCAAACGCTGCTGGAAATAGAGATTATTTGACGTATGGTCTTGCCAATGCTGCTGCCAATGCTGTTGCAAATGCTGATGCCAACGGTGCTGATTATGGACGTTATTATCCTTACGGTCAGGCCAATGCAGCCGCCAACGCTGAAGCAAACGCTGCTGGAAATGAAGGTTACTGGCCTAAGGGTCAAGCCAATGCTGCTGCCAATGCTCACTCCAAATCTGCTGCAAATCGAGTTTATGGAGGTCTGATTGACAGTTATCCTACAGGTCACGCCAATGCAGCCGCCAATGGTGCCGCCAATGCTGCTGCTAATGCTCATGGGGTTTATGGTGGTCTGATTGAAAGTTATGCTAACGGTCAAGCCAATGCTGACACCAATTCTGCTACAAATGCTGCTGAATATAGACGTTATGGGCCTAACAGTCAAACCAATGCTGATGCCCACGCAGATGCAAACGCTTCAGGACTATTTGTTAGGAATGCTGAAGACGAAAAAAATAACAGCGCGGTTGAAGCGGGGAATGAAGAAATCAAAAGTATTAGGAAGAGGAGATCTATGCCCAAACATCTACATCGTTCTAGGGCTTAATTAATAGCAACCATGTAAGTAGACCAGTTATAAAACACAAAATTTAAGTTTGTCATATAAGTGATACAATCTTTTTTATTTCAGAAAAATCTTCAACTCTCAACAACAAATGCGTGATGATGGACATGATTTAATATTAAGAAGCATTAGAAAATTACGGAACACTTTCACTATCTATTATTTATACTTATACCAATAAACAATAATTGTGGGATCAATATTGTGTTTTATTAATCCTCCGGCAGGCTATTGTTACCTTAGTTAAATTAACATTAGTGGCAATTCGGAGTGTCGCAAAAGCTAAATTAAACTAACTAAAATTAATGCCATCCTTTTTATTTACATCGCTATGAAAGGGACGGCAACATTTTTAGTTAGTTAAGTTTAGCTTTTGCGACACTCCGAATTGCCACTATTGTATACCTTAAACGAGTAATTATTGTACTTATATACCTATCATAATTATTATAATTATATAATATTAATCTCGGAAACGGCTCCAACGAATTTCATTAAATTTAGTGAGTATGCGATAAATCGATCTAGTAAACATTTTTTTTAGATCCGTGTTTTCAGGCAATGAAAAAAAATACCGAGTAAAGCTCGGACATCCGGGTACTGCTAAAAGCTAAAGGAACAGAACCACGACTGTCGATCATTTAAGTCGTCTTTAATTTGAATATCTTAAATTTGCTAATAGGCATTAAAGTAACAAATACTATTAAGACAACTATCACAAATTAAGAAATAGTGTAACCAATTACATTAAGCTTATCACGATTTAATATTTCTCCTGACTTTGAAGTCTGTCAAACGGACTTCAATAAACTATTAAGAGATTTGTATAAAAGTAAAGGTTTCAATGACTTATTCACTAGGGTGTAGAGCTAGTGTTAAAATGAGGAAAATTGGATGGAGTCTGTATTGCCTCATAGCCGTAGGTCTAGCCTTAGGACTACCAGAAGAGGAAGCACCCGCAAATTATCTCAAAACTGGTAAGCCACTCCCTTGTACAATATCAGCCCCTAGCCATAAATTGTATTTCTGAAATGCCTTTGAATTTTTTTTTATAAGTTAGTTCGTATGAGCAAGTGGCCAACACTGGTGACGGAGTTTTTAGGCCGCCTGAAGGCCTCCGACATGGCTTAACTGCAGCGATCTATCAAGATCGTCTGAGCAAGCTTCGGCACGAGCAGTTAGAAAAAAAATATTTATTCTAAAAATGAGAGACGAGCTTGTCAAATTCCGTGCCGACTGGACTATTCTTGCACAGGAAAGGGATGAATGGAAAGAGTGGGGGGAGGCCTTTGCCCAGCAGTGGGACATTGAGGGCTGATAATAATAAATAATAATAATAATAATAATTCTAAAAATGATAAAAATTTGGCATCCGATGTCGAAAATCAAGATTAGCGACGATAGAAAGAGAATGAAAACAAAGCGTTTGTAATATGGCAACAGGCTCAGATGAATTTATTTTTAAATTGATATAATATTCAATTGAAAAGATGGCGAGACGACCTGGATGCATTCGAAGCAAACTGGTAAACTCTTGCCTTGGAGGCTCCAAGTTGGAGCGCAAAGAGTGGAAGTTGAAGGGGGAGAAATTTGCTCAGCAGTGGGACATGATAGGTTAGCAAAAAAAAATATTGTTGCAACGATACTCAATGCCCTTGCTTTCGTTTCGTGTAAAAGTTTAAAGTCATAAGACAAGCTTATAATGCTATTCCAGGCCACGTTCTACATTTATTTCAAATTTTATTTAAGTTTGTTTCTCGTGAGTTATTTATAGATTATTTATAGATTTATTTATATTTTATATTTATAGATTTATTGGAAAACCAACAGCTTAATTAACAGTTTCGTTTTATAGTAAAATCAGAAAGCCAATTAAAGGTTTTCACGTATAGTAATAGTATAGTAAACAAAGTGAACAAGGTAGAGTTGTACTAGACATTATAATAAAACACGGGAAATTGCTCACGTAAAAATATCGTCGATTCAGATACCGAAAATGTTTCGAATAATCCGGAAAATTTTCAACGGGGTATGAGTATGGTCACTCCCCGCGGTCGCGTCTCATACTGAGTGACCATACTCATACCCAGATGAAGATTCCTAACGATAACATCATTAACATTGAGATATTTTCTTTAGTTGACCAACCTGTCAATAATACTGAAAGAGAAGAACCTTTACCAGACGCTCCAAAGAGTAAAGGTAAGTGAAGAAATACCTACATACATACATAATAATAATGAGAATGGTTTGTGGAATCATTTTTCACATAAAAAGCATGCTAATGACCTGATTGTGAATATTTATGTGACTATAGTGAAAATGTGTATTGAAAATGGAGTCATAAGTAAGTAAGTTCGTATGAGCAAGTGGCTAACTCTGGTGACGGAGTTTTTAGGTCGCCTTAAGGCCTCCGTCATGGCTTAACGACTTTAAAAGCCGAGACCGACAATTTAACGTGCCCTCCGAAGCACGGAAACGCTCAGATATAAATGCCACTTGCGGTCACCCATCCAAGTTATGACCGCTCAGAACGTTGCTTAACTTCGACGATCTATCTAGCTAGAACGTCTTAGCAAGCTTCGCCACGAGCGCTTCAAGGAGTCATATATGAACCGACATCTCAGAACAACTGACTAGATGATTCCACTAAGCAGTGGAACCACGAACCCATGATTTCAGGGATAGTGGGACCACGAGTAATAGTGGTACTATCCCAGTGGGACCACGAGTCGCGACCCATAGTAACCCACTAATTATTAAACATATGCAAACGGGTATTTATCACGAATTTTACCTTTAATATTCGCCCGACGTTTCGACCGGATTGCACCAGCCGTGGTCGCGGGAAGACTGAAGTATTGGAGGTACCGCCACAGCAAAGCGAAAGCGTTTATTCAACTACCCTCACTTGATCTTCATAAATGTCAATTAGGGCCGGTTCACACTAGGACAACACACTACACTAACAGTGTCCACATACTGAGTTGATCTCACATGACGAGTACACTTTGCAATCACTGGATTCCACGAGGAAGAGAGTCTGAAGCCGTCTTCACGATTAAAGGTAAAATTCGTGATAAATACCCGTATTATGTTTTATAATGTGTTCTGATCGCGAAAGTTTAAAAAAGATAACCCACTAATATTATAAATAAACGTAAAATTTCAAGTATATCTACATGGATATTGTACAAACTGTTTTTTTCAGAATCTGCTGAAGAGGTCGCAGAAGTTAAAACGATACGCAATGAACCGACCACTTCTGGTGAAACAAGTCGATATGTTGGCAATTTAAAAGACGGAGACTTCGCCAGCCGTAAACATCTCGAGCAAATTAATGACCAAAATATTCCTTCTCAAAATGAATACAAATACGAACCCCAAAATGGAGATTACAGTAGATCAGCAAGTAAGAATACAATACCCTTTATTGCAAGTTGCAGTTGCAAAACGATTTTAGCTAATTTAATAAAACAACAATGTAAATGATTACCTGAAACGCTGGCTGTATTATCAAGCTGGCGGAAAAAAAAAAAAAAAAAAAAAAAATAAGATCACGACTGTATCCCGGGAGCGGTAGCCATTTCTTTCAGATTATTAGGCAATTTTAGATGTCCAAGGGGGTAGTCAGAGGTATGTCCAAATACATACATATTTGGTACATGCCCACTTTTTGCAGAAGTTAACTTTCCATACGTAACAGGTTGCAAGCCCATCGACGCTATTAGAGAGCTAACTGGTTTCCTCACGATGTTTTCCTTCACCGTTATAAGCTCGTGTTAAAGCGCATATACATTTTTTCGATGCAAAAGTTCATTGATGCACGGCCGGATTCGAACCCACGACCTTCGGATCGAAAGTCGAGGTACTAATCCACTTGACCAACACGGCTGTTTTTAAAGTAAAGTATAGAAAAAAAGTATTTAGAATGTATTTTATCAACAATAGCATATTCTGGGGTGTGTGATGAGATTTATGTTTAATATGTTGCAGTTCCAGAGCCTCATTCCAGACTGATCCCCTATGATGAGCAAATTCTTCTTCACAAAATATCAGGCAAGTAAAAAATCACTAGTTTAGTTTATTTATTTCTTTATTTGACGATCTCTGTGGCGCAGTGGGCGAAGACCCGCCTAAGACGCGGAGGTTGCGGATTCGATCCCCGCCACGGGAAAAATGTTTGCATGTTCTGCAGATATTTGTTCCGAGTCTAGATGTTTTTCTATCTATAATATGTATGTATTTACTGAAAAGAAATGTAAGTATCTAAGTATTATATCAGTCATCTGGTTACCACAAGCATTAAGTTGCTTAGCTTGGGACTAGATGACCTTGTTAAATGTCCAAGGATATTTATTATTATTATAAGAACCAACGTAACATGAACTTGCAGGAGCGAACCACTTAGTCAGCTGTTCAAGAGAAGGAGAGCTCCACAACGTCTGGTCTTATGAGTATCAGTGCCTCGTATGCGCTTGCGTCAGGGATAATGGGCTGTTGAGGTCGGTTTGTGCAAGCTGCGCCGGGTGTATGGCTTCAAGGCCGGACGTGGTGACTCCTGCATATACACCTGCGTGGCCTACTGTACCAGATGAACCTGTGACCGTGCCTGCTCCACCGTATGAAGAAGAAGGTATGTACCTATAGCTTTCAAACATAAACCAACTAGATTAGATTAGACGACAATTGTGGCGCAGGATGAAAGCCCGTCTGAGACGCAGAGGTTGCGGGTTCAATTTCCGCCGCGGGATATCTATAATATCTATGTAGTTATTATGAGTCATCTGGTTACTATATAACACAAGCATTCAATGGTGTGAAATGTCCAAGGATATTTATTTATTTATTAAGTATTTATTATTATAAAGTTCCAGATTCAAAACACAAAACTCAGAGGAAGTTTATACTCTCTTTTTCTCACTTTTGTTTGTTCTTGAATCTCTGGTCATTTTATTTAAATAAACACATTACATACTTTAATTGATTAAAATATCACTATTACATTTCATTGTTTGTTGTTATTGCTCTGTTGGTCGAAGGCATGATCTTGCTGAATAATAATAAATAAATAAATATCCCTGGACATTTTACACGGCGTCATCTAGTCCCAAGCTAAGCAATTTTTTTAATGCTTGTGTTATGGTAACCAGATGACTGATAAATTACATAGATACATTTTTTTTTGAATAAATTATTGTTTTAGTGACCTGCCGGCCCCTACCCTCTGGAGTGCCGTTCGAGAACCCGCTCCACCCATGCCAGGTCTGCGTCTGCACGGAGTCCATCAATGCCTATGGCAAGCCTGATGTCAACATCCAGTGCCAGGAGAATCCTCAGTGCGGTAAGATACTATTCTTACGGGTATTATTAAGGGGCTTCTCACTAAAGCTTGACTACCTATTTAGATTATTTTAAATTGTTAAGGGATCGCTTTTAAAAAAAAGCTAGGCCCACACCACCAGGTTCTTGCCTGATTCTTTCCCTGGTGTAGGGAGTCGCGTTGGAACAGGCATTAGAATCACCTAGCATGTAAAACGAAACTTAAGTGATCCTTGAGGTCCTACAAGAATAAATGATATTTCTTTCTTTCTTTCTTTCTATGACGACCTCTGTGGCGCAGTGGGCGAAAGCCCGCCTGAGATGCGGAGGGTGCGGGTTTTGATTCCCGCTGCGGGACAAATGTTTGTATGATCTGCAAATATTTGTCTCGAGTCTGGGTGTTTTCTATGTATAATATGTATGTAGACATGTAAGACAAGCATTAAATTGCTTAGCTTGGGACTAGATGATGCCGTGTGGAATGTCCAGGGATATTTATACTCTGAAGCGCTCGTGGCGAAGCTTGCTAAGACGTTCTTGATAGATCGTCGAAGTTAAACAACGTTCTGAGCGGTCACAACTTGGATGGGTGACCGCAAGTAACATTATCAGCTGAGCGCTTCCGTGCTTCGGTGGGCACGTTAAATTGTCGGTCCCGGCTTATAGTCGTTAAGCCATGACGGAGACCTTTCGGCGGCCTAAAAGCTCCATCACCAGAGTTGGCCACTTGCTCATACGAACGAACGAACCGACTTCTAACAAAAGGAGGTTTCTCAATTCCACCGTATAATTATATATTTTTTTATGTTTGTTTGCGGATACCTTCGTGGTTTATGAACCTTCTTCTTCAGAATAATAATAATAATTTTGTATAATTTTGATTCCAGTTCTACCAACAGGTGCTACACCAATACGTGAGTATTTTCATCTTGTATTACGAAGGTGTGGTGGTGGCGGGACGAGCTCGACCAATTTACAACCGACTGGGAGATTAGAGCACATAATCGCGACGTCTGGAAAGAGTGGGGGGAGGCCTTTGCCCAGCAGTGGGACACGAACGGCTGATATAAATAAATATAATAAATAAATAAATTACGAAAGTAACAGTAAAAAACAGAACAAAATAAGAATATTAATTATTTTCAGCCCACATCCCAGACAAGCCAGTGCCATGTAAGTACCTACCTACCTATCCAAAAATTTAAAAGTATTTATAGTACAGTAGGTGTACTTACAAATTATTGTTACAAGCTGCGCCCCGCGGTAACTAGTTCCCGTTCCTGTGGGAATACCGAGATCAAAAGTAGGCTACTTTTGAATCCAGGGTATAAGCAATCCTGATACCAAATTTCATTGAAATCCGTCCAGCCGTCTGAGCGTGAAAGAGTAACAAACACACTTACACTTACTTTTATACGTAATAACACTCCAAATGAGTCCAATCTGAACTGGGTCCAATCTGAAAACCAGCGCTACTTCGAAGTAGGATTACGCTGAGATTGGACCTTTTCAGCCACACTGCACTTCACGGGAGGGGCTAATTTCTGTTTTCATTTTTAGTGTAGGAAGGTACCTACCTACCATCCTCTAAAAATATTGGTTTACTTGTTTTTCTGTCTGTACCTACCTACCTACCTACCTACCTTTAATACCTGTCTTGTGTCCTTCTCTGTTAGCGCCCATTCGCACGAGAGCTAAAAAAGCGTTGCGTCAAAACTCGGCGTTGGCGCTTTTAAAAAAGCTTTCGTGCGAATATGGGCTTTAACGTCCAACGTCCAGCGCAGAAAATACAACACTGCTCGATAAAAAACCGTCGCGTTTAAAAAGTGCTGACGTGTGAACGAACATAATTATACTTGGGAATACATTTGTTCTATTTGAACGCTTTTTTAACGGACGTTAAAAAAGCGCTCGTGCGAATGAGGGCTTATTGTTTTTTCTATTGTATGTGTGTGTGCTGAATAAATGTTTATCTATCTATCTATCTTACAAACTTTCACCTTCATAATATTAGTGTGAAATGTGATGTAGAGATAGAGATTTCGATGAGGTTACAAGGGCTTTGGGCTTGCAGCAAAGAAACGGAATGGCATTGAATGTATTAAATAAGATAGAATAGAATAGATATTGTGAGATATTGCATCCACAGCTCCGTACTGTGACAAGTTCCCTCTGAACGTGTTGTTCCCGCACCCGTCCGACGCCTGCCAGACGTGTCGTTGTATCGAACAGATGTCTCAGGGGCTACTGGTGAAGGAACTCATCTGCCAGCCGAACCCTGATTGTGGTACGTTTTTGACTCTTATTTTCTAAGTATTTTTCTTTACTATCTATTTTCTAAGACGGGTTCAATACGTAACGAGTTCATTCTTATTGCTTTAATTTGATTTTAAAACGTATATTTACGGGTATTTATCGCTAAAGTATTAAGAGCTAAGTATTAATTTCTATCATTGTGTTCTGATCGCGTATTTAAAATGGTCATTTCATTTTAAATTTGTAATACATTAACATGCTAATTTAGGCGTTGCTTATTAAAACATTAATTTGGTTTATTTATTGTCCTAATAATTGTACTTTTTTTTAAGCATCGCAAGTAATAACGGAACTGCCGTTCTACCCGTCAGAACCAGATGTAGTGCCTTCTTCCGAAATTGAAACCATTATTCCAAGTAAGTTTTTTTTTCTACATTTTGAACATGATAAATACTAGGTTTATTTCATTGAAAAAGAAAAAGTTAAACGTTCGATTGATTCAACATCATCGCCGGAGTACTTAACCAATTCAGCCATGTAACCCATGACGTCGGATTGAAAGTTTTGATGCGGGTTCAAATCCCATCGCGAATCGAAAATTTTGTTACGGTTTATTTACAATATTTGCATTTAATCAAAAACATTTCCTCGAATTTTCTAATTTTTCCTCCCATTACAAAAACAAAATTAAGACTTAACACTTACCAATAATGTATTTTAATACAATGAGCTGCTTTTTGGTCTTACCTGTAAAAACAAAAAAACCTCATTACAATCAATTAAAGAGTATTTTTAAATACTTTTGATTTTTTATGTATTTTTATGAAATTGATTGAAACTTTATAACAAACCCAAATGCAACCAACGATATCTCTAACTGACAAGTTTTCACTTTTCAGTTACAGAAGCTAATAACAATCTCCCCTTACGTACTCGTTCCTTATAACGACCTCTGTGGCACAGTGGGCGAAGGCCCGCCTGAGACGCAGAGGTTGCCGGTTCGATTCCTGCCGCGGGAAAAATGTTTGCATGATCTGCAAATATTTGTCTCGAGTCTGGGTGTTTTCTATGTATAATATGTATGTATTTTCAAAAAAAATGTATATAAGTAGTATATCAGTCATCTGGTTACCATAACACAAGCATTAAATAGCTTAGCTTGGGACTAGATGACGCTGTGTGAAATGTCCAAGGATATTGTTGGTTAGCAGGTAGAAAATGCCTTTGGCATTATGCTCGCCAATTGTACTCTGTATTTATATATAGTGTGCAATAAAGTATTAAATAAATAAAAAATATTTATTTATCCGAATACCAAAATCAACATTGTAGAAATGAACAACACTCTAGTAGAAATGTAATATGGCTAACTACTTATCGCTAAACAGCGATATCACAAACATAATTTCAATCCATAAGTTAATTTCTACCATCTGAAATTTCTAACTCAATATGCTAAAGGGTTCCAAGTCCCGAGTAAACAGGAGTTATTAATGTGTTTGGGATGTAGCGTGGACACCTGCGACTGTGGCCCCCTCACCCCCGCACGGACCCCTGCCCGGACCCTCGCCACGTGAGTTCACAAGTTTTACATTACTGTTTATTGTATACCACTATAACAACTCCAAACTACGAGTATTATTGTAATTCAGTAATTCATGTAACCATATAGTTACATTTCATAACATAGACATGCCTTACTTTGTTCGACTGGCTTCCCATTGAAGCTTGACTATTTAGATTATTTTAGATTGTTAAGGGATCGCTTTTAAAAAAAAGATAGGCCCACACCACCAGGTTCTTGCCTGATTCTTTCCCTGGTGTAGGGAGTCGCGTTGGAACAGGCATTAGAATCACCTAGCATGTAAAACGAAACTAAGGTGATCCTTGAGGTCCTACAAGAATAAATGATTTTTCTTTCTTTCTTTCTTTCATGTCAAATTGTAGATACATAATTTACACTTAGTTAATAAAATTAATTAATTAAAAAACCATCATAAATATAAAGTATAGTACCTAGCTTATGTTATTGTCCTTTGTTTCTAAAGTAAGAAACTTTTGCATGTCAGAAAATGAACAGTTCATATACTCGTCAATATGGTAGAAGGGGTTACATTCTAGAAATGTTTTTATACTATTTTTAAATGAAGTAAGGGATAGTCGTGTGATTTATACTCTTATTTCTTCTTATTTCTCTTTGTTCAAAATCGAATATCTATCGAGACAGAGTTTATTTCAATTATCATTCGTTCGAAGCGCTCGTGGCGAAGCTTGTACGTTCTTGATAGATCGACGAAGTTAAGCAACGTTCTGAGCGGTCACTACTTGGATGGGTGAATACAAGAGGCAATTTCAGCTGAGCGCTTCCATGCATCTATGCACGTTAAATTGTCGATCCCGGCTTTTAAAGTCGATATGCCATGACGGAGGCCTTTAGGCGGCCTAAGAACTCCGTCACTAGAATTGGCTACTTGCTCATACGAACGAACGAACGATCATTTGTTCATCTAATGTTAAAGTGAATAATTTTTGTCAATTTTCTAATTCTGATTCTGCAGACGACTCCTGCCAGCCATTCATCCCAAACCAGCCATTCCAGCATCCTTGGGATGAATGTCAGATGTGTGTGTGCACTGAGGCCTTTGCCAGGAAACACGTCACCGTCGAAATCAGCTGCTTCACCAAGAAGTCTTGTTGTAAGTTCTTGATAATAAAGAGCATCACATGCTCTTTATAAGTCTAGCTTACTCGCCCACGGCTTCGCTCGCGTGGTACTTACCTTGATAAAATATAGCCTATGTTCATTCGGAAAGTCCATGCTACGCATCGGTGAAATAGTTTTTGAAATCGGATGAATCGTTTCGGAGATTACCCCAAACATACAAACAAACGTAAAAGTAGTAGTACAATACGTAGTAATCAATTCAATTCAATTTTAAATTCAATTCGTTATTTGCAGTCGTGATTATTTTTTTGTTCAAAATATTTTGGCAACAATAGATTATAATTTTCAGGTGTTGAGCCGCCATTCGACGTTGTAATACCAGGTATTTCGAATTTAAAATATTATTATCTTAAATGGTTTTCTATTAGCAATTAGCTATATTTTTCTTTAATTGCAGCCACGTTGCCACCTGCCCAGTACAGTACGTAACAAATTGAACCACTAATTGATTTCAATTACACGTGCTACAATTTATAACTCTAAATGTAATATTTCAGGACCCGGAAAATTGCAAATCCAAGGTAAAACTATTTATTTCATATAGGCCTTTTTTATTTCTAATTGAAAATGAAAACCTTATCAACATTTTTGATTTTGACGGGATTGGAAACCTCATTGATCCAAGAATATTCCACAAGTTCAAATCTCTTGGAAATAGATCATTTTGTTAAGATTTTTATTTTAAATTAAAAATTAACAATTTGTCTTCTATTGGATGTTCATCATTATGTGTAGCGAATTCAAATACGAAAGAATTTGCTACGCTCTTTGCTTTTTATCACAGTCTAAAGATATTTCCCGAAAAGTAACACTCCAAGATACTTATATATGAAATATTCTTCCAGACGCAATATGCGAGTACAAAACGTTTGGAGTCGAGTTTGTTCATCCAAAAGACCCGTGCAACGTTTGCACCTGTGAAATCCAAGGTTACTTAATCACCCCGTTCTGCAAACGATCATCTAAACCCGAATGTGAGTAATAATCATAAACACTCCCCTAAAAAAACAAAAACAAGTAAAAATTTACGAGGTGGCGCAAAACCCCAGGTGGATACAAGAGTCCAATAAGGGACAAATCAATAGGGTATGAGCAATCGAAGCGGGAAACTAACGGCCAATGATTGAAGCGCTTAAGTGTATTGGCTGTTCAATACCCGTTTATCGAATACCTAGCTCGACACCGTACCTTAATTCAGACGAATTTTATTTGGTCCCATGAAAATTTCTTGTCGACTCCACGTTACGGTTTTATGTCCGTTTGTGGGTTTTATGTACTACTGGATGTTTTATTAGTTTAATTTAATTTAGGGGCATGTTTGACGTGGCTGTTTTTATTGCAGATGACATTTGTAAAAAGTTGCTGGACACGCTCTCATAATTTCAGGAACATTTACGTTAAATATGCTTGTGGTTATATTGTTAAAGTTAAGAAGCGTCATTATGAGCAGTCAGAATTTGGGTGACGCAGACGGCATTAACAGCTGAGGGCTTCCGCGCTTCGGAGGGCACGTTAAATTGTCGGTCCCGGCTGTTAAGTTGTTCAGAAATACCTTTAAGTGGCCTAAAAACTCCGTCACCAGAGTTGCTAGGAAAATGAGGTTTTCAGGAAAAACGACAATTGTAGCTGTTTATTCATTTACTATCTGTAAACAGATCTAAAATAACGACTATTTATCTTAATTTTATATTGTGGTAGCCACGTGGAGAACCGAGGCGAGTGGCAGACACGAAGGGAGGCCTCCAGCGATTATCTAGCAATGGATACATAACGGATGATGGGATGATATCTTTTTTTCTTCCAGGTCTAGTTTACCCAACTATCCCCGTTATCCCAGAAGTGATCATAGGAAACACTAGACTTCCCCCCGGTTCAATCGGCTCGTACAACACTGGCTCCTCATCATCAGCATCAGCACAGAGCCATGCCATCAAAGACGCCTTCTCTTCATATCAGAAACCTTATGGATCTAATGGGCTTCCGATAGGATCCGCACCGATTTCAGCAGGCCAGAAATACAACCTTCAGTACCAAGTACCAGAATCAGATTTTAATCAAGCTATGAACGCTAAGAATATGTTTACACCTAAAGGTTTAACGCCATTATATAGATCTCAGGATAATGGGCAGGGCTTGGTTTATCCCAATCAAGGGCAAGGATATCAAGGTGGAGCAAACGGCCAGAACTACCAGCAGTTCGACGGTTACTCTCATGGTTATCCAGGGTTAGTTTCGGGTACTTGATGTTTTAAGTGTGTTTTATAACGAAAAAGAGTGTTAGTAGGCATGACATATTGGAGTCTAATATCTTCCTCCATCTTCTTTGTTCAGAGGAAGCTGCAGTATTGTTTGCAAGTGGTGTAAGAACCATGTCTGATATGCCTATTTAATATTACTTCCATACAAAAATTATAAATAACTACCGACAATAGAAAAGTACAATGATTTTTCATTCACAGGATGAGGCCAGGGTCATTGAGACCTAAAGAATACACATCTCAAGCCCAGGCATCAGCGTCAGCTCAGAGTAACTCCTATGGCTATGCTCCTGGATACCTGTATCCAGGGTATCCTGGGGGTCTTATGAGGCCTGGTGGCAAGGCCGTGTCGTTTGCACAGAGCAGTGTCTGTAAGTTTCTTCTGTCTAATTTATTATTTATTTTATTTTATCATCATCATCATTTCAGCACCAGGTTTCACCCACTTCTGGGTATAGGCCTCCACTTTACTGTTATTCCCTCCAATCCCTGATTCCCGACCACTTTTACAATATCATACGCTTACCCGGTGGTCTTATGATATTGTAGAAGTGTTGCCTCTTGGCCGTTGAGCATCACGAGAAAGAAAGAAAGAAAGAAAAAAAGAAAGAAAAATCATGAATTCTTATAGGACCTCAAGGATCACTAGAGCTCTTGAGTCTCCGTCTACTAACGACAGATAGGATGAAATATTTTTTTATTTTACAGCATCCCAGAGCCAAGCTCAAGCATCAGCACAGTCTTTCGCCAACTTCAACTCTAGATCTGGTACGTTATTTAATTACAAAATCTGAAACCGAAGTTATTTTCAAGAAAATTCTGTAAACAAAACTCTCGAATCGCCAGAATAAATTGCTAAGCAGCTTGCGTTAAAGTTTAAACAACCGTATTCGGAAATCTCAACTTTCGGGACATAAATTAAAAATAAATTACAGAAACATCTGGGCCCGAGTGATGCAAATCCGTTTAATCAAACTTCGCCAGAAGGCCAGATTTGCTTTATTGAATTCCCCCTATATCCTAAGAATCTTCTAGTGTAAATCCACAAGTTCACATCCACTAACTTTTTTCCGATGTCAAAATATTTGACTTCAGGGATAATTAATTTTCGGAATTTTTGACTGTCAAAACATTCTAACGAATTTCGGATGAGTAATATTGTAATTATCTATTTTCCAGGAAAACCCGACAATAATAAATCCGTAGAAAAGGAGGATTAAATTAATGTAAGTAATATTAATTTCTTAAAAATGTTGTGTTGAATTGACTCCGACCACACTCATACTAGTTAAAAACAAAACCAACACAATAAGATCTAAGGATTCACAAAACAAGTTATTAAAAAGAAGACTTTGTTTTCGACAAAGGAATGTACATAAATGTCATCTGCGTACATAAATATTGAATTATTAAGATCAAAGAATTCATTTATTTGTTCTATTTCAGATTTGGAAGATCAAAACAACGTGGCAATTATAATGGATACAGAGATGAATTTATAATAACGCAGGAGTCGCTTCAAATGTAATGAATAAATAAAGAGGCGCTGTAAACAGTTGTTTTATTTCTGACCCCATCATATCTGCCATGTATTTTAACGACATTTCATGTTGTGAATGATACAGTTGATCCGCCATTTTGAAAATATTTTTGTTTTCGACTCGTCTAGATAGCAAGGTCAAGTTTAAACTTTACATTTAAGAATAATAGTATAAGAAGTTCTGTGCTGTCTTATTAGGTTCGTTTTATCGTAAAATTATGAAGCAAAGTATACTAATAGAAGTAAACACAGGATATTTATTTTATTTTATCACCAGAGTACCAATATCAGGAAAAATGAGAAATTTCCACTCCTTTACTCCAGTTGGCTGTTAGACTTATCAGAGCCGTATAAATTTTAATGCAGTTTGATAAAATGCGCGAACTCGATAATATTTTACGCTTTAGGAATTATGGACTCGACTTGAGAACGAAATTATGATCATTCTGTGGATTGTGGTGTTCATACAAGGTTAGTTATTATTTGAATCTCTAAGTTAAGAGCCTTTTTAAGGCCTTTATTTATAAAGATTTGTCAATTTAATATACATAGATGAAACAAACAATTCAATATAGAAGTGTTTTTTTTTCTTGTTAATCTTACAACAATGAAAAGAAAAGAGCAACAGATTTAATTTTAGCTAAAATAAGTTTACTAGTCCAAAACCGGGGTTAGTCTGTAGGTAGACAAGGGCCAGGTATAATGTCGATGAACTATCTGACTGTATTTTTAAACAAAGTAGAAATTGAGTCGCAGAAGTAACAACATTTATTTGAAAGGTAGGTTGTAAAAATGTATCCTAGAAATAATGACTACAAGAGACATTTATTGTCTGAACAGTGGAGTCCCAGCTTTAAAATGATGGGAGTCTTAAAAATCCTTCACAAGGCCTCTATCGTATACAGACTTTAGGCTGCCTGTCCATTGACATGGAGCAGAGAAACGGATATCCAATAGGATTGCATAAAATCTTCGCTCAGATATTTTATGCATTCCTATTGGTATTTATCAAACGGATAAATATTAACCAATAGGACTGCATCCGCCAGCTTGCTCCGCGTCAATGGACAGGTAGCTTTACAAACTAAACAGTAAGAGAGGCAACTGATTCGAACTTGCTTAAGCAAAGTTTTGAATAATAATATAATCTGCATAGAATGTTTAAACATAGCCATCTTACTTGCATACCTTTAATTGTATGCGCATAATCTCAGAATCTGATAAATTATGAGAACAATGAATATGATAATTTTGGTACAAAACCCTAAAAATTAAATAAAAATTAACAAACCAGGTAACCAGATGTCTGATACTTAGTTACGAAATAAGTAGTCTTTTTTGTAAATACATCCATACTCGTATTATAGGAACATAGAAATCACCTAGCCTCGAGACAATTTTTTGCTGATCATTTATAAACAAGTAGCTCCGCCCTGCAGTGTTACCCACAGTAGTTCCCGTTCCCGTGGGAATACCGGGATTAAAAGTATCCTATGTGTTATTCCCGGTCATAAACTAAGTATATTCCAAGTTTGAGTCAAATCCGTTCAGTAGTTTTCGCGTGAAAGAGTAACAAACATCCATCCATCCAACCATCCATCCATCCAACCATCCATCCATACTTACAAACTTTCGCGTTTATAATATTAATAGAAAGTAGGATTTGACCCGCAACGGTGATCAAACCCACGACCTCTGTGTCTCAAGGCTCTTACCCACTGCGCCACCAAAATCATCAAAATCTTTGTAATGTGCTTACGGTTCCTACTTTCAACACCCTAAGTTATTCTCCCTCCGAGATTTTAATTATGTTATGTGCATATTTAATGTGTAACCCATGTAATTGCTTTTGTATGACATTATGTATTCTATGATCATCATTTAGAGCTGGTATTTTGATTAAAATTACTTATTTATAGAGTGTAGGTAGGATGGTTTACTTGATTGTTTTGTAAATATTTGTATTTTATTTAAGCTTATTTTCCATAAGACAGCTGAAACAGATTAAAGTGAGGACACCACGGAACCTTATGAAGTCGGAACTAAATTTATATGATGGTATTCACTTATGCACTAGTTATTGACTCCACACCCACCAGTGAGCGAGTTTTGTCTATGCTATGAATGATTAGTTTGTTTGTCTATGCTATGTTATCTTCTCAAATAAATAAAATAAACAGTCGCCGTGGTCGAAATCGGTTACGAATAGTAACCGATTTCGACCACGGCGACTGTTTATTTTATTTATTTGAGAAGATAAACAGTCATACATTTATATACTTTTATATAATAAGTATTAAGTAAATATACATTAAGTGACCCACAACCACAACATCGTCCACAGATTGACTGTTACTGAGCAAACATAAATGATGTGTAGTGATGACGCTAAGCCAGTTTTATCTCCAGGGATCTGCACAGACCAGGGGGCGACTCCGTTTGCTGAACTGCTGAATGTGGAACACATCCCCAACGTGGGGGTGTTCCAGGATGCAGAGCATCGCGGTCCGCGCTGGTACGACCATAAGGAGTCTTCGGATTCTGAAGCTTCGGACAGTGACGTTCACAGCGATAATACTAAAACTAGCAGGTAACAAAACTAATCATAACTATTCAATATTCACAAAGACTAGGCATATACATCCCAAACCCCTGGTCACAACCCTACGGTGACATGGTCACTAAATCTGTGTATAATCTTTAAAGTCGTTAAGCCATGACGGAGGCCTTTAGGCGGCCTAAAAACTACGTCAACAGAGTTAGCCACTTGCTCATACGAACGATCAATAGTAACATCAAGTGAAGAAATATTTCGCAGACGACAAGTTGGCTGACAACCGAACTGTAATGCCGGCACCATACACGGGCTTCTACTTGGTTCCAACTTGAGAATGACCAATGGCAATGCTCCGTTTACGGGTATTCGACACAAACGGAGCATTGCCATTGGCCATTCGAATGTTGGAACCACGTTGAAGCCAATGTGTGGTGCCCGCATAAGACCAGCCGAATAATAATACCGCTTGAACAGTTTGAATAGTATACTATAAATTCCTAAACGAATTCGAGATGGTAATCAAGTATAGACCAGTTTCACAACTGTATGGTTGACATTCGCTGAGATCGAAATAAATAACCTGTATTATTTTAGCTCTACTGAAGAATCAGACACGAAAAGTTCCAGTCAATCCTCAGGTGCATCTTCATTTGAGACAAATGAAGACAAGAGAGCGTAAGTATCTCCTTCTGTCTGTCCTTGTCCCACACTGTAGGGGTCGGCACAACAGTGTTCTTCTTCCATTTCCCTCTATATCAAAGCAAAAATCATAGTAAATCGCGAAAACAACTGTCAAATATGACAGTAATTAAGTAAGTTACTTAATTTACCTTATCAGCGTTAAATCTGACCGTTGTTTTCGCGATTTACTATGATTTTTACTTTGATACAATCGAGCCAAGTAACACAATCAGGGGGCTGATCTTGATCTCATCCAGGACCCAGGTCCACCGAACCTGTACTCCATGTCCTCACGACATGCTGAAGAAGAGGACCAACCACGGCATCAAGTGGATCTGTGGCGGCTACCAGCGGGCTCGCAGGAGCTTCAAGAGTTCATGCATGATGAGGTACAGGAACTGTGAGGACGGGACTAGTAAGTAAACCCTCAGCTTGCTGGTGTTTTTTGTTCTGGGTTTAGGTGGATAAGGTTGAAATAAATAAATTAATAATATAAATATCCTTGGACATTTCACACGGCGTCAAAGCAACTTAATCATAATGCTTGTGTTATGGTAACCAGGTGACTGATATACTACTTATATACATTTATTTTTTTGTAAATACATACATATTATAGATAGAAAAACATCCAGACCCGGAACAAGTATCTGTAGAACATACAAACATTTGTCCCGTGGCGGGAATCGAACCCGGAGCATTCGCCCACCGCCAGTTAAGCGTCACAGAACACGATGTTCGTTCGTTCGCTGGTATGAGCAAGTGACCAACTCTGGTGACGAAGTTTTTAGGCCGCCTAAAGGCCTCCGTCATGGCTTAACGACTTTTGAAGCCGGGACCGATGTTGACCATCAGCAAGACGGTTTGATGATATAGTGGCGGCTGCGGTTATGCATTAGGAGTAGTGCAACGGTGACCAGTAGCACAGGTTTTTTCTATTTTTCAAGCACCAGTTTCTCACAAATATCCCATACAACAAACGTGTTTTTTTTGCCGTATTTTGCTCGATATTAATAGCGGAAACATGTAGGTAGACGCTTGAAATATTAACAGAATGGTACGGAACCCTTCGTGCGTGAGTCCGACTCGCACTTGGCTGATTTATTTCTTTAATAACGAAACAAACACAATAGCATTAACACTCAGAATAGAGAAAAAACATTAACATATCCACAAATATACTTGATGTCAACAGCATTCAATCAAACACCAATAAAATCATTGAGAAAACGAGTTTCTATTTTATTTGATAAATTGTTGAAAAATAACGAATAGATTTTTTGGCAATGCCAAATCTAGAAAAAACAGACAAAAATAAACTTGATTAGCACAACGGAAAAATTCAGCAATAATGGTGGATTATTAACTGTTGAGTATTCGGGAACGTACTTAACGTAGGCAAATGAAACAAAACTGGATGTCATTGCTTTTCAAGTTCTCACAAAAAGTCCGTGTAATGCAGTAAAGTCCCACATCTTTACTGACTCTGACTCTGACTTTGACTTGACTTGACTAAACTGACTTGAAATTATATGACATGGTAGTGGCTAAATGCGTGGCACAAGCCGTGCGAAAGCCAAAATAAAAGAAGTAAAGTAATAGATGCCTCAAACTGAAGCAAGATGTGCAGATACTATTAAAGTTGTTAAACGGAAAAACAGAGAAACTCTCGTGAGTAATGAGATACAGAGTTGCGAGGGAGTTTGTTGGAAACTTGTGATGGAAGTTACGTATGATTGGTGAGATGTTATGCGTCATAGTTGACGACCTCTGTGGCGCAGTGGGTGTAAGCACCTGAGACGCAGAGGTTGCGGGTTCGATCCTTGCAGCGCTGCAGCGGACCAAATGTTTGCATGTTCTGCAAAAATTTGTTCCGGATCTGGTTGTTTTTTTATGATTATGTATGTATTTAAAAATAATGTACGTATGTAGTGTATCAGTCATCTGGTTACCATAACACAAGCATTAAATTGCTTGGCTTGGGACTAGATGACGCCGTGTGAAATATCCAGGGATATTCATTTATTTATTATTTATTTACGAGCGAAGACTCAAGCCAGAGTGCAAACAGACTCACATAGATGTCAAACTTATAACACTCCTCTTTTGTGGTGGGGGTTAAAAAGATGATAATTTTTATATTTCAGTGTTCGTGAAGCTCCATGACCATCGATGTAAAAACGACACCTACCATGGAAGACATTGGTTCTACGTCTACCACGTATAGATATTGTATAATAAAATAATCTCACAGAAGGAAACTTTAATTAATTAATTTATTAATTTACATATAATGATTAAACTGAAAGTATGAGAAAATGGTTTAAGTTTTACTTTTATTATTGTAATTATAATGGGAGCAGAGTCTACGAAAAAGTCCCCGGACTAGTTTTTAGTTAGGTAGGTATATATTTTGTACGTATATTATTCTGTTAGGTATTTTAAATTATGTGCCTATTCAAAATTTAAGTATTGAATCCTTGGAGAGGGCACAGGTGACCTGTAGCATAGTTTTTTATAGGTACTATTTCAGGCACAAAACAGATTCTAACCTATATTGCTTAAAATTATTTTTAACTGTATTTATAAATAATAATAATAATTAATAAAATATCCTTGGACATTCCACACAGACGACCTCTGAGGCGCAGTGGGCGAAGGCCCGCTTGAAACGCGGAGGTTGCGGGTTCGAAGCCCGCCGCGGGAAAAATGTTTGTATGTTCTACAGATATTTCTTCCGGGTCTGGATGTTTTTCTATCTATAATATGTATGTATTTACAAAAAAAATATATAAGTAGTAAAGGTATCTGTCATCTGGTTACCAAAACACAAGCATAAAGTTGCTTAGCTTGGGACTAGATGACGCCGTGTGAAATGTCCAAGGATATTATATTTATTTTTATAATAATAGCGGATAAGTAACTAATCACAATAAAATACAAACACTGGTATTGCTGACTTTATTATTTAAACAAAGCTGTGTTTTATAGTTTCCTAAATTACAGGAAACCTAAAACAATCGGCTAAATGAGGCTAGAACTATTTCTAGGCAGCCCCTACCACGGTCTCGTACCATAACTAGAATCGAGATAGTATTTTCATCTCGACAATAGCGCCACCTAGCAGAAGCTAACAACGACTGTACCAAGTAGCTTAGAACCATATTTTTATAGCTCGTTATAAAACACATACTATTTTAATAAGTAATAACGAATGAGAATAACGAGAGAGTAATTTCCTGCAGTCTCGAGGTGCATTTCTGTTCTGTATTTCAAGTCGGTTAAGAAGAACAAGTTGGTCACCATGAAATTAGGGAGTAATTCTGCGGCAAAAAGTAGCATTTGAAAACCTAAAGCAATTAAAAATTGCAAACAATATACGAAATAATTATGTAAATATGTGGCGCATTAAATAAGCATAAATTGTTTAAATGAAAATTTAAAATTGTGGTGTTACAAAAGGTGTTTTCAAACGTAGCGATGTATGTAAAAGTATATCTATTTCTTAAATCTTTAAAGCTTAAAACTAAAAGGATGATGTTGTTTAATTGAGTAGATTTAGAATATCATTGTATTCGTCAGCAAGTGACCCACTGGGCATGCGCCCGTTTTTTTTTTGGAATATAATTTATAGAAAGCTCGGGGGTTAGCTCGGAAATCTTCATTGAATAATATTATGTAACTCAAAAAAGTATTTTACTCAATGTCTAAAGTTATTTTCAGTATGACTAGAAGTTTTTATGTAAAGAATTTTATTATTTATAGAGTGTTAAACCTCATTTAGGTATTATTTTAATTTAAAATTATTTCGAAAATAAAAATATGACCTAGATATTTGTCTGAAACTTTGAAGTTTTTGAGTAGGATAGAGCAATCGCATTGATAAAACGATTCTCCGGAGATAAATGTGATTGCGGGTATAAATCCTATCAGAATCGAGTTTTTTTTTATAGATTTTAATTCAATTTTCATGTCAAATGAATTGTTAGCGAATCTTCTGTATTCTTATACAAGGTGGCCAGAGTGGTAATAATGCCTGTGGTTAATCGTAAGGAGTGGAAGAAGTAAAGATGGAAGAAGTAAACAGCAAATGCTGAGTTGGACACCTATTTGGGACACATTGTGTATTTTTAAATTATGTTTTTGTGTATTGTTTTAGTTTGTGTGTGTGTAAAATAAATGCTTTTTCTTTCTTTCTTTCCTAAAGAGAGGGCTTTCTGCAGTGGGACAAATTATGGATAAATATAAATAAATACATGTATTTATCATCGTGAATCAGACGAAAGATGCATTTCAGAAACGCAAGTTGACGACCTCTGTGGCGCAGTGGGCGAAGGCTCGCCTGAGACGCAGAGGTTGCGGGTTTGATCCCCGCTGCGGGACAAATGTTTGCATGATCTGAAAATATTCTACAAAAAAAAATGTATCTATGTAGTTTATCAGTCATCTGGTTACCATAACACAAACTGTACCTGGTGGCGATTCTGTTGCAACACTGACTAGCTAAATTATGACTAAAACCGAAAGATTTTATTACGTTCATGCTAAAGACCAATCTAGCATAGCACTGAAAATAACATTTGAAGAACAAGGTAGTTTTAACCTTGTTTTTCATCTTTGCGGGTAGTTTTAGTCAGAAGTAAATTTGGTCTTGATCAATTCTACCCACATTCACTTTAATTTTACTAAATTATAGTAATTTTAGAGATGTCACTCAGTCTGTTATTTTATTTTGAACTTTAACGTGAAGGAAATAAGAGCTTTCGGATTTAGGAATAATTTAACTAGTCAGTGTTACACAGAATCGCCACCATTAAATTGCTTAGCTTGGGACTAGATGACGCCGGTGTGAAATGTCCAAGGATATTATTTATTTTATTTATTTTTTTAAGTGAAAATCCGTGGTCTTTACCCGTGAAAGAGTGGATACATGTGTGTATGTATTTTATTTTCGCCAAACAACCTTGACTCGGGTCAACGTTGTCACAACTACATACACAAACATTAATATTTAATTTAAATGCACCTCTATAATGTTTTCAAATGGCAAATGTAAATCTTATTTGACCAAGCCAGAACCGGATTCCAGGTAAAAAGTCACATAATGATTATTTTAAATTATGCAAATGCCAAAATTAACAAAGATGTTGCAGCTCTAAATGTCATTTCCAATAATCACTACACGAAAAGTGGACGCAACCATTGTCTGTGCTAATTAATATATTTTTCAGACAAATTAATGTGAAGTAGGTAAGGGCAAAAGGTAAGGGTATAAAAGTGGTTTCCTTTTTTTATTTAATTTAATATTTTAAACCCGATTTTATGTAATTTATTTCTTAACATGGATAAAATGTACATCGTAAAATAATTAAATATTATTATTTTTGCAAAAAATAGTGTGCATTTAAATTTTATATACTTAGGTACATTTACGAGAGGATGGTTTAAGGTTGGGAAAGCCTAATTATATCAAACGTTAAGCAGTCCATACAGCGTCAGAAGTCCACCATTGCCTACGCAATGGTGGACTTCTGACGCTGTATAAAATTCATGAAGTAAAGATGTAAAGGCCCGTTTTATATTCACGTAGCGGAAGTATTATAGGTATTTGGATTAAATTAGATTTATTTAAACGATAATGAAGACTAACAAATGGCATTACTGATTTGAACTATGGCAGGTCTTCGAAGGTCCTTGCAAAGACGATTAATATATAGAAGACAAAGGCCATACACAAAATCGTAACCCGTACCAGATAGCCTGGAAACTTTAAAACATCAATTTTATCCAAGAAATTTCAAAACTTAGTAGTAGGTAGCAACAATATTTATAGGTAATTTTAACTAGAAAGTAATTGTAATTTCTTGGATAAAATTGATATTTTAAAGTTTCCAGGCTATCTGATACTGCGGGATAGAGTTACGATTTTGTGTATGGCCTTTGTCTGTCTTCTAGATATTAACCGTCTTTGGTCCTGGGTTCAAAACCAGTCGTGCATCAACGGATTCCAATAAAAAAATCGCAGCTTGAAAATAAAGTGTTCAAATTTAATTTTGATATTTATAGGTCTTCAAAATGGCAGAAGACTTCAGTACCCTCAGCCATGTGTCTCCGCTAATCACGAATGAGAGACTGACTGAAGCACTCTCTAGGTGGTTCCAGGAGCCCGTCTCTTTCACGCACTGGGAGGTACGTGGTTAGGTCCAGCTATGTTTTGTTTTACAATTTGTATATACAAATTATGTTTGAGAAATACAAGGACACGGGATTTCATCACGCTATTTACCTAGTCAGTCTGCGACCACGACCATGGCTATAATATAATAATAAGGCATAAATAGATATTTTTGATTATAGTGTTAAACCACACTTAGGTATTTCATTTTTAAATGAAAAATCTTACTAAAAGTTTTACGACTTCGGCAGGATTCGAACCCGCGAGATACAAGCGATCACCCTTAAGCCTGCCGAAGTCGTAAAACTTTTAGTAAGATTTTTCATTTAAAAAAAAGGCATAAATAGCCGTAAATATGGAAATAAAATCCCGTATTCATTATAAATACAAATACAAATACAAATGTATTTACCAAAACACACGATATATTTCTAAAGTTTAAGAAAGACTACGTAAAAATTATAAATCTGTTAGGTTGATTGTTCCATAAAAAATAATGGTCTTTAAACTCAAATGCTGTAATTAAAGATCACGGTGAAGTTTTACTGATAAATCACAGATTTATACTACACTCATTTATAAAAAAATAACACAATAATGTTCCACAGCAGTTATTTATGATTCTAATTTATATAAAGGTAAAATTATATGATTTATTTTCCAGTATGCTGGCGAAGCAAGAAAAGGTGACTCATATCTCAGCGAGGTCATTCGAATCAAGATCTACTGCAAAGCCATGAACGGATCAAAGCACGTCCAGGTCTTCCTAAAACACATCCCCAAAAACCGCTCCAGACGTCTCACATACCGCAGCGATGAATTCTTCAAAAACGAGATCAATTTCTACGAGAAAGTCTTACCAGCGCTACTAGAGTTCCAGTCCAAAAAAACGATGAAAGACCCTTTTGACAAATACGCCAAGGTGGTGTTCACATTCATGGATGGGGCTCACGACGTCATCTGCCTTGAAGATGCTTCGTTACAGCACTTCGGAAGCGCTGTCAGGCAAGAAGGAATAGACTTCCTACATTGCAAGCTGTCGATCAAAGTCTTAGCACAGTTCCATGCTCTGTCCTTTGCAATGAAGGATCAGGAACCAGAGAAGTTTAATAAAATAAAGGATGCTCTTTGTGAAACGTATTATCATGAACGGCTTTGGGGCTGGAAAGAGAGGTTTTGGAAGCGTATTGGAGAGATAGCCATAGATGCAGTGGAAAAGGAATATCCTAATTCAATTTACGTTGAGAAAGTCAAACAGTCGTGTGAGCCAGAAACTCATAAGAGGATGATAGAAGCTGCCACAAATACCCAAACTACTGGAGTCATCTCACACGGTGATAGCTGGACCAACAACTTCCTATTCAAATATGATGGTGCTATACCCACTGATGCAAAAATCATAGACTTCCAACTGTCTCGATGTGCATCTCCTGTTCTGGATCTTTCTGTGCTGATTTATGCATGTACAAATCAGGATCTAAGAGTAAAGCATTATGATGATCTGCTCATGTATTATCATGAAGTACTGTCCACGCAAATCAGAGACATGGGCAGTGATCCTGATAAAGTTTACTCTTGGGATCTGTTCATGGATGAAATCAAGAGGTATTCTTACTTCGGTCTGGCCTTCAGTTTCGAATCTACGCCGTTTATTGTTTTAGACCCTGAAGACGCTATCAATATGGATATGGAGGTAAGAATACTTTAACACTTTTATTTATTAAAACTTGACAAATATTTTGTGTCAGCTCTCTTAGATAAAGAATATGAATTATTTATTTAATTTAATTATTATGAATGATATTTAACTGTTTTTCGACAAAATGTCCCTTACGTTAAGTGATACTTCCGGTGACGATATCTATATTTTGTTTATACAATAAATAAATAAATAAATATCCTTGGACATTTCACACGGCGTCATCTAGTCCCAAGCTAAGCAATTTAATGCTTGTGTTATGGTAACCAGATGACTGATAAACTACATAGATACATTTTTTTTTGTAAATACATACATATTATACATAGAAAACACCCAGACACGAAACAAATATTTGCAGATCATGCAAACATTTGTCCCGCAGCGGGGATCGAACCCGCAACCTCTGCGTCTCAGGCGGGCTTTCGCCCACTGCGCCACAGAGGTCGTCACAATGTTTCATTTCTGTTCCAGGGTGATGAAGAAGTTAACATAGATGATGTGTGGCAAATGAAACCCTTCAAAACAAAAGAGGCGCGTCTTCGAGAAGCAAACAATGTCGTACACTGCGTCGATAAAGGCTATATATAAACTTAGAACACCAAGGAGGTTGGGATGTGAATGATGATGACTGTATACGACTTAGGAACTACGCTTTGTACGGTCGGCCATGAAAGTGGTCTAGCAGTTGTGACAAAAGTTTTTGTGAAATCTAATTGTCGATAAGGTTGACTTTTTTTGCTAGAATTCGAACTTGACACGTCATGTCAGACGTAAATATAGTAAAGAGCAATTGTCACTTATTATTATTATTATATTTTTTGGTGTTTTTAATGGAAATCGACCTTGTTCTTTCATGGTGGTCAAATAAAACTCAACCACAGGTGGTAGGACACATTTTTGGCCGACACTAAAGGATTTTATTTTTAAAATAATGTATTTTTTTATTAAAATAATGATTACAGCTGTATTCGCGGGGTGCGGTAGACAAAGTAATAGGTACTTACGTATTTCTTAATAATTTGTTTGGGAAAGAACATGGAAAACGTTCAAATATAACATACGAAATAATCACTATAATTTGCATTAGGAAGAAATAAAAGCATTATTAATTTTATTTTTATTTTATTATGATTCCTAATTGCACCAAAAAATGTCTGTATTATCACATATTTTACAAAAATTTTACACACAAAATAACGGTCTACTTGGGCACTTAACAGACAAACTCACAACTATTTATTTATACACACTTTGTATTATAAAAATTACATTATTATAACTATCAATAAAGTGAGAACAAACAGTAGGGGCACCACTAAAAGCAATCGAATCGAGCTGTTAACCAACGCTCGTAAATTACCAGCCGCGCCAGAATAGATCCAGAACATCACAGAACGTTCCAGAAGAAGTTGCGCTAATGGCACAGAAACTTACACTTAGGGCCGGCAGGTCGAAATTGAAAGAGTAACTTATTTTTAAAGCGGTGAAAGAAAAATTCATTATCTCATTGAAAGAAAAACGTATAATAGAAACAAGAAATTAAATAATACTTGATCACGACTGTATTCTCTAAAGAAACTCTACATAATTGGCATTATGACTGAGATATTATTATTTATTAGTCAAGTACAAGGCTCAATGCTCAAGCTAAATGTTAAAGTGGGAAGTTCGTTTCCTGTCTTTGAATCCACGAGTTATAAGAATTCAATCAGTACAAAATTCAAATATTTCAAATGCTTTTTGTATTGAAACAATTCAGCGTAAATTTTAACGATTTACATAAAACAGGTGTATGAAAAAACGACAAAGTACTGCCATATCGTAAAACGTGTACGGCCATAAATTGTCGATTCTGTCCAAATTTATGACTGCTCAGATTCCAAATGAAAATAAAATGTGAATATGGTGCGGCTGGTAAAATGTATTGTTTTATTTGTTATTGGTAAGTCTTAAAACATTCAATCAATACACTGTAGATATCTTAAAGTAAGAACTCGTAAAACAGAATTTGCTTAAAGTGACGCGAGAATTTTTTACTTATACCAAAGACGATTAATATCTAGAAGACAGACAAAGGCCATACACAAAATCGTAACCCGATCCCGCAGTACCAAATAGCCTGGAAACTTTAAAACATCAATTTTATCCAAGAAATTTCAATACTCAGTAGTAGGTAGCAACAATATTCAATATAAAAAACATTTTGACTAGAAAGTAATTGAAATTTCTTGGATAAAATTGATGTTTTAAAGTTTCCGGCTATCTGGTACGGGTTACGATTTTGTGTATGGCCTTTGTCTGTCTTCTAGATATTAATCGTCTTTGCTTATACGCAAAAAATCTCGTGTCGTGAATTTCTTATTTAAGATTCTTAATCCCTCCATGCTTCCGTGCTTCGGAGGGCACGTTAAATTGTCGGTCCCGTCTTTTAAAGTCGTAAAGCCATGACGGAGGCCTCTAGGCGGCCTAAAAACTCCGTCACCAGAGTTGGCCACTTGCTCATACGAACGAACGAACGAATCCCTCCATCAAGCTTCTTGTAAATTCTGAGTTGCAGCAGACACAGTGCTGGCCTTGATCAACAACACTGAGATAGAGGCAAGGAATGAACTGGAAGGTCACCCTGAGGAGACCAGAAGAAAATATAAGAAGAAAAAGAAGAATAGGTCTACGTCTTCATCTGATAATCACGGTTGGAATTTTATTTACAATTCAAATTGTTTATTGTTTTTTTTAAGTTCTTATGACAAAATTACTACCAGTATAATAAACTTAGACAAAGATAATGAAAAGAACTGGTATTCGTCCACCCAAATAACTGTTAGGGTATGGATACTTGGGATACCACATAGATTGTAAGACTTGTTCATATAGCTCCTACACACTATACCAGCAGCCAAGCCGGCGGTTTGTTTGTGTGACAAGCCCGGCGAGCCTGTCACACAAATGATTAGAACCGCCGGGTAAGCCGCCGGGCTTGCTGACGGCATGATCACCTTGATCATGACCGAAGACAACACTTAAACAGGAAGAAAAACAAATTAAATAGAAAGAGAGAGATAGAAATGTAAAACAAGCTTAAAATAAACCTAGGTTTATCATCTTTACAGTATCCGGAGAAAGTGGAGATGAATCCTTAGAACT
Organism: Xanthorhoe designata; assembly: GCA_963582015.1. NCBI lineage: Eukaryota > Metazoa > Arthropoda > Insecta > Lepidoptera > Geometridae > Xanthorhoe > Xanthorhoe designata. Next base: position 10,315,811 of record OY757050.1, read on the forward strand.
GACAGAATCATCTGCGTCAAGCTCCGATTCTAAGGATAGGAAGAATGATAATATACCTCAGTCCAGCTTGGAAAGAAAAGGATGGTTAGTAGCAAGCCATACTTCTTGAACACTTTGAATTCTCTTACGTTCATATTAGCTGGTGGCCAATTCACCAGAGTGGGTTAGGTCGCGTTCGACTTAGCGGCTTAAAAGCTGGGACCAAAAATGAGCGTGCCCTCCAAAGCACGGCAGCGCTGTTAATGCTACTTGCGGCCACCCATCCAGGTATGGCCGAGAGAGAAAGCTTCTAAGCAAGTTACGACGCTTACGTTAGGAGCGTTTTATATTAAATTATCATAAGAAAAATCAAAAAGTTTTGAAGGAAGTGATTAACTATCACCAAATACTTATTTGTACAGGAGAAAATGGCATCGCAAATGCACTCCATGCCCCGAGGACATGAAGAAGAAGTGGCGAGACCCCACCATCAACTGGATCTGTGGAGCTTTCCAGCGTGCCAGGAGGAGCTTCAAAAGCATCTGCATGATGCATTACAGGAACTGCCAGGATGGGACTAGTGAGTTATCATAATATCCTCCATCAGCCTAATTTATGTGTTAATCATCAGCCTAATTACGTGGCGTTGGTTTCTTAATCGTTCATGATCGACGAAGTAAAAGTCTAACTGGACACAACATTGTCACACACAACAAAGCCCTGCTAAATTTTGTTGGACAGTGATAGATATATGATTGTAAGAATGAAATGGCAAGTTTAGGCACTTATCGGCACGAGGCGCTCGAGATACCTGCGTAATTGAACTTTGTTGCGTTGTTGTAACATTCATTTAAATGTTCGTGAAAACATTCATTTAAATAGCAACTACCTATTTAAATGAATGTTTTCACGAAGTCAGTCCTTGTTCTATTAGGTATTTATGATTTTAAATTATTTTTGCGGCTGTAAACGTTCTCAAAATATCATCACCAAACAATGAGTTAATTCCTTGTAGTTCTCATCTAATTTTTATACAAATCTAAATGCCTATTGCAGTGTTCACCAAGATCCACGAACACCGCTGTGCCAACAGCTCCAGCATCAGTCCTCATGGAGACCACTTCTTTTACGAGTACAGGGTGGTGATGTCAGATGACCTGACCGACTCTAAGACGGTTTCTGAGTCCACTCATGAAGAATACAATTCTTCTACTTAGTAAACGTGTTTTATGATTCAATTTATTTGATATTTATACAAGCTTTTATTTTTTTTGCCGTTTTAGGTACAAAAACAAACTTATGTTGTTAAGACAAATCTTGCAACGCCTAAGGTGACGCTGATTGGACTCTCCAAGGAGTTTAATTTTATTTATTAAATAAAAAAAAATAAGGTCACAGATCTTAGACACGTCAACTTAAAACTAGGAATAATTCTGCCTGTGACGAGACACACCATGAACTAAATGATAACATTTAAGACGAATGAAATGACAATAACATATTACTAATAACACTCACACGCCACTCACCACACTAGATCACAATAATAAATCAACTCCATTATCTAAGAGATATCATAAATCCATGACGTCACACAACCATTAATCGCTTTCCTACGTAATTTGTCATACAGACAGACAGACAAGAGGATGAAAACCTGAGTGCACGTCCGGAGCTGTCAACAAACTATTTTCTGCTCTATTACTTAACATGACGGTATATTTTTCAACTGAACAAGTGTGACGTCTTTATGATCAAGCGAACTTTATCTGCGTTTACAAAATTCTTATGGGCCAAGACTTAGGGTTAGTTTTCGCGTGTTTTAGGGTTGAAGGGTAGGAAATGCATTTCAAATGTCATAGCGTGGAGTGTCAAAAGGGATGTAAGTGTCGGGATGTGTCTATTAGGAAACGTCGTTCAGGTTGGTTCTTTCTTGGTCTATGGTTCAGTTCGCCGACATGCGTTGGATTATGTTTAATGGGAACACCAAAATAAGGGTCCTTGTCCACTGACCGTGATAGAAACCCAATAAACAATTTTATTGAACAAAATGAGACAGCACCAGACCTTTTACGAGTAGACTTTTTGTTCTTTGTCAATTTACTTGAAATATTTAAGCCCGTCACACACGTAGCTATAATATATAGTAATATAAATTATAGCAAGGTATATTACGATATATTTTCTATACAAATATTCAAGTGACCGCACACGCAGCTATAATATACGAGTATATTATTATCATCACTTGACACTATATTATTATAGCTACGTGTGTGACGGGCTTTAACGATCCTTTTATAAAAACGCGAGACGTGAAGCAAGAGATAACATTGTTTTGTTCTGAATTCGAATCGTTTCACAATTCAAACAAATTGTTCTTTCTATATTTAAAAAAACTGTTCCAATTTAAATCGACTTTAATGAAAAAAGTTTATCAGTCCTATCATAATGACAACTTAATTAGGTCTTCCAAACAATTAAAAAATTACAGGTGTAGGTACTTGTCAACGCATTTTTCAAAAACAAAATAAAACGAGATATTATGTGATCCATCTTTTTCTTTTAAATGTTATAGGTACTTAATAGATTTTATTTTAAATTAGGAAAACTTCATCATAATCGGTTCAGTATAAACATTACGTGCGATAAGTGAAGTTGGTTTTAGGTATTTTTTTAAATAAAGCTACTTCTACAAATGAATAAAGTTACTATGATTCGTCCCGCCACAGAACAAATGAATTCGTATAATCAACGTCGACCTGCTAGCCAATCAGCCGTGTCCCCTGTGGGTACATGCCAACAATCTCCTACTCATATCTAGCCTATGTCACTGGACTAATAGATGGACACGTCGAATTATGTGTCATTGGTGTCACTGGGAACCACAGATGACAATTCAATTATTTAAATACGTCACTATCTTCTAATTGAGTTTTGAATTTTGAATAGTTTAATAACCTTCTTTAAGAAATTAGCTATAAAATTTTCAAATCTGACTTGTTCCAGAAATTAGCGCTTTAAAAAAAACAAACTATTCCACTTTATCATGATAGTAAAGATTGGCGTGTGAGGATCTGGTTGAGATGAAAGAGTTGGACATAATGCGGAGCCAAAGTTGATGCAAAAGTTGATGTAGTCTCTGAGACTCAAGGCTAAACAAGGCTTAACAGTCAAGTACCTATCGGTAATAAATATTATACTGTATTTTATTTTATTACTACTAAAATATTTTCATGATAAACTACGAAAGCCGTGAGTGCAATTGCAAAGCATAGCTAGAACAAAACTTGACTCAATAGATGCTTTCCTGTCAGACTGTATAAGTTTATTTAAAAAAAAAAAACTTATTTTCGCAATGAGCTAATACATGGACATAATTTTGCGCCACCAACACCGTTTGGTGACAAACACGGTTTGAGGACTTTTCTTTTAATGATAATATTTTCAAAGATAGAGTGAAACGTCTATGTAACACAACTATTTACTTTGTGCCAACTCTCGACTTATTCTGTGACTCAAACCATACTAACAAATGAGAAATCACAATTGCCGAGCAAATTAAACGAATAGTTTCTGTTTTGGGAGTGCTTTTAGAAATAAAAGTTTAGTACAATGAAAAGTTTATGAAAAGGTAAAAATATAATTTGTGAATTCTTTTGTTTTTAGAGAGTGGGCCATTTTGTTGTTATGTTCACGTCCAGTTAATTAATTTTGGACATAACTTTATACTTTTACTCTAAACATTTAGTTTGTGTTTTATAGTAATTTTTAATGGCGTCAATAAAGTTTTTAAGGTTACGTAAATTTAATTAAATATTTTAAAATCGTAAGAGAATGTTTGACCACCAATACCATAAAGAAGTAACTAATTCATTATCATAGCTTCAGGATTCGCTTTTTATTTGGTATTCCAACCATGTTCGCTTAACTAAATCTTATCTACCTATTGGATCTTAGTTGTCTAAATAAATGAAATTATTATTATCAAGATGTACTTTTCTTAATCAGACATAATTTTATTAAACCAAATTGTATTCAAAACAAATTGTGGAAAGTTCTTGGCACAATGACAGGAGTCTCCCAGACTCCCTAGGCGCTGTATTTCGCCAATGTCCAATATCAGTTTAATCACACAGCCATGTCGATCGTGTCCCCTTGATGACTTTGTCACCGATGTACACGGGTGGGTGATTGTCCTATGATACAAGGCCCTAACTTCCTTCAAATATTTGTTCCTAACCTATGTTTTTTATATCCTAATAATATCACCAAGACCAGACTATTACTCAGTCTAAAAAAGCAGTATAACTAAGATGTGCGCTTCATTTGAAATGTTTATGTTATTGATTGAATAATAATTTACCTATAGGTAGGTGCTAATGTATTTCTAAAACTGACATAAGTTAGCTTTAAAATGCATTGATTTGAATATTTAATATCTAATAAACTTACCAAAATAGACTCGAACCCATTAAAAACTTCTGTGCTTACCTGTAAAGAAACAACGAATTGTTAGTATCTAGCCAAGAATATTTGCCTAATATAATTATTTTTTGCATAATTATTGTCTTTACTTACATAAAACTTCTCAAAGACACTTCAAAGCAGTTTTATCGTTTTAATTTGAAGCTTAAATTTTTTATCAACATAAAAAACTCAAGTCACTAAAAAATGCAAGACTCATAAACTATACATCCTACATAACAAAGACTATTCAAATTAATTTCCCGAAACTTGAAATATACATAGTTTATGACCAGTATTAACACATAGGCTACTTCTTGCCCAGGTTACCATGCGGGCGAAGCCGCGGGAAAAAATCATTATCCTTTATTACAAGAAAAAAAGGTCATAGATTATGAACGTTACATAAAAGTTGTCAAAAAAATACTCTCCAAAAATCCCTTCCAATAAGCATTCCATATTTCGACCTGTAGGTACGGCTCGTTGGCGAAAACAGTTATTTTTTATCGGTCGCGCGCAGACATAACCGTTGCCTGGCCCACGATATTAAATATGGCGGGAAATGTTACACCGTGCACCATGTATACTCGTATAAGCTAGTGATTCGTTCGTTCGTTCGTTTGAGCAAGACTAAGTGGCCAACTCTGGTGACGGAGTTTTTCATGGCTTGACGACTTTAAAAGCCGGGACCGACAATTTAAAGTGCCCTCCGAAGCACGGAAGCGCTCAGCTGATAATGCCACTTGCGGTCACCCATCCAAGTTGTGACCGCGCAGAACGTTGCTTAACTTCGACGATCTATCAAGAACGTCTTAGCAAGCTACGCCATGAGCGCTTCTCTGGTGATCTGGAGTTTTAGGACTAAAAACCTTTTAGCTTAACCCATTCCCAGCCCAGCTCCCACGGTGCTGCCGTGGCCAAGTGCGTACTACTAGACGACGAAGGCTTTTTTTGGTGACTGAGGAACCCAAAAAAGTATTTCCTACTAATATTATAAACGCGAAAGTTTGTAAGTAAGAATGGATGTTTGTTACTCTTTCACGCGAAAACTACACGGATTTGGCTGAAACTTAGAATATACATAGTTTATGACCGGGAATAACACAGGCTTAAAACGTACATAAAGAATATTCTTGTAAAGAAAGCGTATTATTCTATTGATGCTTTTATTATTGATAAAATTGCGTGGCCTGATGTCGCTCTGCCCCTCGACGGTTGATGGTATACAATATCTTTGCTACCTTGATAAGTAGGTACCACTTATGTCAGCCAAGTGTAGCGTGTGATGCCAGACAACATTTTGTTGAGGTGTTATCTTGTTAACTTTACAATTACTTTTAATCTCTTTGCCATGCCTTACTTTGTTCGACTGGCTTCCCACTAAAGCTTGACTATTTAGATTATTTTAGATTGTTAAGGGATCGCTTTTAAAAAAAAGCTAGGCCGTAGGCCCACACCACCAGGTTCTTGCCTGATTCTTTCCCTGGTGTAGGGAGTCGCGTTGGAACAGGCATTAGAATCACCTAGCATGTAAAACGAAACTTAAGTGATCCTACAAGAATAAATGATTTTTTCTTTCTTTCTTTCTTACTTTTGATCCCGGTATTCCCACGGGAACTGGAATTACTGCGGGTAACACCAGGCGCAGCTAGTTAATTTATTTCAACTGATCAATCCAAGATAACATATTAAACTGCCTTATATTTATGACTGTTAATAAACTGTATTTAAGATTAGGGTCTGAGAATGCTTTGATGCCCGAGACCCACGTCACCGGAGCCCATTTCAAATAACTAGCTGTCAGACCTCTAACCCAGCTAAAGCCTAGACCAAATTTGATACACCACAAATAAAGGCAACGTTTCTGGCGAGACCTAAACTTGCGAGAAAAAGGATAATAGAATTTAATTAGAATATAAATTATTTATTTATTTTTTAATAAAATTTTTAATAAATTTTTTTATTGACACACAGGTGATGTAAAATCTTTTGAATTTTGATATTAAGTTTACTAAAAGTATCTTTTAAGTGATTGTAAGGTAACAGGGGGACCTCTTTTAACTCTTGGAAATACAGTTGTTAAGGCTTACAGGCCTAAAATTCCATTACCTTAGCCTTATAGCACCTTATAGGTGGTAGTCGAAGCAAGTAGTACAAAATAAATCACCAACCAACGGTGCACGAGATCTCGATCGGGACGAACTACTAGTTATGTACGGTCGAAATGTAAAACCTACTTCTTTTTTTAAGTCGGTTAAACAGTCACGTTTTACTAAAATTGTTGTAGCACAAAAACAAAACTGATCCAATTCCATTGTAGTCTCTGAGTTAGCGAACTCGACGCGACGGCTCGACAATAATAATAATTCATGTGTGATAAATTATTACAATTTATTATTAAGTTATGCTCAGGCTGACGTATTACATAAGACAGTTCTAAAAACATTGTGTAATGGTAATAATACATTATTAAGTTTCAAGGAGTGAACTAGATTGGATGAAAAAAAAATCATAAAACTGAATTATGTTTTTTGGAATTTTCCAAGTGGGTCAAGCCGTTCTCAAGTTATAGTGTTTGCGTTCTCAAGTTATAGTGTTTGCGTTCTCAAGTTTATAGAGACCAAATATGTTACATCTTCCCTGCTTAAAAAGTTTTTTTTTTCTCACTTTACAAACCATTTCCTTTTATTTGATACCAAACTAGTACGTAGTTTTGGTTTACAAATACAAACAAAATAGACAAAACCCATCTGTAACATAACACTTCTCTGTAATGACCAAATAAAAAAACGTCACCCTTATTCTATGATACTTAAAAACGCACCCTTAGCATTATTATCTGCACAAAAAATACCTTATATTATTTTCCCGTCTCTTCATTGTCACTGAGTTACTTTTGTTACCATTCGTTACTTTTTGTTACAATACGTTACTTATTGTTACATTACGGTGTGAGTAAAGTCCACGGAACCATTATACTAATGGTTTGTCCCCTATTATTCGCTGACCCCTGCTTTGTTAATTTTTTGCAAGCCTACCCTCATTTTGTAAAAATGGCGGAAAAAACGCTAAACACAATGTAAACAGTGTTACAGTTTTAATAGAAGTTTAATTTTATTATGAGACATAAAATTATGTTGCGTTATGTTAAATTATCACGAGCGCCTTATAAAATTAAAGTATTTTGAGCTTTATTTTTATGTAATTTTAGGTTACATTGTAATTTAAGCGGTAAATTAAATTGAAATTTTAATCAAATGGCTTACACCATATTAAATGAATATCTCAACACACAATAACGAAGGCTAAACATAATGAATATTCCCTGTGTATACAGTGTACAACATGGTGTAAATAAAAATCACTACTTCCACTGTCCCTACTAAACTAAATACATAAATATATCTATATTATTATAGCGCTATACATTTGGTCCACCTTTACTTGTAAATCCATAATTATTTTTATTGAGATAAATAAAAATTAGACTCCTGTCATAAAGTAAGTTCGTATGAGCAAGTGGCCAACTCTGGTCCTGCGAAAGTAACCTATAACTATAAACCACCTTATGGTAACATATCTAAAAATTGTATCATATATACAGCTTCAAAGAAATCTTAGTTTACAAACAGTAGTTCATTTACTCCCGGGACGTCCCGGCCCGTGTCGTCCCGGCCCCGGAAGGTTCGGTCGGGACGGGACAGGAAGGAAGCTGCCAAGTTGGAGCGCACAGTGGCCCGTGAATTTATTGTTTGTCCTATTGGACGAAAGTTAGCATCGAAACTTTTGTGTACCCAAATGGGCCACCTCATTTGGGTACTTTTTGAAGCAAGTTATTTAGTTTATTGATTATGGTTTTTAACATTAATATTACTAATCAATATTTACATTTTACTGCGTGTCAGGATCGTGGCATTTGGAAATACGTGGTCTCTACCAACCCTATGGAGAAAACACGTGGTTTTATGTGTACGGAAAGAAAGAAAAAAAACGTTTATTTCAGTAGGACCTCAAGGATCACTTCGAAACGTCTTACATGCTAAGTGATTTTATTGCCTGTTTCAACGCGACGCACCAAGAAAATAAGGCAAGAACACAATAGATTTTTGTACAGTGATCCCTTAATAGTCTAATCAGTTAAACTTGAGTGGGGAACCAGTCAAATTGGATGACTAGTGGATTTCCGTGGTCTCTGCCTACCCCTATGGAAGAGAGGCATGGTTTTATAACAATATGGAAAGTGATATCAAATATATCTTCAATATAATCTATCATTCTATCTTCAATTTAACATGTCTACTTTTTGTTGTACCCATTTTCGCAATAAATGAATTATGAATTATGAATTATCAATATATCTATCAAATCTAAGCTTAAAACATTGTCTTATTAAAAGTAGTATTCCAGCAAACACCATTGAACAAAATACTTTTCATGAAAACTGTTTTGTTTGCAAAATATTGTTTTTCAAACAGAAAGTTGTCTGTTGGATACGAGTATCTTATAAATATTCGATGCGCTCGGGATCGAAGTATTGCGTATAATTCTGACAGTCGACCTTCTGGCAAACATGATAGGTTGAGAGTATCTGATATGACAGACTGCTGATAATATAGAAAAATTAATACTGGACTACGCAACAAGGGTTTAAAGTAGTGTATTATGGCCCGGGCGCTATATTGAATCCTAAGAGGTACTAGATTGCCCAAGACAAATACAATATTATATGCCCGCGATGCATACTACTTTTTATACTTTCTTCGAGGCAATTGAAACCAAGGACTTATAAAGAAAATAGTAGTAAATAGTATTTATTCAAAGTTTGAATAATAATCTGTAGTGGTCAGTTCGTCATTTGAATAAATCCTTCTTGGTGCGCGGGAAAAATGAATTCGATTTTATTCCAAGTTTTTCACCGCTATTGAATTGATAAAAACAAAACATGGATTGCAAACAAGCAACAAACATTTTAGCACCTACCCACAATAAACCTGTAACGTTCGATGCAGAGTATCGGCGCCTCGTAAACACTGTTATAGATCCAGCGGTTTAATAGTTCTCTGATAAAGAGCACATAAAACAATGTTTATAAACATTTTGGCGAGTTATCTTTGTTTAAGAGACCAGGGATGATGAGATCTTTCAATGTTTTTGTATCTACAGTTTATATATTTGATTATAGTGCTAAACCACACTTAGGTACCTATTTCATTATAAATGAAAAATCTTACTAAAAGTTTACGGCTTCGACGGGATTCGAACTCGTGAGATACAAGCGATCACCCTTTAGCCGGGCTGCCATAACCACTCGACCACCGAAACCTTATTACGCCGAAGACGAAACTATCAGTAAGTTGATTATTATATCGGTTTAAGAAACGATTAGCGCCATCTACCAGGTAATCGTTCTTATATCTGTTAGCTAAAGAGATGTGAAAAGAAAAAAAAATGTATTGTTTATTATACCCAAGGCGCGGTAGAAACTCTTTCAGATCTTTTTTAGACATCTTCAAATCTTTGGAAGGGTAGTCAAAGGTACATTTTTCAGAAGCTTATCATTCCATACGCGCAAGCTCCCAATGTTTGAGCATATAATTTTCGAATCAAAAACTCCATAGGATCTAAACACAATATCAAAACATATTTTTAGACATCGATCTAAACGTGATCATATTTTGATACCAATTTCCTAGGTACCATACCCTGCACTAAACTATTCAGATCAAAGAAGGCTTAAAGAAGGCAAGCTCAGCAAGTAGCCGTCTTGGAGGAACTTGGTTTTTATTTATTTATCTGTCCCCAAAGATAGAATAACTTTTTGCTTGCAGGATTCTGTCTCCAACAAACATGAAAATTGCATTTAAAAACAATTCAGGAAAAAAACAATAGAAACATCAATACGAAGAAAATTATAGTAAATGAATGGACCTTGACATAAGTAAGTAGTATATTATGTAAATTTTGTAATACTTTTGAGTAAATAATTATCAAAAACCATTTGCACAGTAAATCAAACAAAAGTGTTAAAAAATCAGATCGGCTAATTAAAACTATAGAAAAGCGGTTAATCAAACTAATATTATAAAGGTAAAAGATTGTGTGTGCGTAAATATGAATGTTTGTTACTCCTTCACGCTCGACGGCTGGACGGATTTCAATTAAATTTGGTACCAGGAGAGCTGCTGCTAATATCCTGGATTAATACATAGGCTACTTTTGATCGTTCTTCATTTCTAAATATCTAAGCTTAATGAACTCACCTTAAACGACTTATCTCACATACAACCCCCTCGTTAAGCCTTAACTCACAACAGTTAAACTAACCTAAATGACTCCTAAATGACTCTCTAACATCTAGGTTACCTACAAATCTAGCTTAAAATCCTGAGGGTCTGTCTGTGTAACCTATTTAAGGGGAGGAACTGGGGCGGTCGAGGGTGTTAAATATTAATGGGCTCCTGAGCCTGCGTGGGGCGGGGGCGCTACGGGGATGTTTTGCATATCAGAATGGTCACCCACTGGATGGATTGATTTTGTGAAAATGAAATTTAATACGCAAAATCAGTAAGTTCAAATAACGGTTTTAACCAAAAGGTATTCCTGGGTATTCCCTTACCGACACTACAGAATAGAGAACAAGCTAGATCAATGGACAGGAAGCCTTATTCCAAAATTACATTACGTAAAGGCTGTTCGGACCTTCGCGGTATTCGCTACTGCTGTGGGACGCGTACTTATTACTTATTAATATACAACGTGAAAGATAGTTACAATGTTGACAAACTTAGGGTTGTCAAAAGATTTATCAAAAAAGTTTTTGTATGAAAAACTGAAAATTAGAATTCACAAGATTTGCATATTAAACAACTGTTTATTTTCATGGTTACAGAATCCCCCTTCCGGGATAACATACCAATTATGAATCACGTTGTATATAAATACTTATTAATATATTATTCATATTTATAATGCTTTATGGCATAAGGTTTTTATGGCGTACAACCAAACTTCGGTTGGTTTAAGTTATAATTTAATTGTTATAAACACATATCATTTTAAATAATTGTTGTATATCTATAGAGATCTTCAAAGGATCTTACTAATCATCATCTACAGCTTTTACAGACCCACTGCTGGGCATAAGCTTCCTTTCCTAACCGCCTAAATAAATTAATATTTATTATGTGCCTTTGACTACCTTAGACTCTTGAAATAATTTTAAATTTCTGAAGATCTGAAAGACATTCGATGTTTTTCATTTTTCACAGTTTCAATTTGTTTGACTGACGTTGAGGTGGGTAGGTACACTAATAGGTACTAGAAGTGAAATTATGCTAACTCTAAAAGGTATCTTATATTTACGTAAACGTGGGCTGACATGTCTGAAGTTACATAAAATATGTACATAATAAGATAATAGTGGAAATTCGGAGTGTCGCAAAAGCTAAACTAACTAAAATTAATGCCATCCTTTTTATTCCCATCGCTATGAAAGGGACGGCAACATTTTTAGTTAGTTAAGTTTAGCTTTTTCGGTACTCCGAATTGCCACTAATATTTATTTAGTTCGCATCTATGCCATATTTTTAATGAAAAAGTTTTGTTTTGTATTGTAAATGTTAGTGATTATTTTTACGTCAATACTATTGTTAAACATTTAGTAAGTAGTTACAGTAACTAGTATAGGTTTAAATTAACCAAAGTAAATAAATAGATAAGGAGATTCCAGAATTTTGTGTCCAGAAATCACCTTTGCTTCTCCTTTGAAAACCAGCAGGGCATCTCTGGACAAAAATTCCAAAAATTCCCTTCGAAGGGGATTGTCGAAGGGGACAATAAACAATTTGAATTTGATTTCTGGAATAAGCCTTATGAAACGACCAAACCAAAACTTGTACTTTATGGGTAACCTATAGCCCTGTTATGCAGGAAGTTGTGGATAAATAATATCCCGAAACGAAAAATCCATTCATAAAAATCCTCCTCATATTTTAAAAACATAAAAGCTTTACTACCACTACATTTTTGTAGTGAAATTCGATTTGTACTACAGGTATTCCGATAGAGGGCGCTAGACATCGATGGAAAAATCCAATTGACACGTGAAAATGGATTTTCCACTCAATTTATTACGATCAATTTGTTTTATCTAGTTATGGTGTACATTACAATGTTCTGTCTAGTGCCAGCGGTGTGAAAAGTTTTATATTTTTGTAAAAAAGTTTTGCAGGATTTTGACATTTTCTAGAACAAAATAGGCATGCATTGTGTTGAATTTCACCTTTGAATTTTAAGTCAAAGCAGGGCTTTTTGACGGGAATTTGAGGTGCCATGTTGCCTTTTTTGTTTTATTTTCCAAAACTTGTGTTTTAGGGAATATGTGTAATAATGGTGGATTATTAACTGTTAAGTGTTCGTGAACGTACATAAGTGTGGGCAAATGAAGCAAAACTGGATATCATTGCATTTCGCGTTCTCTCAAAAAGTCCTTGTAATGCTGCAGTAAAGAACCCACATCTTTACTGACGCTGACTAATGACTTTGACTTGACCTTGACTAAACTGACTCGAAAATATAAACACATGGTAGTGGCTAAATGCGTGGCACAAGCCGTGCGAAAGCCAAAATAAAAGAAGTGAATTTTCATTATAAATGAAAAATCTTACTAAAAGTTAAAGGCTCCGGCAGGATTCGAACCTGCGTAGATACAAGCGATCGCTCTTAAGCCGAGCTGCCTGACCACTAGGCTACGGACCCTCTAAGCCGAGGCCTGAAACTATTAGTAAGATGATTTTGTATCGGTTAAAGCACCGATGAGCGCCATCTACAGGGATATTAGAATATCACCTGCTCATTGATTGAAGTTGCATTCAACACAGGCCTCGGCTTAGAGGGTCCGTAGCCTAGTGGTCAGGCAGCTCGGCTTAAGAGCGATCGCTTGTATCTACGCAGGTTCGAATCCTGCCGGAGCCTTTAACTTTTAGTAAGATTTTTCATTTATAATGAAATTTCCAATACCTAAGTGTGGTTTAACACTGTAAAATAATAAACAAATTATAGAATTAGCGTAGCGACATCTCTGGTCATTTGTGTTGAATGCAACTTCAATCAATGAGCAGGTGATATTCTAATATCCCTGTAGATGGCGCTCATCGGTGCTTTAACCGATACAAAATCATCTTACTAATAGTTTCAGGCCTCGGCTTAGAGGGTCCGTAGCCTAGTGGTCAGGCAGCTCGGCTTAAGAGCGATCGCTTGTATCTACGCAGGTTCGAATCCTGCCGGAGCCTTTAACTTTTAGTAAGATTTTTCATTTATAATGAAATTTCCAATACCTAAGTGTGGTTTAACACTGTAAAATAATAAACAAATTATAGAATTAGCGTAGCGACATCTCTGGTCATTTGTGTTGAATGCAACTTCAATCAATGAGCAGGTGATATTCTAATATCCCTGTAGATGGCGCTCATCGGTGCTTTAACCGATACAAAATCATCTTACTAATAGTTTCAGGCCTCGGCTTAGAGGGTCCGTAGCCTAGTGGTCAGGCAGCTCGGCTTAAGAGCGATCGCTTGTATCTACGCAGGTTCGAATCCTGCCGGAGCCTTTAACTTTTAGTAAGATTTTTCATTTATAATGAAATTTCCAATACCTAAGTGTGGTTTAACACTGTAAAATAATAAACAAATTATAAAAGAAGTGAAGTCAAAGCAGACCAACAGGTTAAATATGGACACTTAACTCGCTGTAGCACTACACACATTTCGCAACACGCGAGCGATGCCGCGGGCGGATACCTAGTGATGTTATAAATCTAGTTAAGATTTACATCCCATTATTTATTTAAAGGATAAATATAAAGGATTGCAACACTTTTAGAAATCTAGATTAACACATTCTAATACCATAAAAATGCAATATCTACAAGACGAACGAACGAAAAGAAACAAAAAATTGGAATTGATGACAAAAACAAGGAATGTCAAATCAAATAAAAAAATAGATACAAAGCGTTCGTCACTCAGCTACAGTATTCTAACAAAACTCGTGCCATTTTTCAAATCATTTTATTACATATTATGCGTACGCTATTTCAAAATGGCGTCTATTCTGTCAATTCAAAGCAGTTATGACAGAGTTCCGTGGTCGGAAACAATGCATCAATGTCGATGTCGGGTTATGCGTGAAAATTAATAAATAAATAAATAAATAAATATCCTTGGACATTTCACACGGCGTCATCTAGTCCCAAGCTAAGCAATTTAATGCTTGTGTTATGGTAACCAGATGACTGATAAACTACATAGATACATTTTTTTTTTTTTTTTTGTAAATACATACATATTATACATAGAAAACACCCAGACACGAAACAAATATTTGCAGATCATGCAAACATTTGTCCCGCAGCGGGGATCGAACCCGCAACCTCTGCGTCTCAGGCGGGCTTTCGCCCACTGCGCCACAGAGGTCGTCAAATTGAAAAGTATTTTAATATTTAGGCATCAAAGGCTTCCTTTTGGCATGTAAACGCATAGCCGGCGGTGACTTCTGCCACAAAGTATGAGAGACGTGTAAAAACGTGTGGTTTTTGTTTTCGACTTTTATGAGCTTAGTAGTTGCCAGATTTGGCTACTTGCTCATATAAACGAACTAACGAATGAGCCTAGGCACACCGGGTTTTTCAACGCGCCAGTCACTGTGTGTTTTTATCAATAAAAACGCAAATGAAAAACATGATGTGCTCTAAGATATTTGTATGTAATTTCGTTAGCTGTGACGATCTAGCTTATCAACCTACCTACTACCATAATTTCCATGGTGTTTAAGCTACCATTGATCTGTTAGCTACTCCTTACATTATCAATGATTTCCGCAAAAGCTTATGCTTGAACCCCTACACATCTTTCCACTTTAAACGCTTTTACATCCTGTTATTTTTTAATAAATTCTCGCTCACAGCGGCTAATAATTGTCGATATTAAAAAACCTTCCCTCGAAATAGAAAATTACTGAACCTTTGTCTTGCAATTTTCAGGTAAATTCAGAAAAGTTTGGAGAAAATTAAAGATATTTTGAGATAAGAAAATGTTGTTGTCTATTATTGCAAACCCAGCGACGATGATCGCTGGGTTTGCAACTGAATTGAATGTTAAGTTCTGCAAAATGTAGGTATGTACCAAATATGTATATGGTTATGACTACTAATTACGCCTTTAATTACACGATATAGGCCCGCAAATTAGTTATAATTAAATCTTCAAAGATTTGAAAGAAAATATTGTCTACCGCGTCCGGGAATAGGTACATATATTTTTGAAACTTTATCGAATCATCTGATCTTTACAACTAATAAAGAAAGTTCGTATGAGCAAGTGGCTAAATAGTATTCAAAGAAGTTGATTTATACGTTTACATTACATACATAGCATTGTTCGATTATCTTAAATGTCATTGATTTTTTAATTTTCCTTGGTTCGACTATACGATTATAATACTATTAAATTATTAGTAGGTTGTAATGGAAAGTATAAAAACAAAGTTGTTTCTCATTCATTATTTCAAGCTATAAAAATCCTTCCGCTCAGGTACCAACTAAAAATGTTAATAACTTTAAATATCAAAACTTACAACTTTGTACATTTTACTTCAAACTTTCCTTTCTCCATAAAAGTAGGTACTTGCCTACGCAAGTTGCGTAAAAACAAAAGCCCATGAAAATACGAAAATACCTAAAACTTCCGCCAATTTTAGTTCAAGACCAATACCGTTCGCAGCTCATTCAAAATTCCATTACCCCTCCCCCCTCACTTAAACCCCCACATACCCCGCATTATCAGCCACGCACACTCACTATTTGACGCTAGACAAAAGTTATTGAAAATAAATTGGCTCTAACATTCTCAGTTTAAAAGCAGCTAGCTCACAAGCACTAACCACCAACACGCTATTTTATTAAATCTACCACCCTTTCCTTGTCAATTTAAATATCAGTTAAAGTTAGTCACAATCAAGTTAATAAATCAATGATCTAGCAGTAACCTACCATGAAACTGAGATATCGTTATGTTTACGAAACACATAAACAGATACCTACATAATATCTAATAATATCTACGTGTACAGCTAATCCCTTTTATGATAGCATCACTGTTTTGTGAGTGAAAAAAATAATTAAATTATGATAACGACTGTATTTCCAGAGTGGACGAGCAGACGAAGACGTATACACATGCGACTTGCAGCAAGTTCGACAAGTCACTAAAACTTGCGCAAGTCAAATTCCCCAAATCTTATTGCTAGTGGACACTTTGCATTACAGTTGTATATTTTTACATTTACGGCGTAATTTCACTGTAATATTTCTATATTTTTGTACTGTGTACTTCAGTGAGGTCTGATGCAGTGAACTAGCTGTTCTCTCCATAATAAAACACCCAAGAATGTTCTATGTTATTGAGAACGAGATTGCCCCTCGATAGGTAATCCCGGTGTTCTCAAGAATTCCCGGGAATTTTCAGGAATTTTCCTAGAGTTCCTGAACGCCTGCAGGTGTGAGCATTCTATTATATCCCGTGATGTGATAAATGATCGATCTTGCGACGAGGAAACTATTGAAAGTGTTTTGATATTGTTTTCAGAAACAATTTATCAAGTAAAAGGACGTTTATTCACAATCAACGTTGGAATTTTTAAATCTCAAATTGATTAATATCTAAGAAAATCGTTTTCTATCAAAGTACATTTATAATTTTGTTATCACGGTCAGCAACAAAAGTTAATGCAATTTTCATGATTCTTGCTGATAAATATGCATTGCAATTTTATTGCTATTTTTATACAAAAGTTAACAACATCGCACATAGCGTGAAAAAGTACTTGGAATACTCTAAATGTGAACTATCAACATTTTGAAAAAAATAAAAAATACTATCAGGCACATTCTCAGTAAAATTTGCATGTAACAAAAACCATGTAACTGATCATACATGCAACAAAACACAACAGATATTCTTACGATGACGTCTCCCAACATTGAAGGTAAACCACACTAACCTACTTTCAGGAATCAATAACAAGAGTCCCGTTATTCATACATGCAAATGCGATCCCGCGGGACGGTACTAAATGTCCCGATGTCCCGGGATTTTACGTATTATTGCGAGACGTATATTGAAATTTTACGGGATTTTTGACACTGCTTCGTTATTTACCCTTCTCTGGATTACAAATTCTGATCTATATTTTACCATGTTATGCCCGGTTTCAATATTCAACTTACGTGACTAGTCATAAGACTGCTTAGGCTCAAGCTAAATTGCTATTTTTGTTTAAACTTGTTCCATAGCATAGTTTGACAGTTATAGACATAGGTACAAAATAAAATAAACCTAACAAAAACCACACACAAAAAAAAAACTAATATAAATAATAGTCCTCACCTAGTGTTGAAGAATTGGAAAACATGTAAAGAATTATTATAAAACATGTAAACGGGTATTTATCACGAATTTTACCTATTCGCCCGACGTTTCGGCCGGATTACACCAGCCGTAAAGAATTATATACTAATTCTAAATTATTTACCATCACAAGCAAGCAAGCATCATATTACCCTTCATAATCTTACACGTTACAATACACAAAGAAACAAAACCTAACATTATTTAACAGCCCTATAAACCCCTTAGCAAACATCTAACTCTAACGGCTAAACAAGATCCAATGACTTGGAATTCTGCCGTCAAAGATAGCAACGACAAAGCCCACGACGTTGTAAGACGTCGCGACGTCGTGGAACGTTGGGACAAAGCGCTGGGAGTTTTCACGTCGTCCCGTCGCCTTTGTCTCTATTGCTTTGTGACGAATCAACGACACTTTAGCGTTTGTTTTGAAAGAGGCTGAAGACGTTATTACGGACGTAATTTAGAGGAAATAAAACAGTTAGTTATTTTCAGTTATTATAAATACAAAATAGGTAATATTTTGTAATATTTTACAGTGTCTGGTGAGTATTTCAAGGTTTAAATACCTTTTCCAATGTCCATACCTTTAAGTAGCTATTTTATGAACACTTACACATTGCTTATCATTAGTTTCCTGAAATAATGATAATTGATAGAGCGAGCAAAGCGAGCTAAGATTTTAGTGGTAACTTGGGCAATTTTGCTTTCGATGTATGTATTTTTCATTTTTTTGTGTTAGCATAACTATCTAACCGTTAAACCAATCTGCACCAAACTTGGTAGGTAATTACAAAGAGCCTTGACCACATTTTTCAAACGTGCACTCACTGCGTGTTTGTACTTTTCTTAGTATAAATACATTTTCCAACAGGAAATTGAAAAAGTTTACAGAAAAATCTTTGTTTTAAAATTGTAAAGCGATTTTGTAGAATCCTTAGCCACAGGTGATTTCCAAATCGTATTTGAACTTTGATACGTTGAGAACTCTCGAAATTACTTTATAAACTTTCTGTACTTTCGTTCATAAAAATAAAAGCCCATGTAAGCTTTGTTTTATGACGATACAAACTTCAGCTTTCTTCGTAAATAAAACAACTTTCAACATAACAACAATTTTGAAACGGCTTCTGCGTCTTTATTATATAATAAGCATACACCCGCGGCTGCGCTCGCGTGGTACATACATGTAAAAAAGGAGAGTGTGTGTTATTACAGGTCATAAACTATGTACATTCCAAGTTTCTGCGAAATCCGTTCATAAGTTTTTGCGTGAAAGAGAAACAAACATTTATACATCCAAACATCCATACAACCATACAAACTTTCGCGTTTATAATATTCATCATCATCATCATCATTTTCAGCCTGTGTCAACCCACTGCTGGGTGTAGGCCTCCTTCAATGACTGCCACTCGTTTTGGTGTTGAGCCGATCGAAACTAACATCACTGGGTTAAACCAAAGTTAAGACAATGATTCTAAATTATCGTCCTATGCCTAGTTTTTATAACATCAGAATGGAATTTCAGTTTTATTTTGTCATTTAATTGCGTTGTCTTCTAACCTAAAAAACTCCGTCTCCAGAGTTGGCCACTTGCTCATATGAACAAACGAACGAACGAACGAGAATAAAATTATATCTGAAAATATACATAATGCGATATTTTCATAAAACCTTCCAAGATCATTCCTAATGTTCAAAACAGAAGAACAAAGAAGTTTCCAAACCACTAGAAGTAATTTGAAACTTAACAAAAATGAGTCCTTTTACTTCGTACTTTAGGTCAAGGGCGCCTATTCAGAAGACCACATCTTTGTAAGGGCTTTTCACCAGCCTTATAAAAGTCACAGTCTTCTTTGCCAATCGATTTTGAACCTTATGTCTTGAGTCGCAGAGTTTGTGTAGCTGTTATTTAATTGGAGATACAAGTGACTATTGAAGTGTTTGTAAATGTATTCTCGGGTTTAGGGTTTTTTAAGATGTCAGCTGGTTCTAAATGTGGGACAGAGAAATGGATCCGTTGAGAGAACTATATGACTTGATATTTGGAAGGTACAATCGATAGGTACGACGTAACAGTAGAAAAATCATGTGCCTTAGTGTCCATTAAAGGAAAAAAGGTTTTATAAATTTATATTTTGATGCATAAAAGCTGTGCTGAACGAATTAACTTATTTTGTAAATTTTATTTGTTTCAAGGTATCTTCATCGATAGTGTTCTAGCTATGTTTAAAGGAAATCTGCTAAGTTTGAAGATCCGAGGAGATAAGACCCAGTCATTATCTTTATCCTTAAAACAGAAAACTAAATTAAACTATCAAGTGCTCAACTCCTGAGCTAATTTTAACCCACTCTACTTGTACCATAACTTGTTGCTACTACATTTTTGGCAGGCGTTCAAAAAACTTAACCACTTCCTAATTTCTGTTGCTCTTTTCACTAATATTTAAGCCGATGAGACTCTTTATTTATTCAGGTCTATCTACCGGCAATTTGAAGGAACATGCGTAATCCCTTTGTACCCAAGTTGGACCCTCTCTTGACCCTCGTTTGCCTCAGTTCATATTTTTCTGAAGGGATTACGTTCTGATGCACGCGTTTTATTCTTATGTTAAATTGTACTGTTATGTATGGGTTTGAATCCTTTTCGCCGTTCTTTTCGGTTTGTCGTTCGTTTTACTTACTTACTTACTTACTTTAGGTACATATTTGTATGAACAAATTATAAGTAAGTAATGGCAGTAAGCAAAACCACAGATGGATTTAATATAAAAACTGACCGTTGCACAATATGAAATCGTAAAGTTCTAAAGTGATAGGTAAAAGCTACCTTGGTAAGCCACAGCCGGTGTTACCGCAGAGTTACCACAAAGGACAGTAATACGATTTATGCATTTCTTTGATAGCATCAAAGTCAGGATTAAAAGCTGCAGTAAGAGTCCTTTGCGGGCAAAAAATCTTTAGCAAAATCTGAGGGATATTTTATACCCAAATACTGTTGAGATTTTAAGCTGGTGGGAAAATGCTTTTATCAAAGGAGGCAGCTTTCGTACTAAGTGCAGAGTACCTACTTCAGTTTTTGGGATGTCTAACTTTTGACTTGAGAAATGTATAAAATATAACAAATGGGTGGCATTTAACCGTGTCTTTAAGAGGAAAAAGCCTAATAAAAAGCTTTTTCTAGGAGTTAAAATAATATTACAAGGAAAATGCAAATATAGGTAACAGCTGAGTGATTGAGTAACACTGTATTAGTTCTAATAACTTAAGTTCTTTAAGAAATGTGTGAAACGTAAATGTTCTAAAATAGGAGTGAAAATAACCTGTCATGCGTCAAAATAGCGCCGCCACATATTTTATCTTATTATTATGTTGCACAAAGGAATTAAAAAAATTACTTGTAAAATGTATCACAAACTAACTGGAATTTGTGTATAGCAAATTGCGATGACTAAGTTTAAGGTCACTAGAATAGAAACCTTCTGTCATAGTTTTGAGTTTCGGGAGGCCTAGTTTTGGGCCTCCGCCTTAGTTTGAGGAATTTATAGCTGAGACCGATTATTTTACGTGTCCTCCGAAAACAATAGGGTTTCTGTACGTTAAATAAATAAATATACTTGGAAATGTCCACACACGGCGTCATCTAGTCCCAAGCTAAGCTACTTAATGCTTGTGTTATGGTAACCAGATGACTGATAAACTACATAGAAACTTGCTAAACTGTACAGATCGTTGAAATTAAGCGTTGTCCTGAGCGGTTACAAATCGGATGGGTGACCGAAAATGGCTTAACAGGCTGAGCGCTACCGTGCTTCAGAAAGCATGTTTAATTGTCGGTCCCGGTTTTTAAAGTCGCTTAACATTGACGGAAGACACGGCCTAAAAATGCCTACTAGTTAAACGAACTTATTTATTATCGTTTAAATGAAATTGTCTAAATGAATCTGTTCAAATTCTGTCTATCGAAGCCCCGCTTACTGCTCGGTTTGTAATGCACACAATTGCACGGATCTCTGAAACGAGCGGAACAATGCGTGGTAATGCCAACTGTGTGTAGGCATTTTAATGAACGTCGATACGGCTCCCTACTGTTCTAGTGATGAGATAGATATACGGAAGATAACTACTCATACGGATGAGAGTTTGGGAGTAGAGATACGGAAAGTATTGACGGATGTATAAGTTAACTTTCCATACGTGATCAGTTGCAAGCCTATCGACGCTGTTAGAAAGCTTACTCCTCTGTGGCGCAGTGGGCGAAAGCCCGCCTGAGACGCAGAGGTTGCGGGTTCGATCCCCGCTGCGGGACAAATGTTTGCATGATCTGCAAATATTTGTTTCGTGTCTGGGTGTTTTCTATGTATAAATGTATGTATTTACAAAAAAAAATGTATCTATGTAGTTTATCAGTCATCTGGTTACCATAACACAAGCATTAAATTGCTTAGCTTGGGACTAGATGACGCCGTGTGAAATGTCCAAGGATATTTATTTATTATTATTTATTTATTATTTACTAATTTTATGATGCTTTCCTTTACCGTTTAGAGCTCGTATTACAGCGTATATAATTTTTTCGAAACGAAAAGCCCATTGATGCAAGGCCGGATTCGAGCCCAAGCCGGATTAACAATTAAACAAACTATTAACAATTAAAAAATAATTGAAAACTACAAATGCTGAGGGGTAGCCTTATTTTCTTGTCACTCGATTGTCAATATTTCTCATTTCACCCATGTTTCTTCTTCTTCTTCTTCCTGCCCTTATCCCACTATGTGGGGCGGCACAACATGTGTTCTTCTTCCATTTCCCTCTATCAGACGTCATCTCAGCACTTACTCCTTTCTTACTCATGTCATCCTTCACACAGTCCATCCAGTTTATGTTGATGGAAAATATTTTTTTTTCTATTCTATTATATCCTAATTAAATAGTTAAAAATCACTAACTTTCCGGATGTCCCCACACTATTGTTGAGCATAAGGTGGAAATGTAATGACTACGGAAGAATTTGCGAACGAAACGCTCTTTGTGATTCAAACGGCGGTTTCTAGGGATGAGGGTAGAGGGCGTGTTTTGGCTAGATAATGGTCTGTGAAATTGGGAACAGTAATATAAAATGTAGTGTGTTATTGTCATAGTAAAGAAAGAGGTTGTTTGTTTGTTGTGTTAAAAACTGCCCACTAATTGTGTACACTTGTCTCGGATTGTATCTAAGTTGTGTCAAAATAAAAATCACAGTAAATCTCGAGAACAACTGTCAAAATGACAGCATTAATTTACTTAATCAGCGTTAAACCTGACAGTTATTTTCGCGATTTACTGTGATTTTTATTTTGATACAATCTGAGACAACTGACAAGTGTACACAATCCAGGGGCTAAAGTTGATTTAGATACTTTTCAAAATATACCTCCAATTAATGTTGCTTACTTATTTTATTTTATTGTTTTGTGAGAACAGTGCCATCTTCTCTAGTTTATTTACCTTCAAGTTTAAAAATTAATTAAAAAAATAACTGTGAATTTTTTATTTGATATTCAAAGGGCGGGTAAATGAAGACTTTACAAAAAACCCCATTATTATTGTTGCCTTTTAATATGGCGAAGACGAAAATAAATGGATAAAACATTTTACTACGTAAAACGCAATGCAAATATTGAAATACTTTGATAAATCAATCAAAAAGACACTATACTACGGTATATTTCTACAATTAATTAAAATAAGCAGAAACCTTCTTGTCACCGCAACCAATTGTAATAACTCACCTCATTTACAACTTTATTTCTAAAACTCTAAAGCTTAAAATAGCACAGCACATGTTTAGCACGAGATAAGTCGAGCACCTACTAAACTTGTCGAACTAATACCCTTTCTTACCCCAAAATGGGGTAAGTTTCCCCATTTCCTAAGGGACTATGACGCTGCGAATGCTTAGGAGTTATAAACTTTGTACACCTTGATTTAAAGTGCAATATTGCATACGGTTATGGTTGACATTAAATAACTAAGTTTGCGTGGTTACCTGTTGAGGTTTGTGTTATATTTTTTTATGAATAAACTTGGATATGATAATAATGGTAGATAGGATAAAAAATATCACTTCACTTCCACCAATATTTCAGAAAGTAAAAAACTTCACAAAAATACGTTTAGAAAATTCTGCTTTGACATTTTTTTTATTTTCTTACTTGTCCTTTTAAAAGTTAACGACTACCCTTATAATATCTTTGTACGTGCACAGAAAACGAAAACGCTTAGCTGGTAATGTTACTTGCGGTCACCTATCCAATTTGTACTCACTCGGAACGAGGCTAACTTCGACAATCTAGTTAATTGATTCAGGCCTGACTTGCGGAAGGCCATCTTCTGATATTGATTTTTTTTTCAAAATATCTATTTCAGATTAAATTAGCGGAGGAGTACTAGATACTCTGAACTTTTTTAAATATCTTCGACAATCTATCAAAAACGCATAGCTCATACAAGTGCCTTTAACTAACCTACTGTTCAAAACTTATTGAATGCCTAAAGACCTTAGTGGTTTAGCATCGTGAGCCTGTTTAAATTTCACAATAAAGCCTTAATATAAAACGACTACAAAGAACTGCTTTTTAGCGCCCGACAAGGGTCAATGACTCAGCAACTTCGCATATTAAGTTGTCCCAAACACTTTCTTACAAGAAAAATATTTGTTCCGAAAATGTTTCACGAAAACCTGATGAGCTCGCTTACGAAGCACTTCTGCGGCGATTAAGTCCTGTCAGGTGTCCAAAAAGGACCAGTTAGGGGATGATTCGGGAAACTGCCAAACGGGGCAACCTTTTGGGGTAAAAACCTTAGGGGTAGTGCAGAGTTTTTGGTGTCGTTTCGCGAGATTTTGCATATTGGTTTTGTATTGATTTTATATTTGCTGTGTAATTTCTGGACATTAGGAAATAGAAATTTGTTTGGTAGTAAGATAGGTAGTAAGATAGATAATGAGTCCTTTACGTGTTTTCAGTTCGTAGCAAACTAACCAGTAAGTGTTTATAAAACATCGGGTTACAAAAGTGCAGTAGCTGAAGACGAGGAGTGCTAAATATTTAAACAAGAGTACACTTTAAAACATAAGACGCTTAGCAACAAAGCAGGGACGCAAATAGTAGAACGCGAAATATTTATAAGCTCTCGCTTGTATAGTCAGACGCAGAGTTATGCTGGAAATTAGTATAGCTCAGTTGCGCCACGCCAGTAAGTAGAGTGCCTAATGGACTTTTGGCCAAGAATCATGGTGTTCATAGAAATGAAATAAATATAAGTGAAGGCAAAAACTGTGTGTTTTAACATTTAATGAAAAATCTAAAATGCCTTTTTATTTCGAACTTAGTAGAACAATCTTGAATAAAAGTACTTTGAATTCATGAGGCTACGCGTCATTACTTGAAATTGTTCGTTTTATTGAACATAACGGTTGCCGCAACAGGTAACGTGTGCCTGTAAAAACTTGCACCCCCTTTCACCCCTTTAACCCTCTTTTACCCCCTTTAGAAAACAAAGAAGACAACACCTTTCTACACAAGAATAGAGTTGAGAGTCGCTCAAAGGTGAGAGAGGAAATTAAATCTGTTGTTAGTAATTTGGTAGAGCTAAGGGTCTGCGGTGCAAGTTATTTCTGAGAGGTTTAGTAAATATATTTAATTATGGTTTAAAAGGTTTTGTCAGATTCTAATTTCGATATTTTCGGTAGGACATTGTAAATAAATCGGGAAATTATTTAGAATTAGAAGAGGCAATAACCGTACAAATAAGAATGGAAATATAAATAAACTATAATGATTTATAGACTCCATTTGGCGCCATCTAGCCGCAAACACAATTGTAAGTTTTTACATGAACTAAATAATTTTTTAAATACATTAGAAAAAATCGACCAATTTTTGACGGGAAGGGAAAGGGAGAGAAGGGTAGTTAAAACAGTTGTGTCACAGAAATGTTATTCGACTGGTATTTGAAATAAGGTAGTGGACAGACATAAAAAAGGCTGAAAACCTATTTCAGATAGCCCTCAGTAATGAAGAGATCAAACATGGCCTACCGTTAATACCTAGCAGGGTAAGAAAACATTTTAAAGAATCTGCTTTCAGAAGCCAAAGAAAGAAAGAAAGAAAGAAAAATAATTTATTCTGGTAGGACCTCAAGAATCACTTTAGTTTTGTCTTACATGCTAGGTGATTCTGATTCTGACGCGATTCCCTTCCAAACCTCCAAAACCTTAAAGTATAACAAACCTAATCTCCAATTATCACTCAGACAGACTAGGCATTTTCAAAAAGTTTTCCAGGTGTAAATAACCCGCCACTTGGCCTGAGCACCTGGAACAGCTGGAGCGCGCAGGTCAAACGGCAATACACATAAACTTGACTCCTGTGACACAGTTTTTACCACACAGTCTTATTGCAACAGCTGCCTCATTTGAACATGGTGTGTAACAGAAAAAATACATTATTGAAAATACCGGGTCAGTGTCTAAATGTTGAGAAAAAAAGAAAGATGTTGAGAATTTTAGTTTTATATCCTCTTAAGAAATATCATTCGATAGGTAGGTATAGAATTACTAGTAAAAATAATACCGTATTTTAGTTTTTGTAATAGAATTAGCTTTATTTTACCTCTTCGGGGCAAAGAACTTTAATGGTCTTGTGCTATGGAGGACTAATTCAATTTTAATTAAAGATTGACTTACTCATCTTCCCACTTTAATACGAATACTTTATTGCAGCCCATTCCTATAGTTCTTGTTCTATTTATTGGCAAAATCTATTTAATAGAGAATATTACATTATAGTTTCATATTACACCCATATTAATTTTGCATAGCGACTTTAATGTGTTTAAGTTAACCTAACGATCAAACTATTGATAAAGTGGTTTCATAAAGTATACGAAGCGATAATAGATTTTTCAGTTATAAACCCTCTCAATAAAGTTTTAATGATAGACTGCGACATTATTCTTCTGTTCTCTCTTAAAATTTTATCTTTCTCGTTTCGCGTCTCATCATCGGTATTACGGAATTTCGATAAAAGGATAATTTAACTAGCTTTCCTCCTGCGCCTGTCACCATCCCGTCCGTAATTACAGCATGGCGGGCTCTCCATTACGGCTCCGAGGCCCACTTCTGTATAATCTTTTAAAAAATTCACACGCGCTTCGCTTCGCTCGCTCTGCAAAGGTTTCGCACCCCTGACTTTCACTCACAACCTAATTTGCACCTTACACCCACGCATCAAAGTCGCATTTCGACCGAGTTATTTTTTTTAATTTTAGATTAAATGTTGTGCGAACCGCAATGAAAGTGGTATTGCTAATTAAAAATGTTTGCGAATTTAATTTAATTTGCGGTGCAGGTGATCTGGATTAAAATTGACGGGAATAAGGTCAATGTGCTTGTGGTTTGAGGACGTGACGTCATTATTTGCTCTCTCGGTCCGGGAAACAAGTGCAATGTTGATATTAATTTGGAATCGAACTTTTTTCAGTTTAAAGATAAAGATAAAGATAAAGATCATTTATTTGCATAAACATGTGTAAATATGATGATAAAACTGGGTATAGCCGCAACATGTTTTACCGATTTCGGTGTAAAAGCTCTGTGTGTTCTTAAGAGAAAAAGCCTGAAGAACTATTAAAACACTAGCCAGAATAATATTTATTCAGATAAAATAATGGCCACAATGCTCTATAAATCCATTGTAACTATTTTGATCATCGTTTCCTTTAAATAAATAAATATCCTTGGACATTCCACACATAGATACAGGATACTTTGATTTAAAAAAAGTATTAATTACGAGTATGTTAACTAAACTTATCAAAATTAAATGTTAATAAAAGATGAATATTGCGTCGTAATCTCATTTTGAAAATGACAACTAAAACAAAAGCAAGATCTCATTTAATGACATTAAAATATTGATTTCTAAATAAAAAAAAATTAAAAAAAATATATATATCCTTGGACATTCCACTGCGCCACAGAGGTCGTCAAATATCACCGAAATGGTTGAAATTCAAAACAGTCCATTGAAAATCTTAAAAGAATCCCGCATTTCCCTCTCCATTCATTCGAGTATCATCCCGAAATAAAAATAAAACTCAAGTCCCGCTGCCAACCACTTTCCACAATTAAATGAAGCCCGTAAACTCAGTAAAACAAATTTTAATCAAAGCTAGCACTGCCTAGAAATAGTACTTTCTTTCAGGATGTATTTTTTACCCAGAAAACCTCCGCTTGTCCGGTAATTTAAAATGTAGTTCGGCTACATTGAGTTTATTGTAAAAAATAAATAAACAAAATGTCAATCTAAATAAAACTGTTTAAAAAAAGTAGTAGCGATTAGTAGTGATTTGATTTGATTTGATTTGATTTGATTTGATTTGATTTGATTTGATTTGATTTGATTTGATTTGATTTGATTTGATTTGATTTGTAGCAGGTGGCCATTTTATGATTTTGAATCATAATCTAACAAATAATTATTTGTCATTTAAACTTGTCCGATCGATGAACGAGTAACGAGAACCAGAAGCTAGACTCTAGAGACGAGTGAGCGCGCGTTATCGCTGGGCTATAAGCGAGTGAGCGAGTGCGACGGACTTACTCGCGCCGTACAGAAATGACCGCTAGTCGGTCTGTCAGCGTAAATTATGACCGCCAAGCGAGCTTCACTGAGCGAGTATATTATAGCTCGTGTCGCTCAGCGACGAGCTAGTGGAGGGAGTCCTCACCGGCAGTGTTAACAGTAAATGATCAAGTATTTATATATGCATCTTTTTTTGTTTACGCGGAATGTATATTATTGAATGTATATAATATATACATTCAATAATATACATTCCGGGTCAGGAGTATATTGTACGTTGAGGAAGAAAATAGACAATATTTATTTGCTTCCTCGACGGCGGTGGGACAACTGCCTTAGTAAGAAGATTTAGAAGAGATAATGTTTTCTTCTTTCTCATTTTGTCGATAAAAGAGATAGCGACTTAAATAGTCATCTGAGCTCGAAGTCTAAGTACATTGCGAATAACAAAATTAACGTTTAAGAATTTGGCCTAGTTAACTACCTGGAAAAAACTTAAAGAAATGTAATCAAAGCTGGTGCCTAAAAATAGTAGGTACAAGATACTCTTTCTGCCTAGAAATAGTACATCCTTTCTGGATGAGTTTTTAATCCGGAAAAACCTCTACTTGTCCGGTAATTGGAAATGCAGTCCGGGTATCTTTATTTTGATTAAGTTTAGAGTTCATTAGGAAATTTGTTTGACCAACGCTTAATGAAAGTTTGAATAATTCAAACTTTTTCTATTTTAAGTTTTACATTACCTGCTACAATTTCATAGAAGCCGTGCATTTTTCACTTACTTTGAAGTTCTTTTTCGTTTTGTGAAGATAATTTACAAGGAATGAAACTTAAAAAGGCTTTTAGCAGATTATCTTAAAGACTTACCATTATTTTTCATGGTTATTACAGAAGATGAGCTCCACTTACCTGAAAATGAAAGAGATACTGTAGAAAACATTTGCTTTATTTGTTAAAATATATAAAAAACTAAACAATTTAAATAAAATATTGAAAATAAATAAACTATTGAACAATGACTTGAATCAGTTGTATGACTGATCCTTAATGACATAATTGATTCTAATGTGTTTTAGTTTTTTCGCCTTTTAGGCGACCTAAAAAACTAAGTCGCTAGATTTGGTCACCAAACCATACTAAGTAGGTACAACATTTTTTTAAAGCAATTCTGATGCAAGTCTTGCCGCAAATATATTTCAAAGTTCCATAAAAACATAAATAGATTGGCCCGTATCCGCTAGTACCCGGGCTTCCAGTACCCGGGTTTAACCGGATCCAGTTATAGTAATCAACCGGCTTGTAATTTAGCCTCAAGCTTTGGAGATGGCGAGACAGATCTCATTTTTGGGGTAATTTAATGGCGCAATTTGAGGACTTGGAGATTCCTTTTAAGTAATGCGATTCATATTTTGAGGGAAATAAACTTTGATTGGAATTATTATAAATTAGGGTAAATTGAGGCAATAACACATAGACATTTAAAACACATTTATTATCATAAATTAAGTCATACTTAAATAAACTGAACATGCAAATAATGAAAGATAGCGGCCCGCCCCGCCCCGGCTTAGCATGCACTTGAATATTTTCTTATTATAACATGAATGAATTATACATTATATAAACCTTCTTCTTGGATCACTCTGTCTATTTATGAATACTGTATTAAAATCCGTACTTTAAAATGGATTTAAAATGCGTACTTTATAAGTTCTAAGCGTAAGTACAGACAGCAGAAACTCTTTCGTCTCATTCATTACATTCTATTCTTCATACACTACACGCTCGCCGGTTTAGGGTACTTTTAACCCGGCCCTTTTCCAAAACGTCACTAATTTGTTCCAAGCTTGTTCACCTACTTCTTTTCCTTCCAGCTACTCCATGCATATCGCCTCTTCTATATACGAGTATCTATACAAATATTATAAAGAGGTAAAGTTGGTTTGTTAGTATGTTTGGGGTAACCTCCGAAACTACTCATCCGATTTCAAAAATTCTTTTACCAATGTGTATCATGGACTTTCCGAATGAACATAGGCTATATTTTATCAAGGTAGGTACTACGCGAAGCCGCGGGCGAGTAAGCTAGTATAATATAAAGTTAATAGTTATAAGGCCAGCATCAAATAGAAGAGATAGAACTGTTAATAAGAATGCAGTGAGCGCAGACAGATCGATACGGCACTAAAATTATAACGCGCCAGCCGCAGCACCGCGCGCCAATCCAGTGTCGCATCTTTGTCACACTCACTTGTATCATGGGAATAGTCAGTCTCTTAAAATATACTAACAATTTTGTTTATGAAAACCGACTTCAGTTTTGCTAGGAGCACATTTTACTGCACTCGAGTTGCATTTCTGTTCATAATGTAATATTTCGTCTGATCCTCACGGTTTCTTTTTAGAATAGAATAGAAAAACATTTATTTACATCACTCACACACATTACAGTTACAGTACAGGTACAATTAAAATATTATAAGTAAGAAATATGAATGAAGCAAATCGGTCACCAATAAGCATTTGCTGTAGAAGCTGAAGCAGCAACTACAGCGCTGGTTTTCAGTGATTTTGGGACCACCTCAGGAGTAATCAATTATAGACTCCTTTTTTAAAGTCAGTTACTTGTAAAAACTATCAGCTAAAAGTACCAACAGTTTAAAAGTTTCTGTTGAGGTACTGTACAAGTTTGCGCGCCCTCGGCCAGAGCACTGTCCTTTCAAAGATACACTCTATTACATTTATGGATACTGCAGACATTCGGTGAATGTTATGGAAGTTATACACGAAATACCTTTGTATAACGTCTTTTTAAGTATGTATGAAGGTTCGAATGAGCTGGACAGTGGTTTACCCTGGTGTTGGAGTTTTTTAAGTTGTCTGAACGCCAAACCGAGACAGGTAGTTTAACGATTTACTGCTTACAAGGAATCATCATGGTAAGCGCTTTGTGTGGTGATGGTTTTGATATTAAGATTTACAAGTATTAGATGACATGACATGAAATTATTGATGACAAGTCGCGTTAACAGGCAGTAGAATCCCCTTGTTAAAAGGACTCGACGTTTTAAAGTGGTGAGTTATGGTCCTAATGAATAAATACATTTTGAATTTCAGTTGGATTTAGGGTATCGGAAACTAAATATAAAAGTTGTGTTGTGGTACATCCTATAATCTTACTAATATTATAAACGCGAAAGTTTGTAAGTATGGATGGATGTTTGTTACTCTGTCACGCGAAAAGTCCTGAACGGATTTGACTGAAACTTGAAATATACATAGTTTAAAACCGGGAATAACACATAGGCTACTTTTGATACAGGTATACCCACGGGAACGGGAACTAATGCGGGTAACACTGCGGGGCGCAGCTAGTTAACTATATTTACAAGTTATGCAGAAAAGTGTCCCACCGAACACTCTTCTCTACACCAGGGGTTATAAAACTGGAACACTTTTAAAATTAAAATTCAATTTCCTAAATTTTTTAAATGAACCATAACAAACTTAGACACAAATATTTAAACTGAAAGTGCTAACTTTCTTAAACTAAGAATTTCAGACTTAATTTCCCAATTAAACCCACAAAGCGCACTATTGAGCTAACTAATCATTTTTAATTTAGCTCTCAAGTCCTTATCTCGTGGAAACACTCAGCATTAAAACGAGTAACCAAGAATAGTTAATAGTTAGTAAGAACTGTTATAACAATTAACCCTTCGAGTGTGAAGGTGATTGTGGATCTTTGTAGGGTTAAAGTTAATTTTGTCACCTAACTTTGGGATTTTGTCCCTTGTAAACCCTGTAAATAATTTCGAGGTCATGAAAATCAAGTTTGCCGTATGTTTTTGCCTATATTTGCATTCATTATTATAATTATTCAGATATTTTCTTTCCTATATGTGGATAGTTGGTAGGTACTGGTGGCGATTCTGTGCAACACTGACTAGTTAAATTATTCCTAAATCCGGAAGCTCTTATTTCGTTCATGTTAAAGTTCAAAATAAAATAACAGACTGAGTGACATCTCTAAAATTACTATAATTTAGTAAAATTCAAGTGAATGTGCGTAGAATTGATCAAGACCATTTTTACTTCTGACTAAAACTACCCGCAAAGATGAAAAACAAGGTTAAAACTACCTTGTTCTTCAAATGTTATTTTCAGTGCTATGCTAGATTGGTCTTTAGCATGAACGTAATAAAATCTTTCGGTTTTAGTCATAATTTAGCTAGTCAGTGTTGCAACAGAATCGCCACCACTGTCTGACTACTTAATAATTTTGGTAAGAAAAAATACTCTAGGCTAGGTGGACTTAATAATAACCTAGCTACCTTTATATACCTAATATATTTTATTTTTTCTTTCTTTTTTATTTATTTTGTTTACTTAATTTTTTTAAATTAATATTTCATTTAATTCATTGACATTTTGTAAATCCATGAATTGCATGCCTTAGTATTAGGCAAAATACATTGATACACGCAATGTTAAACATTATCCTAAGACACACATGTATTTTGTGCAATAAAGATACTTTGACTTTGACTGTGGAGTAATAAGTTTGAGGGTGAAATTAAGGACAGGATGAAATGACGCAGAAGAGAAGGTTTTCGTCCAGCAGTGGACAGATAGAGGTTAATAATGTTGGTTTTAGATTCAATAAATTATATCAATATTTTTGAGTAATATGATTTGGTTGTCACAATTTTTACAACAAAATCAGTGTTAACCTGTAAAAATTATCAATAAACCCCTCAAAACCGCCTGGGGTCTATCAGGCCCGTGTAATTAACCGCCAATTGCTCCATTACAGCGCAACCCTTTTAGGGCGGGTTATTATGTGTCGCTTGTCGATTACCATTGTCGTGATAATGTCGGTCTCTCCTACCCCCGTTTATTGGTTTGCGGCATCGTAGGCGTGTTGCGAGCGTGTCGCTAATGTGCTGAAGGGTTAGTATGAAAATTTGTTTTTATTATCAAATACATAAACATATGGAATGTATCCTCTAAAAGCTTAACAGATTCAATGTACCTACAAATTCTAATAATTTATTTTAAAATCGTAAACAAAAATCGAGAAAAGCAGGCTCAATACTCAATACTAATAGTAGAAATCCTCTCGAACGAAATAACGATCAATGATATTTTTTATGAAAGTAAACAGGATTACAATTGCTTAGATAGGTTACTTAATAAAAAGTAGTCTAGTAGGTACAGTATCTTTATATGACTCCATCAATTTTGTGACGATTTCTGATAAAAATAGCATGCACAGCACACTTACATTTTCATTCTACACTTTGTTATTCAACCTATCACAGCGGGTACAAAAATACTCGTCTGTTATTCAAAACCGTGTAATTCGGCCTTTGCGAATACCGCGGGTGAATAGGACCCGACTCAAAGTTAAGTCCACTCCAACTTTTTTCATCAAAGGCCAAAGTTACGCAGGATTCCGCACAAAATTAACGAATTTTAAAACCGCTGTGGTTTAGATGGCTAAGCTAGCTCTTTACTCGGAGTCAATGATGCATAAAACGAAATAGAATCGCTGTAGATAGAACGGCTGTGTCCTGAAGGCACGCTGGATTTGTAAATATTTATGCATTCAAGATATTTTCGAGATAAGATGTCGAGGAGTAGTCAGGCGCTTTTAAACTAACATTTTACACCCATATTCGGTTATGTTAAGTATTGTTTTGCCGCAGGTTGCATAATATTGTTCGCGTTCCTTTGTCGTGAAACAAAATACAAAAACAGGAATCAGGCTGTGAAGAATATGCGAATGCAATCTACACTCCTGTTTCGCGAGTTGTTCACGCCTTAGCGGAACATCCGTGGGCGAGTGAGCACTCACAAAACACACACAATACCTACTCTCAAATTGAACATACTTATATATTTTTAAGCTATTGCATAGCTTCTATCGCGGGCCTTGAGCGTGGTGACCGAATCCAGAAATTACGTTACGAAAATAACCTAACACCCCCCATGCAATATCTTTACCGCGGCAGTCTCCGAGTGCCACACGTCTTTTTTTTTATTTAATTATGAATTGTAGTAAGTTTTGCAAACCCAATCATATCAACTTTTAAGTTTGTTTTTGTGATGTGCTGAATAAACATGTTTTCTTTCTTTCAGTCAAAAACACTAGGATGCCTAACACTTTATTAGTCACTTACTGCATTTACCCTTATCGGCCTGTACACTCCCGAACGAAAGTCGACTGGTAATTAATAGGCGGATAATGAATGCACAATTAATCCAACAATAAGGTCGATTATCGCTAAAGTTTAATAATTAAAAAGGTTCACCACAACGATCCGGTTACAGAATTAAATGAATTTAAATGCACACCGTGAACAGCTTAGTAATAAATAGCTCTAACAATATCATTAAATGAAAAAAAAATGAAATGAAATATGATCACGACTGTGTCCCAAGAGACGGTAGACATATTCTTTAAGATCTTTTTAGATTTTTTTTTTTAGATCCTTTGAAGATTTCGAATGGGGTAGTCAGAGGCATGTCCAAATACACATTTGGTACATGACCGCATTTTGCATTATCATAAAATAGTAAAACAAAAAATCCATTGAAATACGAAGGTTTACGGACGCAATACCCGTCGACTATACACACTTAATGTAACTTTTCTAAGTACGAAAGAAAACATCGTGAGAAATCTCGACATTTTGACATTTATTGACCAAGTATTTCTATTTGAAGAGGCCGATTAAGCAAAGACGATGGTTTATTAGTTGGGCACGTTACTTGTCATAGCGACAAGTTGAATAAAGGCTTTGATTGTAACTGACGAAGTACTTCTCTCTTCTTCTTCTTAGCCACATTCAACCCTATGGGTGTAGGCCTCCTTCATAGTACTTATCTACTACTTTATAATTATATCCGTTTATACTACTTTTTATTTACAAGCGCTCGTGGTAAGACGTTCTTGATAGAGCGTTGAAGTTAGGCAACGCTCTTACCGGTCACAACTTGGATGGGTGACCGCAAGTGGCATTAACAGCTGAGCGCGTCAGTGTTTCGTGCATGTAAATCGTCGGTCCCGGCTTTAAAATCGTTAAGACATAACGGAGGCCTTTAGGCGGCCTAATAACGTGTGTGTTCGTTATTCTTCTGTGGTCGGTAAGTGCTGTTAGCAACAAGATACAGCATATTTTTTTAAAGTGGCTATTGCAACGTGTTAAAATATTGAATATCTTTATTTTTAAGATTATTTTAAATTTGCACGTTTTATTTTGTAAAATTAGTTTAAACTTTAATTACTATTTTAACTCGCTTTTGCTTTTTATCTCTTTTACACGCTGTCTGTCTTCTATAATTATTGTGATACTTGGCATGTTTCTTTTGTTCGTCTATTTTAAATGTTTTGTATTGGTGTTTAGAATGTTGGAGACTCAAATAAATAAACAAATAAAGTTGTATGAAATAATAGAATGAATGTAAAGATCTAAGTTACATAGAACCTGTGTTGATCTAGCTCCCTTCCTGAAGCTGTGTCAGAGTGAGGATGAATGAAATCGGATTGTGGGTATAATGCACCCGCTTTGTATGCGGACCGCGTCCTTTTATATTAAACGATTTTTATTCATAATAGTTATTGTTTTTATTAATTGAAATAGTGATAAAAATGTTGTACCTACTAGTTAATATATTAGAAACGTGGGTAGACGTAGATAAGGCCGTCAAAAAGGTAGGCAGGGACTAGCATTTTTGTTTACTATTGACGGACAAATACAGTATTTGTCCGTCAATAGTATATTAATTATATTTTATACAATTTCTAGAGATAAAGGTAGAATAAGAATAGTAAGTTGTGAGAATTTAAACAACCTTGCAACCTTCTTTCTAGGAAAATAGATAGCAGTGATATAAAAAAGTGAAAGCAACAAAACCCGACAATTGTTTAACTTGTACAAAACTTTTCACAACTGAGCATCTCGACCCCAATAACCCTAAACAGGCGACGGGTCGAAATGGCCCCGAATAAAGCGCGAATCCACGCGGCTGAATAATTAGTCCCTTTGTTTGCGGTTAATTAGTAGGACGGAGTGGCCACCGCCGGCTATGCACCGGATTTCTACAGTATTAGGATTTTTAAGGAAGATTTGTTGAATTTTGTCTGCTTTTTCGTTTTTTCAGTGTGTATTACGGTGTAACGTACCTAGTCTTTTTATGCGTTGAATTCGTTTTGAGCACGGTTTTAATAAAATTTGAAATGTGAGTGGCTTGGTTTACGTTTTTTAACCCCATAAATATGGATTAATAGAGTTTTTATTCTAAAATAAAGCATTAAATTACAATGTCAGGAACTAAGTTATAACAAGAAATGGTGTACTTATAAAAGAAAAAAAAATAGCTTTGACACAACAATAATAATATATAAATGTAAAAAATCGTGCTATAGGTATTTATCAGGATATTACTGACCTTATGCATGTTTGGTTTCTGTGTTGAAATTTTTACTTTGATTTTGTGTGATATCATAACAATATGTCTTGTGAAACTTACTTACCTATTGGATCTTATTTGTCTGAATAAATGAAATTATTATTAATCATGGTTCAATTTCTGACCCATACGTTTGATATTGACACTCCTTATCATACACAAAAACATATTTCAAACTTTACATTACGACTTTACGAGTAAATATACCAATAAATATACAGCACAATACGGGTGAATTTACAACTAGCAAAGCCGGGTCGAAAAGACCCGTGGAGCGCGGTTACGGCGGGTTAGCGGGATTAGTGCAGCGGCCGGACGTCAACACAGTGGCCACATGTGCCCACATGTACATTACGGGTTGAATGTGTGTGTGTATTGCATTTTGGAGCAATAAAACTATTATTTTAATCAATAAAAGTATTTTTAAGTCTACTGAAGCTGCGTTGGCGTAGTAGACACGTAGCTTTGATTCTGAAATTTGCTTGTTGAAATCCTGACAAGAAAAAAAACTCAGGCCTTTACCTCTTTACTAGATGATTTTTACAGCGTCAGGCGACAATTTTCACCTACACTTAACGGGACACTCTAGTGCCTGGGACATTGTTTAGATGGAATAGGCTTACTCAGCACCTAAACCATCCTCTCAACTGTCGGCCATATCCACAGGAAAGACAACGTTCAATACTTGTGGGACGACTAGACACGGGTTTCCTCACGATGTTTTCCTTCACCGTTTGAGTTCGTGTTAATGCGCGCGCATATACATTTTTCGAAACGAAAAATCCTTTGATGCACGGCCGGGATTCAAACCCACGACCATCGGATCGAAAGTACGTCCCACTTGGCCAACACGGCTCTCATCATAAAAACCTTAAAAGTTAAACCTTAGCTGCTAAATAAAAGAGTATTTGGAAAAATAAATCCTACAAAATAACAAATAAAGTCATGCCCCTGTTTCTTTTTACATCCCAAATTGATCAGTTTCATTTATAATTTATGAAAAACATTCAAAAATCGCAACAACCGATCCGTAACTTCCTTCTATTTTAATCAAAACAAGAAGTATCTCCAAAAGTATTCAAATAAATAATTCTCGTAAACTCCAGAAAACTCAGAAACGAATCCAAGTCAAATGAGTTAGTAATTACCGGGTCACGACTCTTTTAGAAAATGAGAAATAAAAAGACAGGAAATAGTCGGGCGACTTATCGCGCGACTTTTTGTTTCAATATCAAAGAGAACTTTTGTAGAAAGTAATAAAAATTGTCATGAATTATCAAAGTAAGGTATTAATAACATCTTTGAATTACAGATTTAATGAGTGACGGTGGGACGTGGTCGCGGGCGAACTGACACGATTGCTGCAACACAGCCGAAACGTCGGAAAATAATAAAAGGTAAATTACGCGATAAAATCCTGTAAATTTCTATTTAAAAGTATGAATTGTGATCACGATGTGTTTAAGAGAGTCTTGTATTACAGTTAAAACATTGTCGGTACAACTCCTATTGAATTAGGTCATTATCGTTGCGTTTAAATCAATGTATTGATAAAAACTTTATGTTTGAATGCATATTTAGAAATCAATAAAACAAATCCGACTAACCCCATTTAACTTGAAGCTCTGCGCAACAAGTAAATTCAAATAAAACGCGACACACGGTCGCAAGTTCGACTCAACGGACAAGTCTTTTTGGTTTGTGTCCAAAACAGTTCACCAACTCGGCTTTAAATAGAAAAGTAGCTACAATTTTTAAATCGGAAACCTACATTCAATAGTGGGCTGTTTCTTGGAGAAGTTCGAAAAACTAAGTTACAAGTCGCTGTGAGGTTTATTTAATATTGAAAAGTAAAGATGACATCTCTCATTTTCTAAAGACTTTTAATATAAACATTGTCAGTGACAGTAATTGGCTGATAACCCATTCCCTGCCCTGGCTTCGCGGTGCTCTCTGGAGGACAGCGTGCAAGAGTACATACAGCATTATGCGTATGGGCTTCAATTTTAAACCAAATATTTGCCTATATAAAACCTTAATTCCCACCAAATATCCTTGACAACACACAGTGACACCACTAAGCTACACACAGGCACTGCGCACCGCAAGCACGTGACAATCTCGTTGGCAAGCCAAACGCGCTTAAACCGCGCCAACGATGTAATAACCTAACCGAGTTATCAGTCTCTCGACGGTAGGGGGGTTTAGCTCGGGACTGTGCTTTCTATTCTAGATATGAAGCGTTAGGTAGCCTTTATTTGGTGAGAAACTGAAGCCTAGACAATATTTTGTTGAAGAAATCTAATAGTGGACACTGTACAGTTTTATTAACAAACATGTAGCGATTTATCGGTACCGTTTGAACTGTAGCGTCTGATCGTAACGATTTCTCGTAGCGTGTATGTCCACTATAAGACTTATTTTAGTCTTAGTAGTGACTAGAAAAAGATTTAGAAAATAAGATAAGTTATTTACATAATAATGTAAAAGTCTAAGAATTTAAATTATAGGTTAGTTTGAATTACAAAGAAAGTAGCCGTTGTGCTATGTTTAAATTTCTAATTAACGAGAAGATTTTAACAAAACAACAAACTGCTGATACTGTCAGAAAATTCAACAAAAATCATTATATAGGTACCTACTATTTCTCAGACGTACAGTATACTTTCATCATAAACAAAAAAAGAATATAATGTTGTGTCTATAAAATGAATAGTCCCAGATGGACACACGGTCTGTAAGTTTCACTAACATCGTTGTAAGTTTAAGCAAACGTTTGCGACAATATTGTTGAATTTGCAAGTTTAAGATTCAATTTTGTTTAGTCACCGACTTGGTTTGGCTTCCTCAGAAAATGTCAAGAGGATTTAAAGAGGTAAAA
The DNA here is from genome assembly GCA_963582015.1 of Xanthorhoe designata. Lineage (NCBI taxonomy): Eukaryota > Metazoa > Arthropoda > Insecta > Lepidoptera > Geometridae > Xanthorhoe > Xanthorhoe designata. Next base: position 10,355,710 of record OY757050.1, read on the forward strand.
GTTATTTTGTCTATATCTAGTAGGTACTTTATATTTTAGTAAAGTTTAATAATGTGTGGAATGTGTAATATAACAATATGTAACAGCACTCAAACCTTGTTACCTATCTGATTAAAAAAGTTAAAAATATAAGTGACTTTTGTTTCTGACGTCTATTTCACATAAGTAAGTTCGTATGAGCAAGTGGCCAACTCTGTTGACGGAGTTTTTAGGCCGCCTTAAGGCCTCCGTCATGGCTTAACGACTTTAAAAGCCGGGACCGACAATTTAACGTGCCCTAAGCTCCGAAGTAGGGAAGCGCTCAGATATAAATGCCACTTGCGGTCACCCATCCAAGTAGTGACCGCTCAGAACGTTGCTTAACTTCGACGATTTATCAAGAACGTCTTAGCAAGCTTCGCCACGAGCGCTTCACATACTCGTAATATTATCATAGTCCCTCGTAGTAGCTTGCTTTGTTAATCATACTATAGTAATAATATAGTAGTCGACATCCCGAGTGGTCACAAAATTGATGGTAGACCGCTGTTAGCAAAGTCATGGATCAATGAAAAGAACTGTATTGCTACAGAACCAGGAGTAAAATTACTAAGCTCTTAAGATGTATCAAAGAAATCAACTTGATCTTTTTCGGTTAGTGCATACTGATATTTTTTGGTAGTTACAAGATAGTGGTGTATATTATAAACTAGTAATAAAATATATTTATAAATACATGTACACGGGATTTTATCGCGTTATTTACCTTATTTCTTTTCTTCCCGACGTTTCGGCTATGTTGCAATAGCCATGGTCGCGGGTGGACTGGAGTATGCTTCAATTTGAGTTTCGTTGTGTAGCGGGTGGGTAGTTTTGTATCACTGGTAAAACTACCCTCACAGATCTTCAGAATTCGGATCGGCTGCATTTACACCGCAACACACCACACTAACAGTATCTTCACACCGAGAAGTCATATTACGACGTGCATTGCATCTACTAATCACAGGATTCCAAGATGATGGGAGCCTAAAACCATCCTCACGATTGAAATTCGGATACTTCTTGATTTCAATTGCCTCACGAATCATTCGCTTATAATATTGGCGTTCGTTGGCAAGAATCTTGGGATCGTGAAGTTCAATCCAGTGATTGGGCCCGGAATCCACTAGGTGCTCCGCTATCGCTGATTTATGTACCTGGCGGTTCTTAACTGCTGCAATGTGCTCCTTTATTCGTTCGGCTACAGTACGCTTAGTTTGGCCAATATATGAGCGACCACAGTCATATATTGTGTCGCTCATATATTGGCCAAACTAAGCGTACTGTAGCCGAACGAATAAAGGAGCACATTGCAGCAGTTAAGAACCGCCAGGTACATAAATCAGCGATAGCGGAGCACCTAGTGGATTCCGGGCCCAATCACTGGATTGAACTTCACGATCCCAAGATTCTTGCCAACGAACGCCAATATTATAAGCGAATGATTCGTGAGGCAATTGAAATCAAGAAGTATCCGAATTTCAATCGTGAGGATGGTTTTAGGCTCCCATCATCTGGAATCCTGTGATTAGTAGATGCAATGCACGTCGTAATATGACTTCTCGGTGTGAAGATACTGTTAGTGTGGTGTGTTGCGGTGTAAATGCAGCCGATCCGAATTCTGAAGATCTGTGAGGGTAGTTTTACCAGTGATACAAAACTACCCACCCGCTACACAACGAAACTCAAATTGAAGCATACTCCAGTCCACCCGCGACCATGGCTATTGCAACATAGCCGAAACGTCGGGAAGAAAAGAAATAAGGTAAATAACGCGATAAAATCCCGTGTACATGTATTTATAAATATGAATTGTGATCGCGAAAGTTTAAGAAAAACTATAGTAATAAAATAGTCATAATTATTATCTTAACTCCCAAACTTCCCAGAGCGAGATGTCGACGCCATTGTCCTTCTAATTTATTGCAGTTTGCCTTGCTTTAACTACATTTCATAAACTACATAACGGCTGCTATATAGCATTCATACCAGGACTGCACTATTCCTTTGGAATAAGGCTGAAAATTGCGTCTGAAATAGGTAAAGTTACGGCACCGTTTGAAAGTAAAGACTGCTGAAATTTTAAGTTAAATTATTTAGTATTTTATGTGCAAAGTTTATGTATCGTATAAACTTTTTAAATAGAAACTCTAACGTCAAAAATTAACGGAACTTTGAAACAAGACGTTGAACTGTAAAGTTGTGTTTTGTTCTTTATTTAGAACACTCGATCTTGAATTAGAATTAGGATTCAGAGTGCTGTTGATTTTGTTCCAAATATAGTACACAGGATTCTTGGTTTACAAAACTAGTTAGTTGCAATTCAAATATTATGTATCACCACGCCTATCCAGTCCAAACAGTCGCTGTGGTCGAAATCGGCCATGACAGTATTATTATTATTATTATCACCAAAGAACATGTTTGACAGCGGACGAATCTATATAAAATTACTATTTAAGACCATTAATAGTACAATATAAAAGTTGGACCCTGTTTTCCAAAATAGTTTAACAAACCTTTTATAGTTCCAACAGTTGCTTAGTTTTCTGTCAACTTTTTTTATTGAAGTAATAGTGCAAGAAACAGTATGTAAAGAAATGGCAGCTTATGAACTTTTAAATCAAGTTCCTACTTCTGTAATCTGAAAGAGTATTTTGGAATGAACCTGATTTTTTTTAACCTATATTGTGTCACTTTTACCACCTTAGACATCTTCAAAAGGATCTCAAAATTGCCTAAAAGATCTGAAAGAAATGTCTACCTCTCCCTGGGATACAGTCTTGGTCATATTTCATTTCATTTGTCCCACTGCTGGGCAAAGGCCTTCCCTTTTCCCTTCCACGAAAAAATAAATACAACGTCTTTATGCAACTTTATATCTAGCAAGTAAAACCGCATTCAAGCTACTCGGCTACATAAATAAATAATCAAAGAAAACTCGTCCAATCTATTATCCCCTCAACAATAAGTAAAGGTTATTTTCCCATGGCCGTGTAAATAATTGCCGGGTCCCGTAGCCCATTGACGTGTCAACAAGACGAATAGGGACCCCTAAGGAACTAATAGAGACTCTATACAGCTTCTCCCAGTATTTTCTTTATAAATTTCCTTTATCGTATGAGAATTTTTGATCAGAAGTTGCTTGACAACCCGGAGTGAACTTACATTTATAATTATATTTGTAGTTGTGGGTAAAATACAGAAATATTGGCTAACTTATCTGGTAATATTACGAGTTTAAAATAAGACTAGGTAAATGTCTTATTATTAGTTATATTTAAACATTTGTTCTATTAAAAAAATTTAGGGATCTTTATATTAAATAATAGCAAAGCTTAGCATATTTTTATTGCACTTTTTGTATCTTTAGGATTAGTACAACAAGAAGACAATATTTACGTTTGAAAAAATTACGATGGTTGTCAATTTGAATATGTTACATAGCTATTGGTAAAACTTAATTTGGTGGATCTTTAAAAAGCTTAGTGACTGGTAAATAAACCAGAGCTATTTAATCATTGAACTTGTTAAGCTACTTACGCTAGTGTCACTTACTAGCAGAGCTTTATTCTACTTGAGTTGTTAAGCTACTTCTGTCGAGTAAGCTATTGAATTTTCCAAGATGGAATTTTCTTAACGTAACTATGAAAGTACTTGTATTTTATTTCATGAACATGACAGAAGATTAATCGGTTACTTGGGTTCTTTGTGAGTTGAGTGATACGACATTTATGACTATATTTAAACAGAATTTATAGAAAAAAAAGTATTTGTTAACGAATAAAAAATGTTCGTAGGACGCCAACAGGCTCACGGCCGTAACCTCAAGACTTATGGAGTCGTCTTGGGGATTTTTTTTTAAAACCTTTGTTATTTCGGTTAGGCAAAGGCTAAGACGTTTTGAATTTGACATTTGCTAGGAGTATCAAATAAAACTATGAACGTTAGTAAGCATTAGTTAGCTAATCGCCAATGTTGTAAAAATACTCATTTCGTCACATTTCATCGATCATACCATATTTAATTATTTTCGTATCTTCAGCGGTACAAGTGAGTACATCAGTCAACCATCCAAATGTATACAAGGAGACATAAAGACCACTTCACACAGACCCTGCATTTCTCACACATCCCCCCCTCTTTGTCCTCAAAATGCGTAAAGAAAGAAAGTGAGGGGGGTCAAGTTAGACTGGTCGCAAAGGATGAGTTAACAAAATTGTTGATCGCATCATTACTTGGGGGATGGTTTTTTGCCAAATTACTCGGAAAATTTACTCGACGTGATGTTTTTTTGTTTTTAGAATGAGTTGTGGGTTCAGGGAGATAATTCATTTTTCATTCATGAATATTTAATTAAAGTGATTAATGAACAAACGGAAATGTATTTGAATGTTAAATGACTCGTCACAGCTTAATTGACGAGCTATATGCTGGAGTGTGGGTTCAGTTCTCACTGATGAAAAATAAAAATTTGGGATTTTTTTATTTTTGCGACTGATTGTTTTCATGAGGAGGTATAGCTTAAATTGAGACGAAAAATGCGTGTCAGAAATGTAGCAAGTGGAAATCCGGTCTCTGTCTACCTTTATGAAAAAGAAGTACATATTGTACATAATTTAAAGTATTTCCTCATCGCAAAGCCCTCCTCTTCTATTTACACAATGATCACGGAGCTATCACCCGCCGGAGCTGACTGTACCGAGCGCTTCCTAATTTCCTGTCCGCGATGGATTTGCGCAAAGCGATAAACAGTATTGTACTGTGTTAGAGGTATTTCTGTCTCATCTAGTTATAGAATAGGAAGGGCATAGCGAGACTAACCGATAGGTGATAATAGATTGGTTAGTCTCGCTATGCACTAGTCCTTCATAGCGAATTACGACTTGTAAAAAAATAATCTGACTGTATAGGTAGGCGTGTACTAAAAGTATTTGAACATCTGACTACCCATATGCCTTACTACCTTCTAAATAAGATACCTTTCTGAGAGAATGTCTGCTATGTTGATACAGAATTAATAATAGTCCTGTTATTCATAACAAACCGGTCACCCATCTAAACAGCCTGCAGTGAAAGTACCCGCATTGAGTGCCCATATTGTTCTAAATATACATGTGTGTATTCTCCGTATATATACAAGCACGTGTAATCGGGCAGGGACGGGCCTAAGCAAATTAACCAGCCTATGAATAAATGAGCGACATTTGTCAGCGTTTTCGACAGATAGTGAACCTACGAGACGTGGATCTGCGTCATCCACAATACATGTTGAGAATTTTTAGTTGAATCATATTTGTTTCATATTTGTTATCTTATTTATAGGGGAAGATACTTTGGACCACGATTTTCGTCATATTAAATACTTAGAAATTATTTTCGGAAAGAGACATGAGCTTTAGATAGCAAAAAAACACTTTAGTTTAACAGTTTTTATAGTATTTAAATGACTATTATTTATTTATTACTTATTATTTACTACATTGAGCGTAACACGACACCACCTTACAAAAATAACCACCCACTAATTGGGTGGCTATTTTTTGGAAAAATTGAGCTTTAAAAAGCAAAAAATATTTTTTGATTGAAAAGACTACATTAAGCGTGGCACGACACACACTTGGGCGGTTATTTTTTAAATTGCCACTTGTTATTTATTGCAAATTTATCTTTTGCAAATAACGTAGATACTCCATTTATTCGTATAACAAACCAAGGCGTAATATTTTTAAAAATATTCTTTTACAAAACCTTTTAGTTCACAATAAACCACGTGTATTTACTGGTCCCAGAAGAAAATAGTGTGACCTGTACACTTGTCGCCTCGCATGTACAATCAAGTCACCAAATCGCTTTCTCGAGCAGACGTGACAGAGAAAAATCACCTTTATCCTACGACTTTACACCTATTCTATTTTACACCTGGGACTTTTATACTTAAGTGTACAAGTTTATAAGCTGTGTGCAACCTATATAAAGTGTAGGGAGTCGCGTTGGAACAGGCATTAGAATCACCTAGCATGTAAAACGAAACTTAAGTGATCCTTGAGGTCCTACAAGAATAAATGATTTTTCTTTCTTTCTTTCTATCAGTACTTGTTACTTGTCGTGTATAGAAGGCTAACTTTTCTAATGTAAGCCTGTATCAAATATACTTTACACCCTTTGAAGTTTACGTTTTAAAAGTATTTTTTCTTTAATAGTGTTACCTATTTATTTAGAGGATTTTGAATGACAAATAATTTTTGGAAATACAGTTGTGCCGTCCCGTCCCCGTCGGCGTCTTTTGTGTTTCGTATTTTAAATAAAAGATTTTGTTTTATCGATTACACAAACATACTTTTAAAACTTATTTGTTAAAACCACAACTAAAAAAGCAAACGTTCCTTCAATCAGCGTCTTAAAGCATCAACTCGATTTGTTCTTAAGAGTTTAAAGAATGGTGTTGGAGTAGCAACGGAGCTCGGGAAGTGCTCGAGTTAAAAGGAAATTGATAGTTGGTAGTTACACTGCTTTTTTTCCGCGTTTATTGGGGGTTGTTTAAAGACGATTGGGATATGTCTGTTTCTTTTGCGTGTTTCAGAGCGGTAAAGCTTGTATTGTATTGTTTAATGGATTTTATTTAGATTGGGATTGGTTTTAGATAACTTTTGAGATCGTGAAGAATGTAGTAATGAAGGTGACTTTATTTGTGGCTATCATCGAGTTACTATACTAAAGAGTCACAATCTAATAGCTGACAACACTCAAAAAATGCCCGAGCAAATTCAATGTTCTACAATGACATTTGACATTTGAATGTAGACGTTATGTCGTTTGTTTTAATGTTCAATGTCGCTTGTACGCAAAAAAGTAAAACTGGACGCACAACGAAGCATGCGCCGAGTTTTGGCGCGGACATTTTATTTGTCTGATTGTGACTCTATAAATTGTACCTCAATGGTGGCTATTTATGAAATTGGTAGGAATAAACATTTTCTAAACCTTTGCTCGTAATGAAGAGTTTATGTGAGATAAAAACTCCGTCAAACAGCGCCACTTGCTCATACGAACTTACTTACTTACTGAAACTAAACGACTATATATTTATTCACATGACTTTACAAAATACAATGAGAACCAGCTTAAATTCTTAATTACGAATCGTTGTAAACGATCTATAGGTAGCTCAACAGAACCATGCTACTGCCAAACGGAAGCGTGCCCAAGACACTAGCCGCATTACCGCGCTGAATGGCAATGCTGACATTTAGCCAAATGTGACTCCATTCTTCAGAAAAATAAAAAGAGGAATCGAACTTTGTGTCAACATCGAAGTTCTTATTGCGTAAAATTCCGTCTAATTAAGTAGTGTGACCAACTGTATTTAAAAACTCAACAATGCTAAAAACATCTTATCGTTATTGTTACGTCTGGTACAAGATCAAAGAGTCTGTCATTTGGCAAACTTTTGTGTAACTTTCAATGTTACACAAAGACGTAACACGGAAAGAACAAAGTTTGTTTCTAATCCTTAATCAAAAAGATCCTTATAACGTAGGGGAATACTGGCACCTTATTTACAAAGAAGGCGAAATTATTGCAAATTTATGTTACCATATTCAGAGGCCGTACTCGGGATCAACGAAAACGAAGTTTCGTGACAATTTTCAGGGTCAGCTTATGTTGGTGGATACTGAATTCGTAATAGTTCACCAACATAATTGGAACCCGAAAATTGTCCCTGTAAGTATGAGAATTGTCGCCGAAAATTGTCCCTGATCCCGAGTAAGGCCTCTGTAGATATTCAAAATGTAATTTTTTTATTTTAAAATGACCTAACTCACGTACTGACATTATAAATCTACTACTGAGACAACATTTGAAATAGCCTTTATACTATTCTAAGTCATAATGTTTACCAATTCTAAGTTTCATACAAATTAATTTAGTATTTATTGCGTGTTTCAGCCACTAAATTTGATAAATATAACTCGTAATAAGTATTATAGTAATGAAAATAAAGTTGAAATTCGTATGACACTGCGCTTTGCTTCGCTGCTCTTCGATGCTCTTTTTTTGTAAGTTGAGCCTAAATGAATTTTAGAGACCTTATTCAAGCCTCCCTTTAATTTTCATATTTATAACATCAGTTATTGAATCGAAGTGACACAGGCATTTAAATCAGACTGTCAAAGGAAATGATGAAACGTTGTGAAGATATAATTGGGGAAATCGTTTTCTTCTGTTTGACGAGGAAAGTTTGCTGAAATGTTTGAACTTTGAGCTTTTAATTTTAGAACGTATGTAGGTATGATGTAATAATTAAATGTCCGACTTTTTGGCGGGCATTTGAGAAGTCATGTTTTCATTTGTTTTATTTTCCAAAACTTGTGTTTTAGCGAATGTTAATGTAGTAATGGTTTCTTTTCAGGAAATATATTTAGTCTAATATTAACGAATTATTATTTTACTATAAATAAACAAGATACTTACAAAAAACAAAATAACAAACAGACTCAGCAAACTATGTTGAAATTAAAACTAACTTTCATATATCATAGCTCTAACTAAATTAAGATACGCGTGATAATTAAAATACGTTGAATTACTGGAAACTTAATAAGTTTATGAGCAGAGCTGTAAAATTAAAACAAAGCAATGGAATAATTTAATATTCATGACCTGTTTGCAACGGTCTCATCGTAAAATTAGTACAGTTTAATTCTATCAAATAGAATACACACAGTTTTTTATAAAATAACTCACGTTTTACATTACGTTATTCAATATCAATAAAAATAATACCTAATAATTATAAACACAAAATGGATAAAAAAAGAATACTTTCACGACTGCTTTGTACAATACAATACAAATTCATTTATTTTGGAAATTTAGAACATGTGGTAGACATATTCTTTCAGATCTTTAGGCATTTTTAGATCCTATGAAAATACCTAAGGGGGTAGTCAGAAGACCAAATACAAAGAAGAGAAAGAGTACAAATACATATTTGGTCGGACCGGTACTTAACAGTTACCATAATAATCATTAAAAAATGTTATATTCATTTTATTTTTCACTAGTAGTCCTAAGCGATAGCCATGTTACAAAAGCTTCGTAATGATTCATTTTCTGTTTGTATCACCGCTAATCTTTTGATGACACTTCTTAATATCTGAAATGAAATCTTAATATCTTATCTGAAATGATAATAATATATTATTTGATATACGTCATCAAATGACGATTCCTTTAAAGAAAAAGCGATTGTAGAAAAGTTATATTGCTAGGGGCTGAAATAATAATTATACATTTCAACCAAAGACGATAAATGCATCATCTTTGATTTCAACACATGAAAGATTATTTATTAAATGCTGTGATTTCCTAAAATACGCTCTCCAATGTTAGAAATTTTAATAATAAATCACACGTTGTTTCTCAAACTTTGAGACTATATCAATAGTGCACATGAGATTGTCTGTCTGCCGTTGTTGTCAATATTGTTGAATTGTTGATTTTGGCAGCTCGCCGTGGGAGCTTGCCAACATCGGACAGACGGACAGACGCACTGTTGTTACCTTTACTATGTAATGTATGATGCACCATAGTGATAGTAAAATTTAATGTAGCTTTAAACGGAAAAAACATGATAAATCATGGTGAATATCCATTCACCATGATGTATCATGTTTTTTCCGTTTTTTTTATCTTCTCTTCTTCTTCAGCATTTATATTTGCCCACTGCAGGGCGTATGCCTCTCCAATTTTTCTCCACACTACTCTATCACTGGTCTTTCTGGTCCAGTCTGTCCCAGCGTGGGCTCTAATATCATCAGACCATCGGGTGGATGGTCTGCCAGCGCTCCTCTTACCGAGCCGCGATCTCCACTCTAGTTTTTTTTATATTCATATTCATTTATTGCTTCAAGTTGGTACATAATGGTCTTAAAAATTAGGTTTGGCCGCAACAAGAGCCCCGTTGGGACACCACAATGTTTGAGGAAATAGTAGTACCTATGTAGTACCTATCTTCCTCGATACAGGCCTCGCCTAGTGAGGAAGTCAACAATTTGGCTTTCATGTGAAAAGTTCTCTGCAAAACATGAGTCTCCTGCATGTGTTGTATTTGTTACCTTCTTAAGCGTTAGTTTAAGGATTCTCTGTTTTGTTGAAATAAATATTTTTTCATTTTCATTTTCATTTTCATTTTCATCTAGATACTAAAATAACAGTATCTTCATTTTACCTAACTTATTTTAATAACAATATTCAAAACCATGTCATTTTCTAAAGTGTTATGAGGATGTGGTTAATTTAGATAACAAGTTACGTGAATATTCTAAAGGACAATAAGTTATGGAACTTTAAAAGCTATTATAAGCTGAAGAATTAAGTTTAAAAAATTAGCTTACTATAGAGACTTCACAAAGACTGTCTCAAGAAACAGTTATTAATAAAGATATTGTTCAAATAGGATCATGTTGAAATAAAATGGTAACCTTACAAAATACCACGCAACTCAATCAACCCATTACCATTCTCCTATCTTCACGCTTTTAAGTTTCGACTAATTTTGTTTTCTTTTAAAAACAACATCTTAGCTACATGAAATTGTTCGTTCTTCATTGTATTTGTCCAATAATTCAATATTTGCCTTCCATTAAAAATTCGTGTCAGCTATTCAATTTAACTCCTGAGACCTATAATGTCTTATTAAGGTAAAACAGAAGCCATTTTGGAAAAATTGAAAGCCATAATCTACAATTTTGTGAAAATGAAAATACGACTCGAAACATTTCGCATATTCTGAATATCAGTCGCTAATGAGGAATTATTGCAAATGGAAGTAAGTGGCGACACCGAAGTATTCGTTTTTGATGTTGTTCGTCATAATTATCTTTTCTACCTTGATTTATTAGGATATAAGATGGGCTTTATGTATGAACAAAGAGAAACTAAATCCACACAGGCCGAAAACCTTAAAATCATCACATATTTATAGTAAATGCAAAATACCGCATAATAAAAGAAAACAACGCTTATAGTTTATACATTTTACAATGTTAAACCACAATTCTGCCGTGCTGAGCTTAAACCGCAGTAACAGGCTTTTGGTCGGTTTTGAGATAAATACACAGCTTGATACCTCATTTCAATACCTACATACCAAACTATTCTTTTTTTCGTAAAACGGTATGGAAGTATTTTATTTTATGTTTTTAAGGAAGAAGGAAAGTCAAAACTGCAACAAATTCACGCAAATTTTACAATGTTTCCCAGCTAAACCGCAGTAAAAATAATACTGCACGAGATTTTGATGTGTTTCCTTACTAAAGTGCAGTATTACATAACATTTTGTCGTACTTTAGGTGGTTGTTTGATCTAGAAGATTAAAAGATAAAACCAATTAAAATGCAGTATTATTTCACTCCATACAAGTTAATTTTACTGCAATCTGTAAAAATATTATTTTTTACTTGTATTCCCAATTAAACTGCAGTATTACACACAGTATACTGCAGTCTAACTAGTAAATGATTTAAAAATGCCTGTACCCCATACCAAGTAAAACGCAGTTTTAACAAATAATACTGCAGTTTAGTAGGTATTGGTGCTTAAAGTTATAAGGCAAACACCAAAGTATTCACAATATTGATACATTTTACTGCATGTTAGTTAGTTTTATGTAACTGATTTATGTTAGCTCATTTACGTAAAGTGAAGTAATATTCCCTTAATACTGCGTTTTAGTAAGTAACCTTACGAAATAATTAAGACTGGCTCGCAAAATACTGCGAAAAACATCGCCAAACGACACAGTTCTTCAGTAAAGACAATCAATAATTTAACGCGTTCAGTGCCCATGACCCATATGTGAATGATGCCTCGAAAGTTCCGGATTAAATTAAAACTTTGCATACTGTTAAACATGAAAATCTGACTTAATGAATACCAAGGTATAATTTAACAATGGTGTTTGTGTAAAAAAGTGTAACTTACATATTAATATGACTGAGTTTAATTAATATGAAGCATTAATAACTAGTTATGTTAGTCAAAAAGACAGTCATTTTTTATTAGCACCACCTACCTCAGGGTATTTGTATCCTATAATAAATATCTGTAAGAATTTGTCTACCTTAGTGAGTGCAGCCGTGATTAAATTTTATTTTATTTCAATAACTTTAATATAAAATCATACAAAAAGCCTTTCATTTCTCTTCTAAAAATCTAATCTTAACCTTTTTTTTATTCATTGTCATAGATAATGATTTAAATGAGAAAATGTAGAAGATTATGAAACTTTATTTTAGATGAAGTCGTAATCATTAATGCTGAGATTATCAAAAAAACAAGGTAATTAAATATTGATGAGTTCTGATTCCTATAATTATTCTAAAAACTATGTTTTAATAGCAGTTCTAAGAGAGAATAAACATCTTTTTTAAATTAAAGCTAGTTTTTATTTTACTGCAAGCGAGAAACTTTAGAATTTTCCTATAGAAAACCGCTTTAAAATGAAGTATTATCACATGAATACTGCACTTTAAATAGTAAAATGACAAAAAAAGTGGTCCAACATGCAGTAATAGGAGATTTTACTGCATTTTAGTAAGTTTTTGTTCAGAATTCTTGAAAAAAATGTTTGCAGTAATAGGGGCTAAAATCAATTAATGCCTATAACTATTTTATTTTAAAGAAATTATATTGTATTATTGCATCTAATGATAGTTTATAAATTTTCCTTTCACTTTGCATTATTTTTTTTGTCAAATATCTCCTTTGAGATTGTTTTTTATGAAATCTAAACTTTAAACGCCGTTTTCTCAAAACCGCGTTTTTGCTATTACTGCGGTTTAAGCTCAGCACGGCAGAATTAGGTATTAAGTATTATACCTAAATGAAAAACTTACTTAAAGTTAACAGCTCTGGCAGGATTTAAACCTGCGTTGATACAAACGATCGATCTTATGCCGAGCTGCCCGACCACTAGGCTACGGTTCCGTAACTTTGAGTAAAAATTTTCATTTATAATGAAAATAACTCTTCTTAGCGACAACTGAAAGAAGTGTAAAGTGTAATTAAGGGATGTTCCACATTCATCCAATGATGTCTCATCCCACACCTTTTTTATTCCTATCTCAACCGATTTATGTTCCTTATTGAACCGACACCAATTATTTGATTGAACCGACACCAATATCAATACTTGGGTAGTAATAAAGATAAAAATCTTTTTTACTACCCAAGTATTTATAATAACATTAATTTATTCAACCGATTGCAAAGTTAACAAAAAAGTACAAGGTGATTTATCACTCAGTTTCTACAGAGAACTATCAAAAAACGATACTTGAGCGAAGACTCAAAAAGTGCAGACTTTTAGGCGATAACACATGTATTTGCGCAACATTTTACGCCCATCTACGGTACAATAAAGCGATAGTTAAACAGTAGCAGGAAAGCTGCCTGCCTATTCACATTTCAATAATACAATTTTCCTACATTATTGTTATACAATAAAGGAAATTGCAATAAACTGTTATCTAATATCCCCCAAGCGTGAAATAAAAGCAATAAAATGTATAAAAGTAATAAAAATATACAACTTCGCGACGTGTCACGGCCTATTCCTGTCTACCTCTGAAAGTAAAGATTTTATTCTGTTACATTTAAGACCTTATTGCTATAGAATAAGATCATGAAACTTAATGGTTACGTTGTTTGAATAGAATGATAGCTGGCGAAATAATTTCCTCTTCAATTATTTGTTTTGAAACTGGCGTGACTGTGTGATTAGTTCTTATAATTTGGCTACTCTAAAGAGTTCAAAATGTAGAATAATTTTAACAGGAACTCTAGGGTTGTGCCACGTAAAATGAGCGCGGTCGGGGAAGTAGCGGGGGTATGTTTGTGCCTGTGTTCGCTTGCTGACGAACCAATAGCACTCGCTAAATCAATGGTATGAAGTGCGCCGCGATACCTCTCCACCAATCATCCACCACGGAGCAGTTTGACAGCCAGCGCTCTTTTTACGTGGCGCGACCTATACATTGAAACGGCTCAAAGACTAGGTGATTCTAGATTCCTTTGCACACCACGTTTTTCGAACGAACAGTTTCTGCGCGTTTTTTGAAGCACGTCACCTGCAGCACATTTTACAAACGCGAAGATCGTGTGTAGTTGTCAAAGCTTGTCGTCTGCCTTTTTTTGTTTATCGCGATTGTATCCCGTTTGTAACGATACAAACGCGTACTCAATGCGTCTTTCCTTTGTTTTTTGTTCCAATGGAGAGCTAGTCAGAGAAAGAGTTTATAAAAAGAGCTCTAGTTAGAACTATAGAACATTATAATTTTATTCATAATAATATAATGTGAGTAAACACAAACTATACTACCAGGCATTTTGCTACAAATACATTTGCTAAAATATGTAATGCTGAGCTTTAAATAGGTTAGTTTTAATACTGTATTTATTTTCTATTTCAAAGAGTTTTTTTACAATTAAAAGTTTTACATCGAGTACAAAGCAAAGTTAAAAATATTCCTCTAAATTTAACTAAAAATCACAAAGCATTTTTCACATTCTTCGCTACAGAGATTAAAGAGGCTATTGCCTACCAAAGCGTTATTACGCACTACGTTATTGTCTGAGTTATGGTCATCTTTAAATAAGAGACATGGCCTTTAGATATTTACTAGATGATTTATACAGAGTCAGGAAGCAGCTTTGCCTACACTTAACGGGACACTAGTGCCTGGGACATTGTTGAGATGGAATAGGCTTGCCCAGCACCTAAACCATCCTCTCAGCTAAGTCGGCCATATCCACAGGAAAGACAATGATCAATACGAGTGGGGCTGACTAGCCGCGGGTTTCCTCACGATGTTTTCCTACACCGTTTAAAGCTCGTGTTAAAGTGTTAATTCTCACATTTATGAATTAAACTAACATTTTTAGAAAGTTAGTTTTCTAATATAATGTCAATAAGCTTACAACATAATATAAAGTACATAACTAACCTGCAAAGAAAAAAAAACCTCCAAAGTATGGGGTATATTCCAATAATAATTTTAAGCAATCAGCGTTGAACACGTATCTGATTGAATTTTGGACTATCTATATTCTTGATGGATCTCGACTAAGTAAGTTCGTACGACCTAGTGACCAAACTTATTACAATTTATTTTATAAACTTATGTAATGTTACGTAAATTATAAACATTATACTACAGCACATTCGAGGAGCGTAGCAAAGCTTCAGCAGACAGTGGCCTTCGTCAGAAAAATGCAATAACATCAGAAGCGATAAATTTCAGCGCAAGTTCGTGCTTTGTGCTGGCTCTTTGTAAAGGATATCTAATTAGGGTTAATGTGTGGACCTTGACGTAAAGTGCACACATTACGGGTAACGTCTTTTGCGCAAGGAAGAAAAAATGGCTTATTTTGGTAGGATCTCAAGGATCACTTCAACTTCGTCATACAACCTAGGTGATTCTATCACCTGTTCCAACGCGATCCTTACACCAGGGCAAGAATCAGGCAAGAACCTGGTAACACGGTCGTCTCCGAAGGTGAGCAACGCTCGTAACCCCACGTGTGTCATGGGCACTGAACGCGATAGTGTAGTGTATAAATGTTACAATATGTTTAAAATAATATTTACAATGATAGTAGCATAGATTTATATACTTAATGTTTCTATTGGTGCACGGCCGGATTCGAACTTCGGAACCAAAGTCGAGACACTAACCCACTTGGCTTACTAATAGACCCGTTTCAGATATGATCTAGCTAAATAAAGCTCAGTATTTCTTGTTCAGAATTTTGTAATTTCCACATCACATTCAGTGAACATGCATTTCTTGTATACCTAACTACTGCAAGGGATACTCGTTCATTAGCATACGGAATAGAGACCAAATTACTGTGAGATCGCAAACAACGCTAAAACCACTAACAGACAATTCTAATTCCTCTTTTAAAGCGGGCGAGTTAAAAACTACAGTTTGCTTTTAGCGGATCCCTTTTGCTGACACAGCTCATTTGATTTAGCTGGAACAGTCGACGTACTCGGAACTGTTATTGAATTTAAACAGCGCTTAAAACGAGTTATATCATGCAAGGCTGGAATACAAACGAATAGGTAGGTAACCTACGGGTCTAAAGTCAGCGTAGGTACATTTCATAAAGTCAATCTGGATTATAATTTGTCAAGCAGCCCCGTGACTTTTCTTACGAAGTACCAAAACCTAAATAAGAGACGTAAAAGGTTATATAGTTTTTCCATCGTCAAATAATTAATGATATTGTTACTTTCGTAGATGACCTCCTATATTAAAAACACTAATATCAAACAGAGGTAAAGTTTGTTTTACCTCTCTGTTTGTTTGATTAGTGTAGATTATTAAATTAATGACAAAATTGTAATGAGTTAGCTGATAGTCTAATTACCTGTGCATTGTTATCGAAATAACGAGATGATATGAAATTTTATAGCAAAATTGTGTGGGAAATACCGATAGAAATACAATTTGTATACAAATTAGCAAAATGCTGCTTCGATGCAGTTTCTAGCAAATATTGGAATTGTTTTACTGAATAGCAATGTCATTCATTGATGTGGCCAGATACTGGTCAAAATTGGTTTGAGCGCCATTGACTTGAATGAATTAATGAATGTCATTCGTAAGATTTGAAAGCACAATTATGTACTTTTAAATATAGGAGACTGGTAGTAGGTTAGGTACCTCTAGTTTAGACACAATGAGGTCAAGGTGCTCTGTTCAAAGCATATTTTTATGTAATCTTGAGTATTTTATATTATACAAAACCTTAACCTAATTATTATATTTTCCCAACAGTCAAACGATATAGGTTGATAAAAAAATATTCTAATTACTTATGTCACAAGAAGGCTTAAATACTTTTTAAATGTCACTTTCATATAATAAATATAAATAGTTTAATTAAAACTGAAAACTCTGAAAATATTTTAAAATCTACTCCACCTTAGGAATACCTAGATCATATTTCATTTTCTTTCCATTCCAGAATCTTGTCAGTAGTCTCTCAGTTAATAATAAACCAGTATTTCCACCACAAATCGATGCTCTAAACACGGCGCCTTTTAGTGAAACAATAGCAACTCCCATTGTCCGCCGAGCGAGCAATCCACAGCACAGTGGGTTGCTAATTGCGCCGGACACTTCCTCGTGCCGAGCGGAACTTGCACGGACTGATTATATACAAAGAAAAGTAATTGGAAATGGTGCAGAGTTTGATTTCTATGAACGCAATTTCAAGATGTCATATAACTTGTGAATTTGTTTACAAGATACATACATTTACTGATACATTTACACAAATCAAATTTGTTTGTCTGATAGTTAGGATTTCCAGTACAATGTAATGTCCTACCATAGTTTTGGCATGCAAATATTAATTTACAATTAGTTTAAACCGAACTACCCTAATTAAATTAATTACAGTCACAAAAACAAAATATAATCAGGTGTCCCTATACTTTAAATAATTATTTAGGTATACACAGCGTCATTATAACTAGTCCAAAAACAAACTAAGCAACTTAATGCTTGTTTGATAATCAGGTGACTGATATATTCTACTTATAAGTATTTTTTTTTAAATGCTAACATTATTATACATAGAAAATACAGTCAGCATGTTTCATTTATAGATGTTACACACGTACTTTTTCCAAGTAAGTCATAGTTTTTAAATTACTGACAATTCGAAAACCTAAAAGCTTTTCAAGAGTCGAACTTTCAAACATGTAAAATAATTTGTGTTGAAAGTTGCATTTCAACTTTGCAATCTATAAATAAGTTGTTCTACATCTTCGGAGTTACACTGGAGGTGAAAACTTAGCTTGTTTGGGTTGGTGGTATCGTTATAACCGCTAGCTAGAGTATTAAGAAAGCAAAATTTTGAGAAATTAATTCATAAAAAGATGATACTTATAGGTAGATTGTTGATTTTAGTTATGTAAGTAAGTTCGTAAGTTAGTATGAGCAAGTTGCCAACTCTGGTGACGGAGTTTTTAGGCCGCCTAAAGGCCTCCGTCATGGCTTAACGACTTTAAAAGACGGGACCGACAATTTAAATTTAATTTAGATTTTAGTTACAAAAAAGTGATAAAATCAATGGAGTCAATTCAGATGTCGCCAAAACTAAATTAAACTAATTTGACAGCACCAAAAATGTTGCCGTCCCTTTCATAACGATCGAAATAAAAAGGATGGCATCAATTTTAATGTTGTCAAATTTGTTTAGTTAAGTTTTGGCAACATCAGAATTGACACCATTATCTTTAGGTTATATGTCATAAACAGAAGACAATTCGAGGCTTTTTGGTAGAGAAAATCTTATTTAGAATGAAATTAAAAGAATATAGGTACTTAATTATAAAATAGTGTTTCGTGCAATCTATTGATCAAAGCAAGTTATTTCCCTTCCCTATTTTCTTTTTCTTTTTGAATTATTTAAATGCCAAGTTAATACTTACTCAAGTATGCACTCAGCGCATCTTATTTTTATTATGATATTTTATTACTACAAATACCGTAGAATAAGTCGATAGACATACTTCACTTGAAGTTTATGGAGATGCCATAAATCACAGCACCAAGCACCAACACAAGCCAAGTGCGAGGTCAATGAACCTGCTATTTATACCAGTAATGGATGAATCTCGTTCATTCATTAACGCCATGATATAATTGAACTAAATTTATGGATCGATATGTCCTTAAGATGAGTGACAATTTAAGTCTTTATTTGTATGTCAAATCCAATTTAATTTTAGAATTAGTTTAATATATTCATATTTATTTATATTAGAAAACAATAAACTTAAATACTTAATGGATTATTACAATTTCTGAAACACACCAAGGATATATTTAATTCTATTTTGAAATATTTGTTATTCAAATAAACCAATTGACTAGATCTAACCGAAAAGCATTCAACTACCCATTCGGATAGTTTCGTAGCGGCGTAGCACCCGCGTAGCACATGCTACGAATTGGCTACAAGTATTTGCTTCGATGTATTTCGTAGCTCGGCTAGAGTTCAGTATATACGTTCACTGAATTTAATATAAGCTTTATGATTGCAATAAAAGATGGAATTCTCAGCACAGGTGTAAATTGTAAAGCGGAATTTAGAAGTGTACGATGATACGGTCTTTTGATTTGAGAGATTTTAAAATGCATTATACAATAAGTTTTCTCGCGTTTTTAAAGAAAGTCCGTGTACCGGTTGTTATACGAACAGAAAGAATTACAAGTATATACTTATATCAGAAAAAAGTTAAAAAAATAAATTACAATACAACATTTTCTGTAAAAAGCACGTCAAAATAAGAAACACATAAGTTTTTATTTTAAAACGCATTCTATACGTTTCAAGTTGCAAATTCATTTCCCAAGCAAAAGAGTAGAGCAAATTATAAATTTAATTCACATAAAGATGTAAAATTAAAACATTTCAATTTATCCTCTAAATATGAATTGCCTATTCCAACGCTAAACCGAAAGACGTGGGTATCTTTTACATTCTCAGTTTCAGTAATTTTTCATCGAAACAAAAGGCTCCTTCAAAAAGGGGTCAAGTGGTCGCCATGAATTTAACCCCGCAAGGGGCAAAGGGGCTTTCATCCCCTCCATACCCTTCGCTCTACAGTTTCAGAATCATACTTTTTAATTGAATTCTGGATCCGTGTCAGATGTTGTTTGAGGCTTATTCAAGGCTGTGTGGGATGTATTCATTCATATTCATTTAGTTAATTGGTCAATTTGTTGAGTTAATTTTATTGCTTTTCGATTTTGTCTGTTTAAATGTATAAAAGATGTTTAACGCTTCGATTGAGTACAATTGGGTTGAATTGTATATTTGATATAATTGTATATTTACATACTTTTATTTGTCGAAATAATATTTACTATGAATGAACTGTCGTGTCAATGTATTTTAGTGTATAAAATAATATTATAAACAAAAAATAATGTTGAAAGTAAGACAAAGAGCAGAAATAATATAAAAAAACTAAAACAGTTGCAAAAGACACAATTTAATCCAAACCTCTAAACAGTGAAACTAAATAAAAATGAAACTTTATATTTTTTTTAAAAGTGAAAATGTAGGTATACCTCAGCACTCTGAAGCACTAAATATAATTTTAAGTTGGAGCGAACGTGAAAGTTTTAAGTGTTTATTCGACGGTGGCGCCACCTAGCGGCTTAGAGAAAATATCGTAAAAGTATAGTAATGAATAAAAAGTGCATTTCTGATGTTAACATATTTATAAGCTTTAAACAGTACCGACATTTAGGTCTTCATAAGACCTAAAAAACTACGTTAGCCTCATATCGCATTATTCACAATCTGCCATCATTTTAGCAAGGTTTAACAGACTGTTTTGTTTCTATTAATTTTATTTTATAAAAAAAATTAAACAGATTTAGTAGTCATCTAAGCAAGCCTCTAAGGTCATTATGAATAGCAGTGTAAGATTATAAGCTTTAAGGCAAGTGTGAATGAGACTGGAAAAGAGAGACTAGACAAAAATAATTAGAGCAGAAATTTATATCTCAGAAAATCAGGTCAAAGGTTAACCTAAGCCTTGTAAAAGTCTGAAACCCTAGAAATGCATACCTACCTAATAATATTTTATGTTACAATATAATAGGCATTTAATAGGACTCTTTTTTCTTTCTCTTTTTTCGGAACTAATCCGTTTTCTTGGCCTCATTTTGTTTTGAACTAACAATAACCTTAAACCGAATTGAATGGATATTTTCCATTATTATATTAGTAAAATAATTAAAATGAATATTGAGATCCTTTTTCTACCCTCATCCCTGATGTAGGTCAGCGCATAAATTCTGATTCGTTGACCAAATGAAATGAAATATTCTATTATTTGAGAAAGAGATTTACACAGTGGAAAAGGAAAACTAAAATCTTGGTAGAATCTAATCGTTTTAACTAAGTAAAATAAGTACTTACTTACTATTACAAAATTAAATGTAACCAAATTGATTGGTAGCAAGTATTTTTCACGCAATTGCCAGTCCAAAAAATAAAAATTGTTTTTCTATATTTATTTATGCGCCTGTTTTTTTTAATTTATAATAACCTAGCTCTGATTCGCAGTTTTTCGCAGTAAGGAATTTCTTGTATTATGGTAACCAGAGTTGTTGGCCACTTGCTCATACGAACTTACTTTACCAGATGATTGCTAAACTACTTAAGCAAATTTTTTTGTAAATACATACCTACATAATATGATACATAGATAATAAAATACCCAGACTCAAGACAAATATTTGCAGATCATACAAACTTTTGTCCCGTAGCGGGGATCGAACCAACAACCTCTGCGTTTCAGGGCTTTCACCCACTGCGCCACAGAGGTCGTCAAACCTTGTTGAATAATAATGATCGTATACAGTTCACTCACTTTTACCAAAACTTTATTATTAAATAAAGTATTATAAAATAAGGGTAACTCCAAACTCAAGCACTTACGAACTCACATCCTTTGTAAAAACAATGTCTATCGTTTAATGTTTGTTATTTCGCGACGCAACTTCCGAAGTAATAACAAGGTGATAAAATACGGCCCGGGAAATCCCCCTTTTCCCAGTAAATGGGGTTGTCACTAATGAAACTATTGTTTGTATCGCTTAGAAATATTTTTTATTACTCAGGCCTTGATGATTTACTTGATGATTTATACAGAGTTAAGAGGCAAGCTTTCGCCTATATTTAACGGGACTGGGATATAGTTGAGATGGAATAGGCTTGCCCAGCACCTAAACCATCCTCTCAGCTTAGCCGGCCATATCCACATGAAAGACAATGTGTCAATACGTGTGGGGCTGACTAGCCGCTGACTTTTTTTTCATTTTTAAGGATATACTTGAGTTAAACGTAAAATACATTTAGTAAAAAACAATCGTCTGCTTAATGTGGAATAATAAAGATGTAGTTGGATTTGCCTCTAACTACTCCTTAGACATCTTGAATAGATCTTAAATGCTTAAGGTCTGAGAGAAGGTTATGTTTTTTTTATAAAATTCAATTTGTTTATTATGTTTTTGACAAGGAAATCTGCGTAAACCCTTAAGTTTCAGTTGTTTAGGGAAATTCCAATTTCATTTATTATAATCACCCAAAAGTTGTGGCATTTTATTTGAATTAAATTACTTCGAGAACACAAATCCTCTTTTTGTTAAAACTTTGTTCTTCGTTCACCGTTTTACGCTGTGCGTGTTTATCTTGCTCACCGCTTTTTAAATATACATATAAATACAGGTTCTTTTATACTTTATTCGCATTGCATTTGGTTTCCTTTATACGATCGATATTCATCCAGTTACTGTGTCGCGTGTCTACGATTTTGATGTGTTTAACACTAAACAAATTTCCTCTTAATTTGTAGAAAAGTCTGTACATTTTTAAATTTAGTTGCTATATTTAAACTGTTCCCAGAATCTAATTTCCATTTCATGTGGGGTGAATGTGGGGCAGAAAATGTTCTGCCCCACATAAGCTGCGAGTTTTAAACTTTTTATTTGTGTAGTTTAATATAGTTGCTCACGATTTGCATTGCGGAGCAATAACTTCCTAGATATTTTCTAATTTTCCTAGAAACTGCTCCTACGGAACCTCATATCGCTAAAGGTGCAGTTTACGACTTGGCGGTTTTTAGGATTCCGCAAGGGATAAAACTGAACCCTTATAAAACTACTTTGATGTCTGTTATTTCCCAACGAACCTGAGAGAATCGTTCCTGTGCATCCAATATCTCGATGAAGAGGGAAAGTTTGTGGTCCATGATGGGGAAGCCGTTCCTGGGCTGCATGAGTAGGTGGCGGACCGCCTCCCGCACGGCGGCCGGCGTGCTGGGGGTGCCCGGGGTTCCCAGCAGCGGGGGCGCCCCCATCAGCGCCGACAGGCCGTGGAACGTCGCCGACGTCTTCGGGGGGTTGCTGACCCCGCCCGGCAGTGACAACCGCCGCGACGTCGACGGCGGCACCGCACCGTAACCGTTCGTCATAATCGCGGGTCTCTGCAGCTGATAATCACTCCGCGAGGACGGCAGGCCGAAGCGGGGGAGCGACATGGCGGGCGCGGGCCGCGGCCGGCGCGGCACCGGCTGCAGCAGCGGCACCGCCGGCCACTCATCGTCCACGGAGCCGATCGAGTGCGGCCGCCGCGCCAGCTGGTGGCTCGCGCGCGGGGCGACCACACTGTGGGGCCTGCGTCTCTCCGTATAAACACTGAACGCATCGAAATCGTCACGCAAGTTCGGGGGCTTCGGTTTGGCCTCGGGCGCGGGGGGCGGCGGGTCTTCCCAGCGGTGGGTGAGAGTGAGGCTGTCCGGCTTGCGCGGCGGCGGAGGCCGGGGCCTGGCCGCCGCCTCGGTCATGGCGAGAGGGTGGCGTCACATGGCACGTCTATCCCGCGCGGCGGCCGGCGGGCGACTGACGGCCTCGTGCAGCGACGCATCGACGCATGCTGTTTTGGTTTTGTAAGATAAGGTCGGTACGTAGGGTAGTTTATTTATTACCTACGAGATTGTAAGCTCCTGAAGCTTTCTGCGACGTATTTATATAGAAACTTCGGTTTAGCGGATCTTTGAGTGTGAAACTCAATGTTAAGGTACATTTTGTACTTATATTATTTATATTGATAACTATGTATGTATGTATGTATGGGGACTCCCTTTTCCGCATTTAGACTCAAAGGCGGTCCTTTATGCGTGGGTATTGATAACTATGAACTCGTATTGTATCTATAGCATGATATTCTTAAAGCTACGAGTATAGTAAAAATTTCAAGATGCGAGTGTTCAGAGAGATTTTTAGTAAAATATCAACAGGGACCGCAGTGGGGTCCTATTCTAAAATATCCCTAGTTACCGTATCGAGCGATCGTAAATCAGAGATTTACGGCCGGCCGGCCGCGTCCGCGCCAAAAATACGCGAAAAACTACGAAAATACATGAAAAAACACAACACGCTGCAAAACCCTGAACATGTGCTGCTAAAGGACTGAAAGAAGGTTGGTTTCGTATTTTATGAACGCGAATAAAGAATGAAAATAACGGTAATTCATGATTAAAGTTGCGTTGAAAATGTTCGAGTCAATACCTAGGTACTTACTTACTTTTTTAAATAATATTTGCTCAAAGAACTAAGTACCGTTCGTTCGTATAGAAAACTAACAAGACTCCGACAGAGTATATCTATTATTGCTGCAAAAGTCTGTAAAATTTTCTTTAAATTTTATAATATTTGCAATTTCACGCTTGCAATTTTTTTTCTGTTCTTTTATTATTGTGCCTTGATTGTGCCTTCAATTCTTTTAAATACAGGTTCAAGTTTATTTATATTACGGCAGCATATTGTTATATTCTACTTTTATCGTGCGTCTATTATTGCAGCAGTCTTTATTATCGAAAATGTTTAAAAATAAGTATCGCGTAAATAAATCGCCATAAAATATAACTGTCTTGTTATAAAATGCACCTGTATAGTTGAGTTTGAATGAGCTCAGTGTAATGTGAAATATGACAAGACTTAAAAAAAAATAGTCAATTAAAAGGAAACTTTAAACTGCAGTGGGACATCACATGAATAATTGTATCTCCTTCTCGTTCACAAACGAGCTTCTGTGTGTTGGCTTCGGTCTATGTATGCGACTCCGCTACTTTGTGTGTGGGTAAGTGTGTAATTATGTCTTTGCAGGTTTTAAAACGCTCGCATATTTTTGATAGCAATATAATATTTAGTAAATGTTTGACCTCTAATGTGCTTATAAGCGCATTTCATCATTCTAAGACTCAGTGTTCAAGTAAAAGCGACAAATGTTCAAGAACTTAAACAACATCAAACATCTTCGAACTCTAAGTGGCCCATATCTAACCGAACATACCAATAAATCAATAAACTGACCGGCTCTTTGAATTATTAATATCGATGCAGTGAGACCACAGATTATATCGCTTTGAAATGTGCAAGTTACAACTGACAAAGAAGATTTAAGAATCTTCGGTAAATATAAAGAAAGTAAGTCAATAAGTGAAAAATCTTATTAAAAGTTTATGATTTCGACGGGATTCGAATCCTGACACCTCTGGTAATTCATTCATAAGAAATAATAAGGTGCCTTTAGAGCAGTAATTTAAATTTAGAATAACTGAACTTAAGAATTTGTAATATTAGTTTTCTTCAAAAAGAATTTCTAGTCTCGGAAGAGTTGTAAGGACTGTAATTATATTATAACAGTGGGTACAGTCGTCACCAGTAGTTTATTCAAAGTTTCCATTCTTGGAACGTCAGTGGAATATATTAACAGGAAAATGAAAAAAATAATAATGATAGAATGTAGCTTCCAATTTGTTACAAAATCATACCAAAATCAACCTACCGACCGAGCCGCGTTTCAGAGTGTTAATGTATTATAATGTTTGCTTTATGCACTTAAATAATAAATAAATATCCTTGGACATTCCACACAGCATCATTTATTTATTTATATATTTTATTACACAAAACAGAATATAGCCAAACAATACTAAACGATTTACAAAATAAGGGTTTTGAGCTAGGTTCTATTCCAAAACATGTGTACACATTATACCCATTATATTGTGGAATGTCCAAGGATATTTATTTATTTATTTAAAGCAGATAGGTACTTATATAATAAGAAAAAAAAATGCCAGATTGTTGACTATGACACAGGGTCCGTTTTTTTAGGGACGCTCAGGGTAAGTCTTTAACCGTCACGTGCTCGATTTAGACAGAAGTAAATCAGACTTAGATTCAGTTGCTCTCAAAAAAAACTAGTGTATTTTGTTGCTGAGTGTACGTCTTCCTATTTCAGTGGAGTGCAGTCAGAATAAAGCAATGCTGATATTTCACGGCAGAGTGAGCTTCAGCGCATTCACAAGGATTTTATAGTCCACTTGATAGATGCCTTAATTCACAACCTTAGATGTATTCCTTTTTGGATATCTTTCGCTGGCAGCTTTGTTGTACCCGATAGAAAGCAGAGGAGAGCCAAGTGGATAAGTATCTCGACTTTCGATCCGATGGTCCGCGGGTTCGAATACGGCCATGCAACGAAGGTATTTTCGTATCGTAAACCAAAAAATGTATCTGCGCATAACACGACCTCTAAACGGTGAAGGAAACCATGCTCACATATTTTTTCAAGCAAAAAATACATGATGCCTGGCCGGTTTCGATCCCATGCTCTTTGGATCGAAAGTCAAGGCACTAAACCACTCGGTTATTCATTTTTGGTGGTAGAATATGTAATTTCTAGTAGACTTTATTGCACTCATCCTTCTAGACTTGCCGCATGATTGATGACTATTGGAATCAACTGCGTCTGCGGTTGGAAGCCCCGAGTGGTAGTAACGAACTGCAATAATTCATTTCAAGTGCCGCTATTTCTGTTTTTTGTCTGTATTTTGATACATCAGGGACGGGGTCGATCCGGGATAAAATTCTAACAAAACTTTCTCATTAATCCCACTAATTATTATTTATTTATTTATTTATTTATTTATTTATTGGGAAACCAACAGCGATACATAAAGATATAATTTGTACAGAGAATACATGAGAATGGCCAATTACAGGTTTCCACTTAAGATACAAAACAGAAAAGTATATAAGTAGTGAGCAGAACGTAAGGTAGGTAAGTTTCTATAATTGTGAACATAGGTTTTAAAGGATAAACTAATATTATATAAAATAAAAATAACAAACAAACAAATCAAGCAACGTTACGTAGTAAGTAGCAAGATGTAAGTCAATTAATATTATAAATATAAAAAAAAAAAAAAAAAAATAGCAAGCGGTCGTCGTGATGGGGGAGAGGAGGATGGATGTCGGGAAAAATATGAGGATAGAATGGGGGAACGAATACTGTCTAATGCTTAGCTTGGGACTAGATGACACTGAGAATGTCCAAAGGTATTATTTTATTTTATAACGCTTTTATATGGGTAGGTAGGTATAGGTACTACTAGTGTTACATTGTAAACTCGAAAGTTAGGTAGGTTCCACGCGAGCGAAGCCGCGGCGTGAGTAAGCTATCTTATCTATGTACTTGGTTCTACTCCCTTGGTGGGAGCAATGAGTTTGTTATGTTACGTCGAAATATTGGTTTGGAGCAAATGAAGGGGTCAACATGTGGGAATTTTTTATTGTAAGTGTTCGCTAATCTTGTGATAACAGAGTTTTGTGTAAAGTTTGTTCGATGAAATGGGACGTGAAGTAGACTGGTGTGACGTGTACGCCGAGTGGGCACATTTAGACCGAGATTGTCTAAGAGGTTTGGACAGTCAATTTTGCCGGTGATGATGTCGTATAATAAGAGCATATCGGATATAACTCGACGATTTAGTAACGAACAAATATTATACTGCAAACAAGCCTCTTCATAGGTTGTGAAATGTTTTTTTAATTTAAAATTAAGGTGTTTTATAAGCTTAGATTGCACATGTTCAAGTTGCTGTATATATGTGATGTATTGTGGGCACCAGATTGGACTGGCATAGTCTAAGGTACTGCGGACATATGCGTTGTAAATCATTTTAATGCAAGTCAAGTCATTAATCGGTTTGCAGACACGCATGACGAATCCTAAGTTTTTGTAAGCTTTAGCCGTAATATTATTAATGTGAATATCCATAACAAGTTTGGAGTCTAGGTGGACTCCAAGGTCCTTGATATTGTTTGATTTTGCAATTTGTGACCCTTGTATTGAATAGGTAAAGACTACTGGATGAGTTTTTCGTGTAAATGTTATGTTCTGACACTTATTAGTGTTTACTTTGATGCGATTATTAATGTAGTATTCAGATAATCTATTAAGGTCACTCTGCAACTTCAAGCAGTCTTCTGGTATATTTACATCGAGATATATCTTTGTGTCGTCAGCGTACATTAAAAAATGTGAGTGCTTAAAGCATGAGTATATGTCGTATAAAAATACGTTGTAAAATAGTGGTCCCAAGTGAGATCCTTGTGGGACTCCTGATGTAACTTTTATGTAGTCGGAACAGTAGCCACCTACTACAACAGCCTGGGACCGGTTAGCAAGATAAGATGTGACCCATCGAAAGAGATCTCCCTGAATTCCTAGGTGCTTCAGCTTTTGTAAAAGAATGTTATGATCTACGCGATCGAACGCTTTTTCGAAATCGGTGTAGATCACGTCGATCTGTTTGTGCTTATCAATGGCTTGATGCAAGTCTGTGATGAAGATGGAAAGGTTAGTGACTGTGGACCTACGGGGAAGAAATCCGTGTTGATTCATGGGTATACTTGGTGACAACGTTGCGTATAAAAAGTCATAAACAAGTTTTTCGAAGACTTTACCAAAAATATTTAGAATGGAGATAGGCCTGTAGTTTTCTACTTTTAGTTTGGATCCCTTCTTGTGAATGGGTACAATGTGCGCTATTTTCCATTTTTCTGGGAATGTTCCTTCTAGAATTGATCTATTAAATATAATGTATAAGGGTGTGATTAGAGCTGCAGAACATCGTTTAATAAAAATTGGCGGGATTTGATCACTACCAGGGCCTTTGTTTATGTTGAGACGTAGAAGGGAATTCTTTATATCAGAAGGTGTCAGAAGGGGGAGATTATTAATGCTTGTTATACCACTACTTGGTGGTGGCAGAGCCATATCGGGGTAGTAAGTTGCCGGGGCGATAAAGACACTTTTAAAGAAGTTATTAAAGGCTGAGCAAATGTCCTCGCCGGACATATAAACGCGAAAGTTTGTATGGATGGATGTTTGTTAGTCTTTCACGCAAAAAATACTGATAGGATTTGAATGAAACTTAGAATGTACATAGTTAATGACCTGGAATAACACATTTACTTTCAGCCGGGTACCACGCGAGCGAAGCCGCGGGCAGTTAGTATTAAGGTCAATGGCCCATAAAATGTAGCTTCTTAATTTTTAAATTTAAATTTAAATTTTTCTTTTAATTGTAACAGTTACGTCCCTGAAGACTTTTTTATTATTATTTATTATTTTTAGCCGTCAGTGTCCCACTGCTGGGCAAAGGCCTCCCCCCATTCCTTCCAGACGTCACGATCATGTGTTAGGATCTCCCAGTCGGCTGTAAATTTGTCGAGTTCGTCCCGCCATCTCCGTCTCGGTCTGCCGCGTCGCCTTCTCGCCGGGTCGGGGCGCCACTCGGTGGCTACCTTCGCCCACAGCTCATTTGGCATACGACAGACATGCCCAGCCCAGTTCCACTTCAGCTTAGCGGCCTTCGTCGCTACGTCTGCGATTTGTGTTTGGGAGCGCAGTTCGGTGTTACGGATTCTATCCATGAGCTTGACGCCCAGGATGCTGCGCTCCATCGCACGTTGGCAAACCCTGAGTTTGGACTTCTGAAGTTTTGTCAATGACCAAGTTTGCGCACCATATGTGAGGACGGGGAGAATGCATGTGTCCATTAATTTTCGCTTTAGCGACAATGAAGAACCCTGAAGACTTTATTGAGCGTTTTAAAAATAGCGATTGAAAGGGTAACGATAACAAAGAGGAAGCTATTTTTGTAAATATCTCTTTCACTTGAGTGGAGTTTTGACAGGACTCGTCGGAACCGGAAAGAGGTAAAGATGATCTATTCCATCTATATTTGAAAGAAGATATTTTCGTAGTTTTATTGAACATACAAACAGACCGTAGTTTTAGTTGTTAAGATTCCAAGATTACACATGACTCGATTTACCTAAAAATTAATTTGTTTACGGAAACTAATTGAGTACTATTTAAAATAACAACAAAATATGCCAGTAGAGCCATCTAAGGATCGATGCAAAAGATCAATATAATTATGTCCTACTAGCAGACGCCCGCGACTTCGTTCGCGTGTATTTCTTCGTAACCTAAAAAAGGCTGAAAAAATGGTACTTTTTACCCAATTTTTGAAAAACCCTTAAACATGTTATATTTATTTTGCATTGTTAGTATTACAGCCAAGTTTCAAGCAAATTGAACTACCCATTAAAAAGTTCCCATACTAACTTTGACATCCCATTTTACCCCTTTTCAGGCTTTTTTTTTAAACTCCTGAAAAACTTTTAAATTGATTTATCATTTACAATATTTATACCGAGTTTGAAGAAAATCGCTTCACGCATTAAAAAGTTGCATACAACGCTTTTCACCCCTTTTCAACCATTTAGGGGTGGAATTTCGAAAAATCCCTTCTTAGTGCGCAGTTTTGTTTTAAAAGGAAGCTACCTTCCAAATTTCAGCTTCATAGCTTCAGCGGTTTGGTCTTTGCGTTAATTCCAGAAAAATGCTTATTGTTTTATATATATTGATTTGACTGATTTAAACGCGAATCTCATTGGTTATGACTTGTAAGAGGACGGCATCAAGATACCATCACAATACATACATACATACAGTGACCAACAGGATACACAAATAATTGTGATTATTAAAAATTAATTAATGTAAAAATTGCTGAAATGTGCAGAAACAGAAGAAAGAGAGTTTAAGTGATGAGTCTGGTTTAAAATGCAATTGTATTGGTACGTTTTTAAACCCTAGGGCCCTAAAACGGTAGCCAGAACACGGTATGCGCTCTGGCGATCCTCAAATTCATTGAAATTGGGTTAAAACATCAAAGGGCTATCCATTCCAATTCCTTAGACACTTTGATAAATAAAGGTTTGGCCTTTTTAGGCCTTTTTTTATTAAACATACAAAATATGCGCCCTCGCCAACTTACGAGATATCACAAAGAGCATCCCTTTTAATCCGACCATAAACAAAATTAAAGAAGGGATCAATGTAAGGGCTTGGTCGTAGACCGCGCGGGCTCGGTGAGAAGGGCATTGTCGATATAAATAGGAAAGGGTTTGGGCAAAGTGAGCGCGGGAGCGACTGCATGGTGACAGCGGAATAGTAATACAAGTATTATATTCTGAAACGAAAGTTGTACATATCGGTTTATTATTTGCACGACTTGTTTAAAATTTTAAACATATTTACGTACCATTTATCATGATGCCATTTTCTTGTACGTACCAGAGCTATGATTGAATGCAATAATTCCGCGCACCTAATTGACGTTCAATAATTTGTAAACAACTGTTGTTTAGACCATGCAAGTCAAGATGACAGTCAATTTAATTGTATGCAACAGGCAAGAATCTTGCATCGTGTAAATGACACTAATGCCGGGTTCCTATATATCCAACTAACAGATGTCCGTAGGTCGGTCGTCATAGCAACGTTGTTATCTGTCAAAAAGTCTCGTACATTTTGTGTTGAATAAACAACGTTGCTATGACGACCGACCTACGGACATCCGTACGTTGGATATAGTAACCCGGGGTAATACATCTCTTGATCAACGCATAGTTGTTGAAGTGCTATTTTCAAACATAAAAAGTTGAATTAAAGTGAGTGTCAAAGAGCCGCTTAGTCTGAATTAGAGTTAGCAAGTTAGAATGAGCAAGTGGCCCGCTCTGGAGACGAAGTTTTTAGGCCGCCTACAAGCCTTTGACTAGAGAAAATGGGCAAAATAATTCAGCCACAAGATTCATTCATTCATTCATGAATGAATGAATGAATGAATGAATGAATTAAAAAAAACAAATTAAAAGATTAAGCGATTAAAAAAAACTTGCTGAATAATTGATATAGTAGTTGTATAATACAAGAGAAGAGGAACGTTTCGTGCACATAAATACACAAAGCCAAATACTCCCAAAAGGTCATTCCACACTAGCGAACCGAGCGACTCGAGCCGAGCTACGTGTGGAATGCCTTTAATCTGAACTGTTTGTTCGGCTATTGGAGAGAATTCAAATAGTTCCGATAAGTTGGTGTTTATGTAATAACTTGGGTAGTTTTGATTGTGGCTGGCCCAGTTTCGAGAAATTGAGGAAAGCTTGGTGTACATAGAAAACACACAGACTCAAGACAGATATTTGATGTAATAAGGATCGAACCCGCATGAACCTGCGTCTCAGGCGTCATTGCGCCACAGAGTTTGTCCATTACAAATTATGGATCCTGCGATTAAAAACTGTAGAACCATATTATGTTTTTTGCATTCACATGGCACCTTGGAAGAAAATAGAAGGTTGACAGTGAATTAGAGGTCTACGCCCAGCAGTGGGTATTAACATGCTCTTATAATGATGGAAATTCAACAAACAACCCCAAAAGCACTCAAATGATGTAGGTTGTGTTACAGCCATCAATTTTGGGGAACGCATCGAAAACGGATCCTCAATTAACTCGCGTTTGAAAGCTGTTTTAATTAAATTATTGCAAATGCAATCCATTATTCGTCGTGATTTAAACTTAATTGTGAAAATAGATATATCGTCATTGTTTTGGTATTAATCGTGAAATGATTTAGGTTTAAATTATGTATTATCATTATCAACTCAAGTACAAATCCACTCAAAATGTATTTATTCAGAACGACCGTATCATCAACAGTAATAACGCTTAATTTATCTTATTAAATCTTAAATGTTTTTTAATTTGAAACATAAAACTTTAAACATAAATAGCCTACAAGTATATATATGCTATTTCAAATTACAAACTGCGCTTCAAAGTATCATTGAAATTGGTTTATTGAAATTACAAGTGGTAAAATATAAAAAACCATGACGACACTTCAATTTCGTAAGAAGAGTGCATTTTCCTGTACGTTCGAGCTGCATTTCTGTAGGCCACTTGTTCATACGAACTTGCTTACTAAAGTGTCATTTACACGATGCAAGTTTCTTGCCTGTTGCATACAATTAAATTGACTGTCAACATAACTTACATGGTATAAATAACAGTTGCTTACAATTATTGAACGTCAATTAGGTGCGCGTAATTATTGCACAAGAACAGTACTAGTAGTACTATTACTACTACTAAGAATAGTAGTAGTAATAGTACTACTACTAAGAATAGTAGTAGTAATAGTACTCATAAACACGGGTATATCATACTAGTGGTCACACAAGCACTGGTTACCTCCCAGATCGCTTAGCTTCGTCAATCTATCAAGAATTAGGCAAGCCACACTGCATGCAGTATTAAAAAGTAATTAAGGTGGAAACGCAGTGCTGTGGTCGGCCCATTGTTAGCGCATTAAGTGTTCTACCACATTACGTGTGGCGATGTGCTGCATTGAGTATTTACGGATACGGAACTATAGATCCACGTGTGTTAATAGTATTCAGAAATATAAACAGATTTTGATGTCTCCGATTGGTCAACATAAACATCTTGCAAGTGAAACTGTTTCAAAATTGGTAAAGCGATGCTTTCGGTGATAATACATAAAAGTCTTCGTATAAAAAGTGTCGGTCATATCATGACGCCAATAATTTTAATTTAGACGTTTAGAAAATTAGCCATTACGTCACTTTGAAATAAGGTGTCAATTAGGATTGTTTATCGATATTTAAAACTTAAGATAAAGTTTGTCATCGTCTCTTTCGTCGTTTTGGGAACAGTCATGAGCCAGTTTCCTGTTACGGATACGGAATGCCCCACTATTTACGGAAATAGAGATCCTTTGTACCGCCTTTGTAATGCCTCTTTGTTTACTTATTAGTGTTAATGGGCCGGACTGGGACGTTACTTGTTAATAATGGTTCGAGGCTAAACCTAGTCTAAACTTAGTGTAGATACAGCAATATCTACAAACTTCTTAAAATTGGTTAAGTACTAAAATCTGTAGTACCCGTCTACGAGAAGGTGAGATTTTATGTAAAGTGGCCAACCCTCGCTTGAGACGCGAAGGTTGCGGGATCGATCCCCGCCACGGGACTAATGTTTGTATGAACGACAAATATTTGTCTCGAGTCTGGGTGTTTTTTATGTACAATAAGTACCTATGTATTTACAAACAGAAGTATAAAAGTAGTATAACAGTCAGCTGATGACCATAACACAAGTTTCAAGTTGCTTAGCTTGGGATTAGATGACGCTGTGTGAAATATCTATTCAAGCATATTTTATTCAGTTCGTATAAGCTGGGTGTCAAGGTCTCCATCATGGCTAACTCTAAGGTCGGGGAGGTGCCCTTTCAATGCACGGACGCGCCAGTGGTCTCCCATCCAATCTAACTGTTTAGAACGTCGCTAAGTTCAACGATTTACCAAGAGGTCTTAGCCATGAGTGCTTCATATTAAAAAGAGGTTTCTAAGGAAAAAATCTTTAAAAAAATTACAACTCTTTCTCGCTTTCACTAACGACAGTTTAATGTCCTACCTTGTAGTTTAAGGTAGACGAGGTGATTAGGTAAGCTGTTCTGATGCCGAACATGGTGCTTAAACGTACTTTGTAAGCGGAAACTAAGTTTAAGTTAATAGATCATTATTTTAGTTTACCTGGCAATATGGGGGTCAAAGAGTGAAAACTGGCGTTTTAGATCATGTTCTGGAATATTTGAAAATGAAAAAATGAAATGAAATATGATCACGACTGTATCCCGGGAGCGGTAGACATTTCTTTCAGATCATTAGGACATTTTTAGATCCTTTTGAAGATGTCTAAGGGGGTAGTCAGAGGTATGTCCAAATACATACATATTTGGTACATGCCCACTTTTTGCAGAAGTTAACTTACTTTGGCAGGTTACAAATAATAATAAAACGATGAAACTACAGCACACTAAGTTTGACATTGGAAATCCTAAACATGAATTAAAATCGAAATAAACAGTCAAAGAAACCGCAATTAAGATTACCACTGCGGTTTGCTGATTCTTCACTTAATCAAAAACCGCTTTGAATCGGAAAGAATCAAGGTAAATCCGGAATAAAACGCAATCCAGGATAGCCTGTAACTCAATTAGCTAGAACTCTAGATAATGCCATTAATGGATGGATACCTGAGTTTGTAAGTTCTGAAATAACGGTCGCCATTTTAAAAATAGAGGAAGCACGAATACTTTATTGGCACTTGATTGGCTCAGAGAAATCGCAACTTTAGATCTGGATTGGTGGCTTAGGATAAAAAAATTAAATACCGCTTATTACTTTCGAAAAAAAAATCATTGAAATATATCTAAAGAATGAAATTAATTTATTAAACATTTTTTTTATGTTATTAGAAGAGTGTATGTATCCGAATATACCCGAATTCAAAGAATTTGAAATTGGTTAAAAATACGTAAAACTTAATTCCTAGAACATTTTAAACTCAAATCGATATATAAATTGATATAGTCTTCGAACATTGAATTTGTCTTATACGCCTGCGGCGATAAACGAAAATTGAAAGTGTCTTTTCAAAAAATCATAAAAACTCACCCTAAAATGTAAAGGCTCTTTCAGACAATAGGCATCGGCGTTAATTGTCACGTCATCCTCGAGCCGATAACAAGGGTCTTATGGCCGAACAAGCTTTCTTCCAGCGATCTCAACTGGAAACTTTATAATTCATTCCAGCTGAGGGCATTTCTGGTGAAAAATAATTTGGGGTTTTCGCGGAATGTAAAGTAGATTTGGCCTCGATTTAGAGTTCAATTGACGCGAGTCAGCTCTACTTTGAATTATTGGATAACGTATTACGATTCGGATTTTATGTAGTAAGATGGTCTTGAAAGCGTTGGTAAAATTAAAAGACTTTCATCATCAAGAAATGAAAAGGTAAAACAGTGTGTTAAGTGCTTTAAAATACATGTTTAATTGCCATCGGTTTTAGACTCATAACGAAGGCTTTGAGGTGGCTGAAATTGACATGGCCGCTATCTTAACGAATAAATGTTACTATTTCTGTATAATACAAGAATGCTAAGAGGTCAGGTGTGTCATTAAGAGTTAAAATTGAACTCTAATTTTTCACGGAATCACTTCCAAATAATCCTATATCACATACATTGTGTGCCAATTCGCAATTTCAAATTAAACACTTTAACACAACAGAGTTTATACGACTCCATCTACTATTCTTGTACACAATAAAAAAAGCAAAAGTTTTTTGTTTGAAATCGCTAATCTGTAGAACTACCATTGGATCAGAAAAAAGCTTTTAGTATTAAATATCTCTGTTTTTAGAAAGGCAATTCAAGACTTAAAAGATGGCAGGTGAAACTGCCGCGAATATCTAGTCGTAAATAATCCCGTTATTTGACGATTTTCTCGTAATATCAAAACAAAATCAAAGGCCATGCCTAAACAGTGAGACTTCACATCCAATAGGTAGAGGGCGCAGGTGTTGCCACTATTAACATTCTAACATTCGTCACCGACACGTGCATTATGTAT
Source organism: Xanthorhoe designata (assembly GCA_963582015.1). Taxonomy (NCBI): domain Eukaryota; kingdom Metazoa; phylum Arthropoda; class Insecta; order Lepidoptera; family Geometridae; genus Xanthorhoe; species Xanthorhoe designata. The sequence goes on from OY757050.1 coordinate 10,392,048, forward strand.
GAACGGACTTGACACGTGCCACACCCATTGTGAAATCTGCTTTACTTTTTCTACGGGATCAGTTTTACTAACTTGACTCGATTTCTCGAGGTTATATTTTGTTGGGCCAATAAGGCGATGATCTCTACAAAGTCTTCAAGGACCGTACTCAAATATTATATTATGCGTCGGTAGCTTATGCTTAATTACCTAAAATATTTACCTAATGACTAAAATTTTTACTAAAGTTTGGTAATTGCACGAGAGTAGTAGAGAGTAGTATTTTTCTGACTTAAGAATTTTTTACTTCAAACATATAACTATGACTTACCGATACTTAATGTTTTACACGCCTCGACGGATGAATTAGTAACAACTTACCTGTAAAAGAAAACACAATACGTATAAATATGAGTTTGAGTTTGTCTAAGCAAAATTACAGAGAAATATAATTATTGAAACAGACAGTTATTTAATAAACCTATCTTAAACGAAGCCAAAGACGATTAATATCTAGAAGACAGACAAAGGCCATACACAAAATCGTAACCCGATCCCGCAGTACCAGATAGCCTGAAAACTTTAAAACATCAATTTTATCCAAGAAATTTCAATACTTAGTAGTAGGTAGCAACAATATTCAATATTTAAACATTTTTAACTAGAATGTAATTGAAATTTCTTGGATAAAATTGATGTTTTAGAGTTTTCAGGCTATTTTTTAGGGTTACGATTTTGTGTATGGCCTTTGTCTGTCTTCTAGATATTAATCGTCTTTGACGAAGCTTTGTAATCAACATCGTAAGAAAATATTGCAAACCGCACCAGCTATTTTTATTTATAATAAGTTGCCATTAAAACTTGAGCTAGCTTCTTTTAGAGCGGCGCCAATCCACTTCGCAATTTCAACTTCGCTGCAATAATACCCATAGAGAAACTTTGATTACTTTAATGGGATAATGTACATTGTTTCCAAGAATTATTTAAGAGGTACGGGGCTAATTTTGTTGTAAAAGATTATCTTGGATCATGGAATAATTAAATTCCCTTATTTGAGGCATGGTGACGTCAATCTTGAAATAATTAATTCGATGTGGCGAAGTTCGAATTATTTTGAGTTGAATTTTAAAGTTGATGAATTTGACGTATGCGCGTTATATTAACTGTGGTACTTAGTTACTCTTATTGTGGTTACATGGGAGTAAAGATAATAATAATACATAATAATGTATTGTGCAGAAAAATATGCAACAAACAACCAACTGTTTTTGAAATGTAACATTTTGTCAATCGTCGGAACAATAGCGAATCTATTGTAAAAAAAATAATAATAATATAGCCCTTACAATATTAAAATTCTCTTGAATATTACGCAGTTCAGTTCATTCCATGTAAAACGTTTTCCCAGTAAGTAACCTTTTTTAAATAAAAATCACAAAAGCCTAGACAATTAGCATTTTTTAAATATTTTGTCCCGAGATCACCCACATTCTTTGTGTAGCAAATATTATTAAGTAAATAAAAAACTTTTATGCTTAAATAAACAACATTCTTAAAACCTTTTTAGAAACGCTTGCTCTTCAGCGATGTCAAAAATGGGTTTCAAATTTCAATTCAAATTCAAAATTAATTTATTAAGTAGAACCTCTATGATCAGATTGAAACGTAAACTATTTGTGATTCATTCAACTCATATGCATTACCAACAAAACAGGCCTAAAATCTTTAGAACGAAGGTATTATTTGATTTAGTCAACCTTGCCTATACCGACCGACGCTGTAGTTACTAGGGCATTGTTTCGACGGAGTAGGCTTGCCCAACGCCTTAAAAAATCAGCATAATCAACCCTATTTATAACAAAATTTTAGCATAGTCATACATACCTAGTCAGCTCCATATTGATCATGCCTTGCAATACTACGTTTATTCTTTTTTTAAATGAAAAATCAGACTTATCACAATCTAATTGAGTCCACAATCATCGGAACTAATAGCCTGTATGCTAATAGACACTATTCCACTCTGTCACCACGGCTTACCAACTAACCTTTTCTCCCTAAACCAAGGGTCCTTCAACTTAGGAAACTTATTAAGTCTAAACCACAGCTTTGTTTACTACAATAACAAAATACGTATAATCTTTATCGATCTTCTGCTTAGTAGGTATTGCTATAAGTAGTATAGGATCGCTGAGATATTCTTCGCCATCTTAACAATATAGATATTAGGGACTGAATAATGTCCCGTTGAAGGAAGTCTTCGCATCGATGAGAAGCGGTCGTGGCTCGTGGCGAAGTTCGAAAGACTTGCTTGATAGACCGTTCAAGTTAAGCGACTTCTGTGCTTCGGATTGTTCTAAGCGGTCACAATTTGGATGAATGCAATAAGTAGCAGATTTGATACGATCTAATAGGTAGTACCTGTGAGCCATGCATGATACACATTTTTTTTATTTTTACACATAAATACAAAAATATAAAGCAATAAATTTTAAAAATAAATACAGTTAAATATAAAGATAAATTTAAACAAACGTAGGTTAGAGGTAAGCCTGTTTTGTGAGAGACTGGTGCCTGAAATAGGTATATAAACCTGTGCTACAGGTCACCAGTGCCCTAAACTCCACTGATTAAACATCTAACTAAACTAATAAATAATAATTAATTTTATTATTTTACAGTGTTAAACCACACTTAGGTATTTCATTCATAATGAAAAAAATCATTTATAATGAAAAAAATAATAATTAGTTTAGTGATAATTTATTTTTTTGCTATAAATCGAGCGAGCGCCATCTCTTTCAACGCCACGTTAACGTTTCATGTGCTAACGTTCATGAAAGAAGCAGCCGGTAAAACTGAACGGTACATTTTGATACCGATACCCTGTCAAAGATGGCGCTGTTTTCAATGTCGTGACATTTCTCATTTTCGTGAATTAGTACTGCAACGCTTACACAGATGGCAGCGCATGGTTTTCAAAACAACGCGCGTCGACAACGGATGTTTAGTTTAATGAATTCAGTTCTAAGCGTCGAGAAGAGATGGCGCTGTTTGATGAGAATTGTCATATTTTATTTATATTTGTTGTTTTCTAGGAAGCAAGCTAATTATTGTTAGACTTTAAAATGTCTTCCAACGTGAAGTTATTAAACTTATCTAGGCAGTAACACACTGATTGTCACCGACACACTGTCGGTTTTGCACTACAAGTGCTGCGGCAACGTACCTATTGCCAGAAAACATTTTACTTCGTTCTTGAGTTTATTAATAAATAAGAAAATTTACCTTTAACAGATGAGGATCCCTCTCAGCAGCATCCAGCAACGACTCAGCCTCGCTGAGCCACGCCACGAACTTCTCCAGCGACCGGTCGAAGTTCTGTAGCGACGATACTGCAGAGTGGAGCGCCTTGCCGCGGGCCACAATGCTGTAGGTAAAACAAGATGGTTAGAAATCTAGGAAAACATCTGAAGATGGTCAGAATCTAAAACATAAAAGCGAGCGCACATGCCGTAGTTTTTAGACGTTCTTGATAGATTGATAAAGTTCTGCGAATTTCTAAACTGTCACAATTGGAATGGATAGAAAGGAACTAATGCAAAATTAACAGTGAATTTCTGTTGAAAATTAGTAAATTGCACAAAATGTTTCAAACACAAAGTCAAAAGACTTTAAATCGACTGAGCTGGGTAATATAACACTTAGATTAGGTATTTGATTTTCAATCAATATCGTGAAAGATCATTAATCTACTTACTTAGGTAGATACCTACTGACTTTCCAAACAACAAAACAACTTAACAAAAACATATCGCTGCCACAACAAATTTAAATACAGCAAGTAGGGTGCTATAATTGCAGGTTCTGTCAAAATAAAAAAAAAAAAAGAATATAAGTCACCCTAATTATTCATGTTGATTAAGGGTGAGATACCCTCTTAGTAATGGTTAAATATTCCTATTTCGTATTATTTACGACAATATTCCCTCGGTTATTTTACATAAAATTGTTTTAATTGCTCAGAGCCTCAGGCGACACGAATTTGAATACTAGAGATGAATTTCAAGATATTATTTCATTAGATTTATAAGAGATAGTTACCTACATACAGTTTATTTCGTTCACATAAAATCATCATCAATATATTATATAAAACCTACTTACTTACATAATAAGCATTTTTCTGGAATTAACGCACAGACCAAACCGCTGAAGCTATGAAGCTGAAATTTGGAAGGTAGCTTCCTTTCTAAAACTTCCTAAAACTACGTAGGTACTAAGACGGGATTTTTTGAAATTCCACCCCTAAAGGATTGAAAAGGGTAATAAATCTAAGACAAAGAATGATTCTGATTTGTTTTTCGGTACCTACGAACCACCCATGCCACGTGCAAAACAATTTCATCAAGCATGAACTTAGTTTTCTATACATACAAGAGATGGCGCTGTTTCAAAGTTGGATTCACCCTGACACAGATGGCGTTACAGATTTTGATTTCATTTTGTGAAGTTCAAAATAAACTTTTTTATTATTAACTGGTGTTTTATTTTTGTTCTTTATGATGGTATCCTATTTTTAAAATTCAACCGTTGAATTTGTATATAAAATACCTGCCCCACGGGGGATAAAAAAGTTTAAATAGGTATGACAGTAAATACTTTTCAGTAAGTAAATAAATAATTTTTAGCTTAATTATTATACAAAATATTATGCTGTAGGTAAGATACTGCTAATAAATCTCATAACATGGCAATTGTGCTTAAATCTTTTTTTTATTTTAAATTATTCGTATTGTCATCGATCCTTGATAAGTGTGCAAAGTTTTAATTTCAACATGCACATGTGCGTCATGGGCACTGAACGCTTTAAAGTTACAGGTAATTTATTTTTACAGTATAAGGTATGAGTAATTACACATTTTCAAACCAGGTAGGTTTAATAAAATATTATAGCATGTCCTTGGGGTCACAAGATTAAACAAAGAACCCCTGGGCTAAGAAAAAAGTAAAAAATCCGATTATATGTACACTCATGTCAAAAAATGGTCCTATTGTTTTAATACAATAGGTTGTTTGGGAAAAAAAACCGTGTTGGTCAAGTGGATTAGTACCTCGACTTTCGATCCGAAGGTCGTCGTGGGTTCGAATCCGGCCGTGCATCAATGAACTTTTCGCATCGAAAAAATTATATGCACTTTAACACGAGCTTATAACGGTGAAGGCAAACATCGTGAGGAAACCAGTTAGCTCTCTAATAGCGTCGATGGGCTTGCAACCTGTCACGTATGGAAAGTTAACTTCTGCAAAAAGTGGGCATGTAAATATGTATGTATTTGGACATACCTCTGACTACCCCCTTAGACATCTTCGAAAAGATCTAAAAATTGTCTAATGCTCTGAAAGAAATGTCTACCTACTACAGTCGTGATCATATTTCATTTTATTTTTTGTTTGGTCACCTGTTGTTGAGCTCGTTGTATCTGTGGTTGATGGCCTCGGTCGCCCGCTTGATGCGAGAGGTGTCATCGTTGCGGTACACAGCGATCAGCCGCTGCGTCAGCTGGCCGAACAGCTCGATCTGATGCTTGTATTGGTGGACCTCGGCGTGGAACGACTGGAAGGGAAATATTACACTTGAAGGAGAAGGTTTACATTTATTTTGTGAAGTTTCTATAAAAATTGCGTGGCTTAGGGTGGTATTACACTTATCAAATATCTTTGTCCAATTATGATGTTCAATATTTGATCAAATTTGTTGCCAATACACTGTGTTGCCAATACATTTGATGAAGTCGTCCAATTTCTTTGATCAAATGTACATTGGACCAAGATATTTGATAAATGTAATACCACCCTTACACGTAAAAAGTTCTAAGTTATTTTTTGTTTGAATAGCGAAAGAGTTAAACGCCTATCTTATTAATCCCTTGAACGCCTATCTTATTGATACTCGGACCCTACGAATTTCAAAGAAAATCCTTCTCGTACTAGTGGCACCAGTTGGTGGTATGACCAGGACTAACTCGATACTTCTACCGAAAGTCGAGGAGCTTTTACACTTTGACCAGCACTGAAACGATCAGTAAACGTCAGTAGCAATCACTCAAGTTGCCATAACAAAAGCATTAAGTAGGGACTAGATGACGCTGTGGATGGAATGGTATCCTATAAGAATGGCAAAAGGAGAAAAGGACGACAAATTAAAAGATGGGAAGATGACCTACCAAAAGGATTGAGAAGGTTCACTTAAGAAAGAGATGAGTGGAAGAAACTAGGGGAGGCCTATGTCGAAGGACAACCTGATCAACGAATTGGTTGCTGAAGAACTTAATTTTAGTTTTTAAGTTAATTAGTTATAAGTAGTTAACTTTTTGTCAATCTTCAGACACTTATACATAATAAGTTATAATGTACCTACTGTAATTGGTCAGTGAATAAAGGCTTTTATTATTATATTATATTATTATTATAGATGACGCTGTGTTATTATGTCCAAGGATATTTAGGTACTCTTCCACTTTGCGACCAAACAATTAAGAATGACTATACCGACACGATACATAACTAAAGCTCTTTTTCAGTGTATCTCTTTGCTTTGAAAAGTTCACAAAACCAAAAAGTTTCTTTGACAGTTTACCTTTCAAAATATGACGGTAGCTTTACCAAAAACAGCTCCAATTGTTTTACTTTACAATATGAGTTTAAAACCTTTTCCCTCTAAAATAACAAGCACTAAAATGCTATTGCGCCGAAACTTTGCATAAAGTCGAGTTCACAGCCGAGCACCAAGCACCGAGCGGCAATTAAGTTAGATTTATAGCGAGTAGGAACAACTTTAAGTTATAGACGTGTGGTTATTGTTATAGACAACTTCAATTACATGGTGTGGAGTGGAATTACTTGGGGTGCTTTGATAGTAAACTTGAGATGTTAGAAATAAATTGTAGATTATTGAAAACTAACTTCTTTTGTATTAATTTGGAAATAACAGCACACAGCTTGTATAGCAATTAATCCTTATTTAAAATTTTCTTAATTTAAATAAAAAACAATCGGTTTTGGATGCGTGAGGTACAAGACAGGAATCAATGGCGCAAAAAGGGGCCTACGTCCAGCAGTGGGATATTAATTGATGTGAAAAAAATTTAACTCTGTCAACAAGTAGTGAAAAAAAAAATTAGGTAGGTTACATTTCAAACAAATATTGGTGTCAGTTTAGATGTCACCAAAACTAAACTAAACTAATTTGACAGCACTAAAAATATCCCTTTCGTAACGATCGAAATAAAAAGATGGTATCAATTTTAGTGCTGAATTGACAACATTCCGATGATAAACGTATTAATAATAATAAACGTAATATAAATGTTTTCATTACAATCTAGCAGTTGCAAAGGATCTTGAATCCTAAAATTAACACTATAAAGATTAATTTTATTAGTTAATGTTTAACTGTAATAAGTACCGAACCGGACTTATACCTACACTCCTTAAAATAATAATTTCATTTAAATACTCGCAAGTGCCGTCCGGTTCGGCCATTTGCAGCACTTACTTATGTAATAGCAAGCAATTCTGAAATATGCTAAAACTCAGGCTATTATGCAAATGAACAAACTCCCCGACGGAACTATTTTCTTAGTGAAGAGGGTGACTAGCTCAAAGCTTTACAACGAGAGAAATCAAATAAACTGCAAAAGTTTTTACCGTGGTTTAGGGAGATTTAAACATTTTAAGTGCATCATTGGCGCTGATTCTGTTGTCACACTGACTAGCTAAACTATGACTAAAACCGAAAGCTTTTATTACATCACTAAAGACCATGCACTGCACTGAAAATAACATTTCAAGAACAAGGTACTTTTAACATCGTTTTTCATTTTTGTGGGTAGTTTTAGTCAGAAACAATTCTACCCACATACACTTTAATAATTAATTTTACTAAAATAAAGTAATTTTAGAGATGTCACTCAGGCTGTTATTTTGAACTTTAACTTGAACGAAATAAGAGCTTTCGGATTTAGGAATAATTTGACTAGTCAGTGTACAACAGAATCGGTGCCATTGTAATACATTGTAACAACAGTTTGCAGCGATTGTTTAACGCGACTATAATCATGTACCTACCACTTAAGTCGGCCAAGTGTAGCGTGTGATGCCAGACAACATTTTGTTGAGGTGTTATCTTGTTAACTTTACAATTACTTTTACTTTCTTTGACATGCCTTACTTTGTTCGACTGGCTTCCCACTGAAGCTTGACTATTTAGATTAAGTATTTTAGATTGTTAAGGGATCGCTTTTAAAAAAAAGCTAGGCCCACACCACCAGGTTCTTGCCTGATTCTTTCCCTGGTGTAGGGAGTCGCGTTGGAACAGGCATTAGAATCACCTAGCATGTAAAACGAAGCTTAAGTGATCCTTGAGGTCCTACAAGAATAAATGATTTTTCTTTCTTTCTTTCTTTCTTTAACTTTGTAATTTGTCTGCAAATAATAATGAATGTCCTCCTGTTCTGAGCCTGTTTTATACAACAAAATGTTAGTCTATTTCAAAGCTAAACACTCTCTTTCAAATAACATAACTTTATTTTAACTTTCTTAAATAATTAGGTATATTGTTTTTAATATATTATTGTTTATCTTATTAGTCGATACTATGTATATGGTATAGTTTATAATACAAAATTTCATATCATTAAAATGTGAACACTTGCTAAAATATAACCATTTTAGCAAGTGTTCACATTTTATAATATAAAATTTTATGTTTCTATCAGTGAGAACCTGTAATTGGCTTTCTAGAGCTATTATTGTATCTATTACTGTCTACTTTAGCTGTTGGTTTTCCTAATAATAAATAAAAAATCTGAAAAACAAAGTTGTCTCTATAAAGGCTGTATCAACAAGACGTTCCAATTTACGAGAGGCACAACATAAAAACGATCCGTAACGTAAAACCGTTGTGACATTTTACACTGACGATTTCACGTCGCATGAGTGAGAGTTGCCATATACCCACAGATGTGCCCACATTTACACTGTAAGCAGGGTTTTAAGTGTGTGCCATAACGCCGAGGAATGAGCGGGAGAGCGAATAATGTTTTTACTCGTGAGTGAGAAGCGCAGAACGATAGACACGCAACATAATTTATAGCGAAAAAACAGTTTTTATTTAATTACAAGTTAATTAAACAAGCAATCGAAAAACTAAAAAACTAGAACTAAAGAAATACTTCTAGGCTATTTGTCAAAACATAAAACCAACAAAAATAACGTTCTGTTCCTGAGATAAATAGCAAACTGAGTGAAAAACATGTATTTTTCAAAACAATATATGATCGAGAAAACTTTTACCAATCGTGTTTCTAAAAAACCATAACGCAAGATAAAAGTTCAAAGTATCATTTCCCTAAATATGAAGGACGTAGCTTTCACATTTATTGAGATAAATAAGGATTTCGACGACTAATTTGCATATGGCACTCTCTTAACGCCAGTTTACCGTAGTATTGGATACTTTCAAAACTATCGTGAGTTGTATTAGACATTATAATAGCACACGGGAAATTACTCACGTAAAACCGTGTGTGAGACACGACCGCGAGGAGTGACCACGCTCATACCTATGAAGATTCTCCGGAAGAATCGAAACATTGTCGGTATCTAAATCGACGATAATTTTACGTGAGTAATTTCCCGTGTGCTATTGTATTGGATACTGTCCTCGATACCGAGTCAAGTATCACAAATGTATGAAAATCGAGTGCAGCGCCTCTCCCGGTAACTTGCATCAACTAAAAATTCCATACATTTAGAATACTTGAGACGCGATAGATTATTATATACTATACAAAAACCACCTATATCCTACAGGGTATAATAAATAACAAATAATTATACAAATGGCTATTTAATTTCTGCCCGGGGTTTTGCTAATGTGAGAGTTATTACGCCTATGACCACTCAGGGATTATGTAGTTTTCTACTCACGTAATATTTTTTGAATTAGGATGCCTAAATTAAGATTAAACTCTTACAATATCAAAAGCTTTGCTAAAACTAAAGGTCAAGCCACACCGCAGGTCTGGTGGCACGTTTAGCGGCAAGAGGTTAGCTGATCGCTTCGATGACTCATCCTAGTGAACCAACACAAGGCACGTTATGTGCGCGGACCCACCGCTCGCTGAGTGGTTCGCTTGGCGATATATTAAGCTTACCTCCTAGCTAGCCTCTAAGCGTGCCACTTGCGGTGGGGCCTTAGCCTTAGAGAAATTAAATATTTAACGCTCATGGGAGGAGATTGATGGCCGAAATAATAAAAATGTAAAGTTCATTTTTTTTTTAATGGCTGGTATATATGATATGGAACTTAATAAAAAGAATAAATTAGATGTTATTTTATTGTTTCAAATAAAAATATTATATCAGAGAGATTTGAACTTGCGACCTCAGTCTCAGCCTGACGAAACTATAATTGTATAGCAAACTATGTAACTGCACTCACGTCAGCTTCAGCGCGTTTGAGTATCGAATAGCGTACATTATGATATTGGAAATATGGAAATTATGTTGTTTTGGATCGGGGATTTTCTAGGCTCACGAGATTTTCTTATGGATTTCGAAACTTTGCAAAATAATATGGATTGTCAGTTTTAATATTGACACAATATGAGTTGACAACTTACTCAAAAGAAAAATAACGCAAAAACTCAGCTCCCAAGGATTATAACACTACAAAAATTTTGTTCAAACTTAATGCCCAAAAAATCATAATTATTTATTTAATTAATACACCAGTTACATTAATCAAAAAATATTTATGATTCATATCCTTAGATCATCAACAATGTGTTTTCAGGCCTAGATTTCTCATGGTGCCACCAAAACTCCATGCAAGCCTCGCCTCGCGCCTCACGCCTCACTCACCTTCTGGTCCCGGACTTGCGCCTCCAGCACGTCGGCGGTGTGCCCCGGGGGCGTCATGCCGGCGAGGCGTGCCTCCATGCGGGCCAGCCACGCGTCAGCCTCGCGACGCCTCGCCTCGTAGCGCTGCGAGTCACCGAGCATGGCGTCAAGTTGTGCCTTGCGTTGTAGGACGCGTGCGTTTGCCTCGTCCCAGTGCTCGCGGAGGGCAGTCACTGGAAATAAAGAAACAAATGAATAACGGAATATACAAACAAAAAGTAACCTTAAATATTGTAGATAGACAATTTTACTGAAAGAAGAATTCATTTTAATTTTAAAAACCATTTAAAATTCATTCAAAGTTTTTTTTATTTAATTTATTACTTTATAACGGGACCCGTTTTTATGCTTTGGGTACGTACGGAACCCTAAAAACTATGTAAGTACCTATTACGAGTAGATAAACCTGCCAATGTTATGTTACGTAACTTTATGGTTAAATAAGTAAATTGAAAATAAAATCGATATTATCATCATAGATTTATAACGCAAGGCTGCCTCTAAATATACATGAAACGACCAAAATTATCTCAATTTGCCTCTGTTCAACTGTTCATCAAAACAGTTAACGGATGAGTTCGCGTCTAGTTTCACTATACAGGATGTTTGTGAAGCGGTGCGATTGGCAACGGAATAATCTAGCTAGATTATATTCTTATCTAAAGATTTGTTCACATTTATGTCACTCCTGAAAGTAACAGGCTTTGCTGGATGGAAAACTGCATAACTGAAGAAAAAAATCCGACTAGCTTAATTAATCTTAAAGCTATTGCTTAAGCAAATGCTTGCTCAAAATTATAAGTTTAAAGGCAGTACGTTTTCGATGTCACACAGAATTTCAAACATACCGTCGCGTCTATTGCCCGATAGGTAACTAGATGAGCCAAGACCGTGGATTCAAAACCCAAAGACAATTTTAAAAAGGTGCCCTAACAGGTGCATTTTATTCTAAATAAAGATAATTATTCTTTCTTCAGTTTATATATTTTATAATAGCGTTAAACTACACTTATTAGGTATTTCATTATAAATGAAAAATCTTATTATTAGTTTACGGCTTTGACGGGATACAAACCCGCGATATAAGCGATCACCTTTTAGCTGGGCTGCCATAACAACTCGGCCACGAAACCTTATGACGCCGAAGACAAAAAGATCAGTAATATGATTATTTCGGGTAAAGCAGCGATTAGCGCCATCTACAGGTATTCTAGAGGAGTTCTATTATATTTGTGTTCTTTTTTCGGTAAATTTAGTCGTCAAAGAACACACTGTATATAGGTACATCTAAATGTTGTATAATGTATATATTGTTTGGTCAACTGCACGCTTCGTTTGTATATCCAACATTATCATTGGCGGGAAATTAATTAGTTTTCACTTTAAAATCCTCATTAAATTGATTGCGATGAATCACTTGAATGGTGGACAGGTAAATAGCTGTTTCAATGCAAATTACGGACTTATATAACACGAGTAAACGGAATAAGAAGAGTTTTTATAGTTTACTTTTACATGTTAGTAGGGATGCAAAATTACTAGGAACGGAAAATATTTTCCGTGGACGATGTATTTTCAAAATGGAAATAATAAATAAATATCCTTGGACATTCCACACAGCGTCATCTAGTCCCAAGCTAAGCAATTTAATGCTTGTGTTATGGTAACCAGATGACTGATATACTACATAGATATTTTTTTTTTGTAAATACATACATATTATACATAGAAAAAACCTAGACACGAAACAAAATATTTAAAGAGCATACAAACATTTGTCCCGCAGTTGGGATCGAACCCGCAACCTCTGCGTCTCAGGCGGGCTTTCACCCACTGTGCCACAGTGGTCGTCAAATAAACAACAGTAGACTACCTTGTAATAACAGTGATTCGCTCAAAGCAGAATATGCCTCCATAACAACCTTAAAACGACCCTTCTGAGGGGCGCATGAAACTTGCATATTATACGCATGTATGTGATATTCAAATGAAGATAAACAATGTATAGCATACCTCGGGGCTGAATGCCTAATATTAAACTGTGAAAATTCATTGCGTTTGTCTGTCATTGTTATCCGACTTGAAAAAGGACATTTCGTACCAATAGGCTCATTCTGTGAACTCACTTCGAATCTCGCTAAGCTGAATCTGCAGTTCGTCTGGTCTGTTTAGTTAAATAAATAAATATCACATACCCACATAGCGTATTCTTATGGTAACCAGAAAAGGTGAAGCGCTCGTGGCGAAGCTGGCTAAGACGTTCTTGATAGATCGTCGAAGTTAAGCAACGTTCTGAGCGGTCACTACTTGAATGGGTGACCGCAAGTGGCATTTTCATCTGAGCGCTTCCGTGCTTCAGAGGGCACGTTAAATTGTCGGTCCCGGCTTTTAAAGTCGTTAAGTCAAAAGTGTCAAAACTATTTTAAGGTTGAGAACGTTACCTTAAGTGAAGTAAAGGTAAAATCAAATGCAATAGTAGAAAGGAAAAAATCAAACCTTATCAGTAATTTAACAATGTTATCAGAGAAAGTACTAAAAAGAAAAACTTATTAAGAAAACTAGATTCAACAAAAACATAAAAGATTCGCATATTTTAAAATCCATAAAAACCGTATCACACGCACTTCAAAATAAATGAATGTAAGTATTTAGAAAGAGAAACTGACAAGCCACGCTTCAAACTATGCAAATGGTCGTAATGGAGAATATTATTTATATAAAAGTATTTTGCAAAAGCTATTTGCAACACACTATAAAAGGAACGAATGAATTAATAAACAGATAAATGAATGAAATGCGTGATCATTAGGAAAAGCGGCTGCGGCGTGAACTATACGAACAGTAATAGTAATTATTTAAATACACACAAAATACACAAGCTGTTTGCACGCACTAAAAAACAAATGAAGTTGATGAAATTAATGAAAATTCCTGATATATTTCTTTGTCAACTAAAAAAGATCCTATAATCTTCAGTTTCAAGAGAAACTAACATAACCAGATTCTCAGAAATGAGGACCATCTCGATCAAGTTAATTTACACAAACATCAAAATCGCTTCATCCGTCCAGGAGCTTATCAGGAGATCACTTTAAGCTTACAACACCCTTTTTTCATCGTGGGTTATAATCCGCAGACAAGTGAATGAAATGCGTGTATCATTAGGCAACTGGCCGCGGCGTGAACTATGCAAATGGACGTAATGGCGTCACGCACGGACGCGCCGCCAATGGCGCGGAAAGCGTTGACTGGGATCATCGGAATGGAATTAGTTTCTGTATTATGATTATATTTTACTATTCAGTTAGAATTGACACGGGAAGCGTGATTTATATCTTTTATTGGTAAGTTTCGTATCAATGTGTAATAAAATTATCAAAAATAAAATAAAATAAATAAATATGATCTGTACTCCCAAGGTGCAGTAGACAAATTCCTTAAGTTTTTTTAGTAATTTCAGATTATTTGAAGATGTTTCAGGGGTATTCAGAGGTATGTTTAAATATATTATATTTGGTACATACCCACATTTTGCATTAAATTAGGTAGGTATGTACCTATGTAAATAAAATACTAATAATGGTTAGGTACTTACTAGGTTTAGAATGTTCATTGTCCACAGAGCTCCGAGTGGAAAAATAAATTAGACTGTTTTAAGTGTAACTAAATTACGTGACCTTATTTTAAATTATTAAGGTGACGTTTTAATTGAAAGCTAATATACAGCTGAGTTATTAAATCGTGTTCACCAAACTAAACCGGTTAGTCCTGTTATTAAATGATTTAGAACCGAACCTTTTAATAGTGATCGCAAGTGTAATAGCGGAGCGCTTGTCTTATACACCGGGAAGCCAGTTATCTCAGCTGAAATGAAAAATAACAGAAAAATCATAAAAGTTATGAAGATTTTACTTTTAGTATAAAACAATGGCTAAGACTAGCACAGGATAAAGGCGAATGGCATTCACGAACGGAGGCCTATGCCCAGCAGTGGGTTAAAAGTGGCTGATGATGATGATGATGATAAAACAATATTGAACACATTAACACAACGAAAAACTATTAAAAAAAATAGGCTAAATCTGGTTGTTCATGTTTCTTATGTCCTTAATCTGTGTATCTGGCTCAGAAATAGTGAAACTACGCTTTTTTTTCAGAAGTAACAAAAATAACTCTCCCCGCCCCTCCTCCTCCTGGCCGACACTGAAAAACAGCGCCTGATCTCTGGAACTAAGCAAATAGAGTTGTTGCCGTTTCAGCAAATATTTTTAGTTTCAATTTAGTTTTTTTGTTTTTTTATTTTGTTTAGTAGGTACCTGCTTAAATTCTTTGCTTAACTTATTTTCTTTCTAATAAAAGTAATAAGTGCATTATTTTGCTGATAACGTCGAAGTCTTCTTTAACTCAAAAATACTGCGTATTTAAATCTGCAACTTATAAAAAGTGCTAAGTGCGTAAGTTTCCTGAGATCCGAAGTCCACTTAAACCTTTCGGGGTCTAATCGACCCGTTAGTCCGACACTCAAGCGGGTTAACCCTAAAGTGAGCAGATATCGATCAGCAATAACGAGGGATAGTTTTGCCCATCGCATTTTCACAATAACCTAATACCTATATTGACAAAATATAGGTTGTGTGTACAATATTTTGCGAAGAATAAATGTGTGTGTGATTAGTATTATTCACCAGAAATGTAGATGATTTAGCTAGAAAGCCGTTTCAATTGATTCTAAACTGTCTCAAAACAATTTAAAGCGTCAAGATTCGATATACCTATATTTTGTCAATATTTCTCATTTCTATTACCCATGTTTGGTAAAGGAATTTTTTTTTTCTCTTCTATTGGTAAATAGATTTATTAGAAGTAGTTCAAGTATTCGGGATCTTGTTTAAATTTACATTACAGTAAAGACATGGTAATGAATAAGTCGTGATTTTACTCGAATTGAGTAAGGGTTTCTTGAACATAATAACAACCGAACACCTATTTTATTAAAAGTTCATTACGATATTAATCTGAGGCGCGATACAATAAATACATAATCGTATCCTACGAGTAGATATTCCATAAAGTCGATTCGATTCTCTTTTGTCGATATTATTCACAAATAGTAAACCCGCATTATTCGGGTCGCAGTGACCATTGTGACGGCCACAATAGCTGTGTCCTAACAAGGGTTACTAATTGTTGACAAGTGGGTTTAAATATTACTATTTTAATGGTTTAGGTAGAGCTTAAAGCTAAATTGGAGTCGGGTTTACTGGATTTAATAAAGAAGACTCCTAGTCTGGTTAAAACAAATGAAATTTTACTACACTGTTGCTATTTTATAAATTTGAAAATAAAATAGACATTCGCATTCCTTGGACATTCGCACATCGTCATCTTGCTAGTCCCAAGCTACGCCAACCGGCATTCGCTATGAAGCGATTCGATTTCTATCATCGCTACACCTTTGATTTGACATTTCTGATCGCTCGAGTTTTCGTCATCGAATGTCAATTCCTATACATTTTTTTTAGTTTCTAATCGAAAGCGATTGTCGAAATGTAACATGGCTAGGGCCTCAGATGACTGATATACTAATTAGATACTTTTTTTATAGATACATTACATACATACTATAGATAGAAAGACACCCAGAACCGGAACAAATACTGCAGATCATACAAACATTTGTCCCATGGCGGGGATTGAACCCGCAACCTCCGCGTCCGTGGCATCACGAACCCCACTGCGCCACAGAGGTCGTCAAAGGATAGGATTTGTTCTGCGGACCATCTTACTTGTATAATATGTCGAGGCATAACCTCAGTTCGCCTTAATTCAGATACTTACATCCTTTTATTTTAGCTGTTTAAAGTTGTATTTCTTATTTCCATCTCAATGTCCCAGGCACTACAGTGTCCCGTTAAGTGTAGGCAAAGCTTATCTCCTGACTCTGTATAAATCATCTAGTGAAGATGTAAAGGCCTGAGTTCTTTTTTAAGTTGTATTTGTCTCGATAATGTCTCAATTAGTCTCGCCTGTAATTTAACCAACATCTGCCTGTAATTTCTCAAAGCCGGTAAGTCCCCAGACACTGAGGTACATCGCTTCAGTCCCTAAATCAATAGCTTGAGCAAGCCGCTCATTTACAAAATACACAAGGTCTTATTAAGGGTTGGAACAGCTTCCATCGTTTCATGATTACGTCATCATTTCAGGGGGTAGGGGGGGGGGGTTTCTCTTGTTAACTTGGATGTTGATTTTGTGAGAATTCTTAGAACTTGAACACTGAATTATTAATTCTTACCTGAAGCTTAGGATTAAAATTCGATTAAAATTCATGTAGCATTAAAGTGTTTTATCGTAATATTGTCATACAATATTTTTTTTAATAAAGAAAGAAAGATGAATCTTTTTTCAAAATAGGAGGAGGTTCTATATCCACTGTATGTATTTTTTATGTAGGTACGTTCACCGATTATTCCATCAAAAGTAGAATATTTTTTTTAAAGCATCTCTCTCTAGGTGGTTGTTCTTCAAGTATGAAGAGAGAAAAACAAATACAATGGAATTATATAAAATCAGAGGACTACATTACTCATGCAAAAGCAATTTATGAAACAGAAAACTTCCCAAGAAAACATGACTTAAAAATTCATGCAAAAAGTCGCCCTCAGGAGACTTTGAAATAATAATTTTATATTAAGTTGAATAAAATAACTAAGCATTTGGAACAATTTCTCGGACGTTGAAACAATTCCGCTCTTTGATGGAATGTGCCTCTGAGGACTTCAAAGATGATATAAAGAAGGGCTTCGCCCTCGGCGGTTTGGGGTAATATTGTTAATTACCCGAGTATGAACGCTTGTTTTTACATGAACCTGTATTATTTTTAAGTCATAGCAACAACGAAAATTATTAATTTTGTTTAGTTTTTTACATAGGGCTTTTTTTTGTAGTATTCAGAAATTTTAAAGTTTTTTTTATTTACCCACTTCATATCAACATACAAATAAAGTTTTGTTTTGTGGATCAAACCTACTTATAATTATTCCCAGTCATAAAACACCCTTTCTTTAGGGGTTACTAGTGATCGGGCTTATTCATAAAGTTATTCCTTAAATTAATTTAATATAGATTTAATAAATGTTTTTTTCTTGTTACTCTTAAGTCAATAAAAAGAGATAGCAACAGATTTAATATCCGTTTTAGCTAAAGTAGGTTTAATAAACCAATATAAGGGGGTTAGTGTTCTGCGTGACAGGTTGCAAGCCCTTAGTCGCAATTCAGAATATCAACATTATGTATTTCATCATGAACTTCCTATGCTAAAAAGTGTTCCGAAACGAAAAATATATAAAGCCAACAATTTTCTTATATTTTCATAAATATTTTGTATTTCAAAATGAGGTCTAATTATGTAATAATCAAAGCAAGGATCGTTGAACTTCAAATCAAAAAGAAACATGAAACCGCGGCTTGTTTTTGTAAAAGAAAATCGTTTTCATATTTCTGTATAAAATAGAAAATGGGTCGTGGACACGCCTACAATTACCAACCTCGTTTTGAGGTAATTAATTCATTTTTAAGTTGGCTCGAACAAAAGCTTGTTACCTTATTATTTAAAAAAACTACGCGCTAAGTTATTGAGGCTATCGGTTTAAAACCCTGTTAGAAAATGTTTTTTTAGATGTAAGACTCGAATACTAAAACGCTACTTAAATATTGCGAGCGTTTAAGACGTTCTTACCTGTCAGATTTGTTTAGACGAACGTCAACTTAATGTTATAGCTAAGCACCACTTACATTTAGTGTGAACTATGAAGTTAACTTTAGAAACTAGAAATCTATAATTTATTCAGACTTCCAAGAACACCTAGTTAATTAGCACGAGCGTTTTAGTTCTTCATTTAATTAAATAAAAAGTAAAAAGGTGTCGCAGGAGAGTGGAATGAACGGGGTAATTACGTCACGGGGATGGGAAAATCGAGGAATTTCATTTAAAAAGCAAAAAACCTAAAAAAAAGAACATGTTCTCGGAAACGGTCACCCTTGTGGTCTAAAAAGGGTAAAAAGTATTTTTTGTTTGGAGGGCTGAAAAGATAATGAATTTTTGAAGCGATGTTTTAACAATATTGTAGGTTAATAAACCACTTTTTATACTGAAACTAAAATGAAAATTAAGTAGGCTGGAGAAACAACACCAATACTACATAAATTAAATAGTACATTTATTAAAAAAGTCCTACGCAATTAGTTTTTGTATACCGGCTAGTATTAGTAGGTACTTATTAAAAAAGACCGCATAAGTTTACATAAAAATAAGTATCTCAGCAAAATCCAATTTCGTCTATAAATATTTAAATTGCACTGGACATTTCAATCTGACTCGAAAATAAAGTTTAAATAATGTGAAGTATGACAAATAAATTAACTACTGGCCCCAAATATTTCGGTACACTGCAGTGCAAAATAATTTATATGCATCGAACGCGCGAGGGCTTAAATCTGTGTAGCTCAGAGGTAAGTTGGCTGGTAAACTCCTTATTATGGTTATTTCGGTATTGAGCATTTTAATCGTGCATAATTTTCTTACTTTTGGTACTTTTTCGCAACAATAAAAAATAATAAACGGAATATAATATTGGTGACAAAAAAATACTTTTAAGCATATTTCAAGATGCGCTTAAATTAGACAATTCTAAATTACGTTTTATCTTTGCAAAAGCTGAATACAAATGACTTTGATTTACGCTATCGGCGAAAGTTATTAAATAATATTGGACTTATTATTCCACGCACTCTACAAACTCTCATTAATCAAAATTAATTAAATTCACAATATACATCACAACAATTATTGTACGACGGCACCTGACACTCAATTACCGACAATGATCCGGTTGCTCTGATTGGTTCATAAAGGCGGGAAACATCGCAATACCGAAAATGTTAAACTATAATGTGGAAGTTTGTGAGGTTGTCATTCTTTGTAATTGAATCTACAAGTAGTAAATGTTGTACATAATTTATTCACGCCTCTTTCCTATAAGAGTGGGTAGATTTCTACTTGCTACGATCCTGACCCGCTATTTCGCCTCATTCCGTCTCATTACGTTCTTTATAAAAGCTCACCGATTTAAGGTACTTTTGACCTTGCCCTTCTCTAAAAGGTCAATATAAAAATGTCTATGATTTGTAAAAGTAACGCTTTTTATATTAAGGACTCCGCGATTGCAGCCACAGGCGAATACTAGTCAAAATATTGTTTTCCGTTTCACCAAACTGTGGCGTCACGATCATAGCCTGATTCAGTCAGCTGGTCTAGTTAAAAGAATTTCTTTTTTTCAAACTCTGCCTTTAAACGCCGGTAAAAATTGCACCCGATCCCAGAACAGTAGCCATGGGCCACGGTTTTCCATTTGCGATCCTGACATACCTACAGTTTTTGCGTGATTCACTTTTTATTTCTTTTTAATTCATTTAAAAAACAGCCTTTCAATGTTGCTTTCCAAATTCATTCGAAACTTGCTGACACCCGCGGCTTCACTCACCTGGGTACAACGTAGTCTATACTATAAAACATAGCGGTAATGTAGCTTCAGTAGAGTAAAAAAATCAAAAGCATATCAGTAAGAAATTACATAACTAAAACAATATTATATATTCTCCCTCTTTTACAAGGAAAAGCAGATTCATTTTCGCAATATCTTTGATTGCTATGGAGTGATCGAACTGTGCTAAATCTTTGTTCACTTGAACGACTATTCTTTATTCATAGACGTACTTTCGGATTAGGTTTTGTGTAACCATTTTTTGTGCCGAATTGTACGTTGTATTTTCAAGCTCGTCGTCGCTTCCCGTACGTACCTGCAACAAGGAGAAATAAAATTAGGAAAACATTTTGAATTGTTCAGTTTTGTACACAGAATTTGTAAAGCTTATTGAAAATATCGTCGAGCGTAGAGTTATGAAAAATCTCCTTTACATTTATGCATCAATGGCTTTATTTACTACGCAAATAAGTTACGTTAATAAATTGATACGAATTTGGTTCATTTGAGCGATTTTTTTGTATTTAAAGTTCCATTTAAACGATGCAAGATTCTTGCCTGTGTTTATATAATGTTTAGACCATGCAAGTCCTTAGGACAGTCAATTTAATTATATTATGCAACAGACAATAAAGTTGCATCGTTTAAATGGGACTTTATTATTTTTTTAGTTAGCTAGACTAGGTGTGAGGAATGTCCAAGGATATTTATTTATTTATACCTATATGCTAGGCAATATACGCATATCACGTGAGCAAAGATGCGGTCTGAAGCTAGTAATAGAATCAAGTTCATCAAAGTCACGTACGAAATTAAGTTGACATCACACAGTCTAGGTAATGAGTAAGGGTAAATGCCCTGGGTAGGGGTAAATGTCCAGGAGGGTAAGTGAGGGTAAAGAGGGCAGGGAATTACTTCCGCAAATTGGATCTGCTCTGCTGACATCGTTCCTCTTATTTTTGTACATGTTAATATTGAATGAGGGTATTATTCTGCTTACTCGTAGTAATAAGGGTACTTAAGGGCAAAAAATATCCTTTTCAATCCTTTTTGATAAATATTATATGGATAAATACTCGTAGTGATCACAACGACATATGGAATCTTGATTAAACATACATTTACGGATATTTATCGCTATTTACCTTTATTTAATTTTAATTTTATCCCGACGTTTATAGAATTTTTCTTTTATGACTACATATTTGATTGCGGTATTTCTGGCTTGATTTGATTGTATTTAAAATGTAGTTAATTACTAAGCAATGCAAAAATCATCATTCAGACCATTTAAAAAAACAAATACTTGACCACCTCTCTCTTTCAAACAAAAACAGAATTTTCAAAATACGGTTTACGGTTTAAGAAGCTTTATTTCTCATATAATTTACAATTAAATCACTTACTGAGAAACACATATTAAACTAATACTCTGCGAGTATTTACACAATTTTGTTCAAATACAGTGGGAGAATGAGTAGACATGCACACATATAAATCTTATCAAACTAATATTAAAAAAAAACGTCCCATTATTGTAGTTTAGTTATCGTTGAACATACACAAAAAAAATAAAAAAATACAGAAGTTACATACAGAACCTACATTGGAACATAGACATAATTATGCTCCTTTATTGAAGTTAGGTAAAAACTCTTTGGTCGCTGTCAACCCAAGACATCACAATAACCAGCTCACTGCCTGCCCCGAGCAGTGACGCGACCGCAAGCCTGTTCGCCCAGCAGATTCAATTTCTTGTCTTATTGAAATAAATTAAGCCAACATAGACGTTATACTGTTGTGTTAAGAACTAATTATGAGCGTAGGGTACTACAGGGCAAAATCCTATTTTCCTTCCTTAGCTATATTGTAAGCGAATGTGGTTCACTACTTACTAAAGAATATAATATAGTAAATAGCGTTCAACATAATATCTACGTAATTATTATAAGCCGCGTGAATTTTATTCGCCACGCGTTTAATCGGTACAAAACGCGCAGTCACTACGCGTTCGAAAAACGTAGTGTGTGTGCAGTTTAATTTGATTTTAAAATTAAAATGAAGTCTTCTTTTAGTAAAATTGTCTATCTACAATATTAAAGGTACTTTCCCTCCTGTAGCATGGCTGTGGGCGCCCATTTCCTCTAACACTTATTAATCAAAGTTAACGAAAGCACTAATTTTATCTTTTAAATAAATAATAAAATAAATATCCTTGGACATTTCACACGGCGTCATCTAGTCCCAAGCTAAGCAATTTAATGCTTGTGTTATGGTAACCAGATGACTGATAAACTACATAGATAAATTTTTTTTTTGTAAATACATACATATTATACATAGAAAACACCCAGACACGAAACAAATATTTGCAGATCATGCAAACATTTGTCCCGCAGCGGGGATCGAACCCGCAACCTCTGCGTCTCAGGCGGGCTTTCGCCCACTGCGCCACAGAGGTTTTAAATACTCGTATTAGGTAATTATGTTTACTTACTTACATTAGGCAATTGGCCTAAGTTTATTCAGCAAGTTGTCAAGTCCAGAGACAAGTTTTTAGACTTCATGACACATTTATGGAGCAAGTAAGTCGAAGGAAGAAGTTTCTTTGGTTTCGCAATAAGTTAGTTTATTGAATAAATAAAGTATAAAAAAGTTTTGTCCTTGAAACAACAAACCACAGTCTGATATTACTCTAGCATCAATTACACGCCTATAGAAAGAAAGAAAGAAAGAAAGAAAGAAAGAAAGAAAGAAAGAAAGAAAGAAAGAAAGAAAGAAAGAAAAATCGTTTATTTTGGTAGGACCTCAAGGACCACATTTTCGTTTCGCCTTACATAGTTGATTGTAATGCCTGTGTATGTACTTATCATCAATAGGTAAATAAAGACCACGTAAAGTTATGGAAATAATTATAAAAATACAATCGCTTGTCGTTATATGACTAGTTTTTTTTTCGGACGGAATTTTATGTTTTGTTTAGTGTGCCTACATCAAGGACTAACCTCCTTAAGTTTGCACCGCTGTCTAATGCGGTTCGTTTAATTAATTACATTAATGAGAAAGATGTCGATATATTTGCCCTCCTTGCCGAAACTCATGCAGGTAGCACAGTTTATTTTAGAAAAGTATGTAACTTGATTATTGTTAATTTAATCATTATCTATTTATTGTTGGGCTGGCTTATGATGTTAAGTTAAGTCCTTATTTACTTATAGCACTGCTTTGGTATCGTACTGTTATGGTGTTGTAATTGTTTCTAAATTAATAAATAAATGTTAATTGGTCTTCCGGACCTTTATAACTTCACCGGGCTTTAATATGGCTAGGGGGTACTTGTTTCCTAAGTACCACTTGTCCCACTTGTAAGATCGTGACGTCACTCTAATGAAGTGCTGACGTCACGACACGAGACAGATTGGATTACGCGCTCAGAGCGTCCATGGCTTGATTCTCATTTTAAGGCTAATCTATTTTTTAACGTCTTTGTATATTAACACAGCGTTTTATTAGATACTAGCTTTCGGTCACGTGGTCCCTACCTGGTAAACAGTAGTCTATGCGTTATTCCTGGTTCTGAGCTATGTGTATTTAAAGTTTCAGCCAAATCCGTTCAGTAGTTGCGTGAAAGAGTAACAAATATCCATCTCCATCATACAAACTCTCGCATTTATTATTAGTAGGTTAATCATTTAGTTTTGACCAATAAATCCCCTCAGAATATTAATCATTCGTAATCTAATAAAACTTACTAAGTGTAGTGTCTTCAGTTTCAGTACTAAGTGTAAACCTAAACGATTTTCGAACGAACGAACAAAACAACTAGACTTGAAACTAGACTAGCTAATTAGCTTTTGCAACTTTTTGATTTAGCTTTTTTTTTTCTTAATTAGTTTTATTTAACTTGTTGTTGAATCTGTTAACTTGAAACCGGATAGAATTAGCCGTGTAGAAGTAAAACCATGATTCCCGCTAATTAGCTGGTTACAACCGGTTCTAGCTAGCTGCATGCAGTTCCGGGTAGAGGGAGAAATGTAGAGAGCTCCTTGTGTATGAACCGTAAGCAAACAACATATTGAGTAGAATTCCTAAAAAATCGTTATTATATTTTACGTTAGGTATCTAAAATATCTATCTATATTAAGTATCAATCAATGATAGTTTTTAATTCAAAATTTACAGGAAAGACAATTTAATGACATCTTGTTGATCACTCTGGCACCTCTTAAGAGCTTATTCTACTCATGATTACTTTAAGTACATTTGTTTAAGATTTCACGCAATAACAGACAATCTTTCTGACATTCAGTCATTTGAAGTATGTATAAAAATAAAGGTCACGCCTATGTATTTCAATTAAAATTTTACGAACTTAAGACATTCAAGACTCGTTTTCTCTAGGGATTAATACTTACAAAACCACGTACGATGAATATATAACTTTTTGCAAATAAATAAATGCTCTATACAATATTGTGAGTCTCTCATACACCCGCCCTCCCGGCTCCTCCCCATAGTAAATGGTGAAGGATTCAATTTTGGCTTAACAATGAACCGGAATTGACAATTCAACGTGTTCTCCGCAGCAAGGAAGTGATCAGTAGAATATTACGCTAAAGTAACGTTCATTATTTATTTATTTTAGCCCGTATTGTCCCACTACAGGGCAAAGGCCTCCCTCCTAATTTTCCAGACTCTTCTGTCTCTGACTATATTGCACAGGGCCATAGCCCATACATCTAGCTCAACCCACCGATAGGTAATATGATAGATAGATAGATATTATCTTTACTGACACACTTACAGCACAGATAGGTATGGAGATAGGTACACAAAGAAGGATTCAGAAATACATAACAAGCAAACTAAACTAATAGGTAGGTACTACAACAAATGACAGTAACAAATACATAGGAAGGCAGGTACAACAAGAACATAAATAAAGGAAATAGTAAGTAGGTACCCACCTAATATTAGCTTGGTAATCTTGGTATCAAACAATTTTTGCATGGAAGCGTTTTTTTTTTTTCGAACTACCAGACACCTTGGGGATATACATCCGTGATCCTGTTAGAGACCATCCATTATTTGCGGTGAAATAAAAAGGATCAGAAACGACAAGCTTCATTGAAATTGATGGATTGAGCTATTGATCACGAATTAGGGCCATATGTGTCCCTATGTGTTCAATCACATCACGCTTGGGACACTGCGTCAAAATTGTTTCAATGCTAATTCCCTAAAGTTTAGACGATTTATTATTATCTATATCTTTATTTCACCCACTAGTGGGGATAAAACTAATATTATGTTTGGTCGTGGGTATCGAAAGCAATTTTTACCTTTATTCTTGAAATTAACAAGCGGTATACATGCCTTTTATAGTAGACTGATTTAGATTTTTTTGTTGTTTGAATGAGTATATATGACGACCTCTATGGCACAGTGGGCGAAGGCTCGTCTGTTTTTAGGCCGCCTAAAGGCCTCCGTCATGGCTTAACGACTTTAGAAGCCGGGACCGACAATTTAACGTGCCCTCTGAAGCACGGTATAAGGTTATATTGGTTATACAAATCAAGAACATTGTATTGCGGTTTTGTCCCCATGGCAAAATTATAGCAACTTTAATTCTGTCAACGAAACGTCAGTCAAATAGAACTGTAATTAAATTCATGACAGTTGACAAGCGGTCTGACGTCGCTCTTCTGACCCAAAGATAGAAAATTGGACAGTTTATGGTTAGCTGATTTACTAAAAACATTTAATGATATTTATAGCACAACTAGCTGCGTCCCGCGGTGTTACCTGCGGTAAATAAACCGGTAAGCAAGCTTCAGGCAACAAGCAGGACTTAGAATTAACTAGCTTTTAAGACATTTTTAAGACTTTTGAATGGTTTTTTGACTTTCACTTTCAGGGCCAACCACATATTCTAATTCTAATATGGAACTGGTTTAGAATCACACCACGATTGTGTTCTTACTTCCACTCCAACAGCTTTCATTCTACTCACACATCGAATTAAACCCCTTCATACAACTCCCAACCTTCCACACATCACTCATAGCTGATTTTCAATTGTACTCTTCCGTCCGGTTTAAATTGCACGTCTTCAATCGAAGTTCAACCTTTTCACAAAAAATATACAGTTGATTTTCTATTTTACGATAATGTTAGGTGCAGTCATTGAAAATCGGGTTTTATTGACGTCGTATAAGGTTGGTTTTCAATCGCGCGGCTTAGGTAGGGTGACCACGATGTTGGGTACTCGGCGTGTGACGTCATAGCGTGTAATGGGGTAGAAACATTCTTAGGCTTTTGTTGTGGATTGATTGTATTTTTTTTTGTAGTTGTGAGTTTGGGGATACGATTGCATTCTTAGTGGTCGACAAAAAATATCTATAACAAAAAATTTCGTCATCTTTGATATTTTGTGGTTTCACGGCGATTCGTCAACTATAGTTATTTTGTTAATACTTACATCCAAGTACGTACCCACAAAAGTAATGTATCTCGCAAAGTGAAGCTCGTAACTTTTGCTATAAGACATTTTAAGTTAGTTTCTTTTGAACTTAGACAATGTATTTCTCTTAGCGGCTATTGTGGAACTTTTAACTTATATGGCTTTTCTTTTAAATTTATAGTTTTCAGAATGGCATAAGGGACAATAAACCATTTTGTGGTAAAGCTGAGGGAATTCCACTAACTTTTAAAGCTAAGTATATTTTATTTAATAAACTTTTTGTGAACATTCTAATCAACAAACAATCTTTAAGATCTAAGTAGATTTCATTTATTTTATTATTATACGTATTATTTGTGGTTTTTACGGAGCCCTTTGGGCGGCCTAAAAACATCGTACAGCAGAAACAAAAACCA
The DNA here is from genome assembly GCA_963582015.1 of Xanthorhoe designata. Classification (NCBI taxonomy): domain Eukaryota; kingdom Metazoa; phylum Arthropoda; class Insecta; order Lepidoptera; family Geometridae; genus Xanthorhoe; species Xanthorhoe designata. Next base: position 10,419,416 of record OY757050.1, read on the forward strand.
AAAAAGCTATTTCTCAACATGCCAATTACAAATAGCCACTTCAAACAGTCTGACCATCCTCCACGCTATGACGAGTAGTGTGACCACACAGTGCCCTACTCAAAGGAATGCGGACAGCGCAATATTGATTCAATGAAGTCTGCGAACTCAGGAACTGTTTGGAAAACATTGAGACTTGAGTTTGTAAGCTCAGCGAGGTAATAAAACAATGCTATAGATATACCCCCTTATTCATAATGGTTCAGTAAACCTATATTAGCTAAAACGGATATTAAATCTGTTGCTATCTGATGACCGCGATGGTATCACCTATCTTTAAAAGTGGTTCAAAAAGCTGTGTTAACAATTATAGACCAATTTCGCTCTTAGGGTCATTCTCTAAACTTCTTGAGCGCTTAGTTAATAAACGTCTTGTTAGTTTTCTTGAATCCTATAAACTCATATCGCCAAGGCAGTTTGGCTTTCAAAAGGGCAAAAGCACTGAAGGTGCTGTTACTTTACTTACAACTTCCGTGGCATCGTGCCTAGATAGGGGTGAACGTTGTATTGGTGTCTTTTTAGATTTATCAAAAGCCTTCGACACTGTCTCCATTCCAATTCTCCTAAAAAAACTGGAGGGTTTCGGAATACGTGGTGTAGCCTTAGATTGGTTTAGTAGCTACTTAATGGATCGGAGACAGTGCGTTAGGATCGGTGATTTGATTAGTGATTCACAAATTAGCCATTATGGGGTTCCACAAGGCAGTATTCTGGGCCCCACGTTATTTTTACTTTATATTAACGACATTCATGATATCTCAATTAGAAATGCAGAGTTGCTGTGTTATGCGGACGACACTGCAGTTATCTTTCATGAGTCAACCTGGTCAGCGGTGTGTTCGTCAGCGGAGCGAGGAATGACTCTTATCTCAAATTGGTTAGAAAATAATCTTCTCACGTTAAATACAACTAAAACAATGTATTTATGTTTTCATATAACTTCTGCAACCGCCCCTAGTCAAAATCTTAATATTAAAATTCATAATAGATCCTGCAATAATAATAACTGTTCCTGTGAAACGTTGACGCGCTTTAAAACCTATAAATATCTTGGAGTACACCTTGATGAGAACCTCACGTTCCAATTTCATATTGAAGCCCTCTCAGCTCGAGTTAGGAAAATAATAAACATAATGAGAAACCTCCGCTATGCTGCCTGTTTTAAGACCCTTAAATCCGTATACTATGCGCTCTGCCAGTCCCTTATTGTGTATTGCATAACCTGTTGGGGTGGCGCAGCCAAATCTCATATCATTAGGGCTGAGAGAGCGCAAAGATCGGTTTTAAAAGTTATGCTCCGAAAGCCATACAGGTACTCAACCACAAGCCTCTACGCAGACGCTGAAGTTCTTGGTGTTCGTCAGCTTTTCGTCCTTAAAGTCTCCCTTTCAGTCCACAAGGCAATACAAAATCACTCTCCTGAATTTGAGTTGGTAGCAAGTCGTAGAGCGTATAGATTAGTTACCCCATTAATGAAAACAAGATTTGCTCAACGTCTTGGTACTTTCTATAGAATATATACCTATAATACAGTTGTCAAGTCGTGTGATCTTAAAAATAACTCATTAAATGAAGCAAAACTGAAAATAGTAAAATGGCTTTCTTCATTGTCATACGATGACACTGAAAACTTACTGCGTATTGTGAATTAGTTTTTATATATATGAATTTATTTATATTTTTACATACTTATATATTGTACTGTAGGTACCTACTCTAATTATCTCCATTTTATAGTGTTTTCTTACTTGGTGCGATAGGTACCCTTTTATATTTTATTTTTTATTATATTTAATTTTAAGTTATTAAATATTTAGTTTTATACCCTTTGAACTGCCCGCTGTGCGTTAATGCTAAGAACTGTCAAACGGGAACACAGGCTTCCTCGATACAGGCCTCGCCTAGTGAGGAAGTCAACAATTTGGCTTTCATGTGAAAAGTTCTCTGCAAAACATGAGTCTCCTGCATGTGTTGTATTTGTTACCTTCTTAAGCGTTAGTTTAAGGATTCTCTGTTTTGTTGAAATAAATATTTTTTCATTTTTTTTTTTTCATTTTTCATCTCTTTTCATTGACATAAGAGTAACAAGAAAAAAACATATTTAAAATCTATATTAAATTGACAAATCTTTATGAATAAGGCCAATAGTATCTACCATTGCATAGTTTTGTTATTCTATCGAATAATAAGTATATCCCAAAGTATGTGACTATGTTTGCATTTTCAGATATCAGACTGTATTTGCAGCGTCATAATTGTTTAAGTAAATAAGAGAGATAAAAAAATAAGAAACAAAAACAATATAATAACAAAACTTGCTAATGTACTTACGTGTGTGAAACTTTTGTACTTTTGTAGAGATTTTTATTATAATGCTGTACTCATAATAAAAAGCTTTTATCCAGAAAAAATAAAATGCAGAAAGCTAAAAATGTAATAGTATAGTATTAGTATTTGTATTGGGCCTTGAATTTCGTTACAAACTCCTATGACCTATCTAATTAATATTTCAAAATAGTTATTTTAATTATTACTCAAAATACTATATTTATAATATTAGAGCGACTCGACTGGTATATAATTGTTCTGTGTATTTTGATGTCGTTCTTCTGATAGTGTTTTCCATCACCATTACAGAGCTAGCAATTGAACTACCGATCACTGAAGTGATCCTTGAGGTCCCACCAGAATAAAGGATTTTTCTTTCTTTCTTTCCATATTATTATGTATTCAATTTAAGACTTAATTTTATCCGATATTTGACCTTAGGTATATAAGGACTTGTTGACAACTCAATGATTTCCATATTAAATGAATAATGGATGAAGACTGCCGGGTGACCATCCTGGGGATGACAATTGAAAAGAATGGTATTACCATAAAATACGTATAGCAAGTACTTCTTCGAGAAAAATAAAGAGAGAATCCATTTTGCGTAATAAAATATTATAGACTTTTATAAAAGAGGTTTTATTTAGAGGATTATCTTTAACAGTATATATTACAAATGGACGGTATTGTATACATAATAATAAATAATAAATATCCTTGGACATTGTAAGCGTTATGGAGTTTGTAAAAAACATTGGTTGTCTGTTTGTACACATGTGAAAGCTTGTTGGGTTTGGAGAAAGATCAATTTAAATAGGTAATGTTTATAATAATCATACTAAAAATACTTCCAGTTATTGTTCTTGATACCAATTGAAAAATAATACAATTATTGTATTATGAAACGTCAAAAGATTAAATCTAAAAAAACCCTATATGTCATAATGCGAAAATGCATTAAGTATTGTTTATTATTAACGTGACCTAAGTTAGCAATAAATTATAATTTAAGCACTAGGTACCTATGTACTTGTATCATTTAAGTTGTGTGAAGTAAATTTATTCTATTCTATAAATATACCAAACAAAAAGTATGTCTACCGCGCCTTGGAGTTACATGTTTAACCCTGTTACTGGACGTCTAGGTATTTCTTATAAAACGATGATCTGTTATCATAATCACTATGATATTGTGAATTTAATCTGCCATGTTGAGATATGAAAAATCCATTTGCACTAAAAACATGGTTTTTCTATAAGATATTCCACATTATAAGCATCGAATATTTCTAAATAAAATAACGCTAAAAGTAAAAAAAAATTATAGACACCAGAACAATAAAAATAATGAAATTGAAAGTGAGGTCTGTTTCCTCTCAAAAGCTACAATTTCTTGATAAAAATATTGCAAAAAACAATAGATAACTCAGTTACCTACCCCTGAACCCGCGGATCCCCAGGCACGGGGGTGAGTAAGTATCGCAATGTGGACCGCGGGATGAAAACTAGATCCATTCGTCAAATGTACAGTTGGCTTTGTAGCTACAGTGCTACGAGGCTACGATGCTGCTACGGAGCTACGAAGGCTATGGTGCTACGTACGCTACGAGATTTTAGCGAGCTACAACACTTGTATGAACGTAAAACAGGTTTTAACTTTAGTTCATTTTCTTGAAAGACGTGTGTCTTGTCTTTAACTGTTGATTTAGACATTTTTGAATACATTTAGATCTGAATGGATTATACATATAAGAGTAGACTGTATTTATTTTAATTTTATTATCATAGACTGGAAATTGCAACTTTAGATTTATTATCTCTAACCAATTGCACTACCACAATTGAAGGCATTGTTAAAACTGAAAATAAGTTAATCAAATAGCAAGGTTGAAATTCCATAAAAAATAACAAAAACATTTTAGTTAGTTAGCACCATGGGAAACAAAGAAATTGTTAACCTTTTTTTCTTCTTCTTCTTCCTGCCTTATCTCATATTACGTGGGGTCGGCACAACATGTATTCTTCTTTCATTTCTGTCTATCAGCCGCCGTCTCAATATTCACCACTTTCTTACTCATGGCAACTTTCACACAGTCCGTCCATAACCATCTAGTTGTAATAATTTTTAAACAGAACCATTGAGATGTATTAAAGAGTCACAATCTAATAGCTGACCACACATTTAAAAAATGTGCGTGCAAATTCAATGTTCTACAATGACATTTGACATTTGAATGTAGACGTTATGTCGTTTGTTTTAATGTTTAAAGCTTGTACGCAAAAAAGAAAAACTGCGCACTACGTAGCGTGCGCCGTTTTGGCGTTTACATTTTATTTGTCTGATTGTGGCTCTATAATACATCTCAATGAACAGAACCTACATTTTTGTGTTGGACAGTACATCAGGGGCCAAGCCACATTGCCTCCGGCCGGCATCCCCCAGGACCCGGGTATCATTGTACTCGCGTAAATGATATAATAATATATCAATGTTTATCTTGGAAATAAATTGTGGAAGAAAACAATCCCTTTACAAATTGGGATTAAAATTTGATGCGAAGTAGTTCAGTGCAAAAAATAATTTAGAACTGTTTCTTCAAGTACATACAACAATGTCCTTAATATCATTTAAATAGTTTTAAATATTTTTAATATCATTTAAAATTTTAAATAGTTCGGAGACACATCTAAACGCATTTAGCTTAAGAGTGGGAAGTAACTAATGTTTTGCAATGGTAAATTGTTTAAACCAATAAAACTATAAAAATTTAACTTAATTTTAAGAATACGACCTTACTATTTTCTTCATATTCTATAACTTAGTGTTATTTTTAATTGTCTACTTTAAGTAATTTTAGGCATTATCCTCACTAATGCCGCGTTGCAATATTCAACTTACTAATAACAGTGGATCTGTCGCCATAGTAATATTGTTATCTGTCAAAAAGTGTCCTACATTTTTTGTTGTCTAAACAAAGTTGCTATGGGGATCAACCTACGATCATTCGTAAGTTTAATATTGGAACCGGCCGTAAATCCACTGCTATCCAACGTATTTCAAAAGGATACATTCCACCCCTCGCGAATTAGCGTCCGTCATCCGAACCCCGGTCACGTGCGCTTCACGGACAGTCACGAACAGCTACGAAGATACCCGAAGATTTGCGAGATTTCACGAATGCCTCTCGTGTGAACTGGTTTGATACAGGGTAAAGTCTAGATAATTAACTTCAAGGCTTTTAGAATAATATAACACAACATAGCTTATAATAGATATTGTTTTGAAATGTTTATAACTAAAGAAATATTATTTTAATATCAAAGTCTACATTCTACAGCAGCAGATTATGGTTTTTCATTCAAGCATTTTTTCTTCTGCTGGGCTCGGTAAGTATCTACGAGTATGTAAGTTCTTATGAGCAAGTGCCCAAGCGGCTTGGTATAAACTGATATTTTAATGTCAGATTTTTTTAGTAGTTATCTTGCATTTTATGATTTGCAACAAATTATGATATTTTCATAGACTTATTTCGACAATATTATCGTTATGTAGTTGTAAAAAATCCTTAATTTGTAGTTTCCCAGCGCCGGCGCCGCACTAAACACGCTGTATATTTCTAATGTAACTACTATTGTGTTGGCTTTTGAATTGCTAATGGACGAGAAAATTGCATTAATATTCAGGAAAATTATTGCAGTATCTAGTTATGGTACCTAGTTAACTAATCCTATGTTCTCGTGTTAAAAGAACAGTGAGTTAACTTTATATCGTTATTTGTTATAAAGTTGTAGTTTCACAAAAAATAGTAGTAAATAGTATAGTAGTAAAAAATAATGATAGCCCTTCCAAGTGAGTTAAAATACACAGTTACATTTAATTACAAAGACAATTTTTTACAGTACTCTACTTTTCAATTTTCTATTATAGCCTTATCTTGTTGATAAGATTCAAAATAGAAACCATGTTCATGACTTTTTATGTATTCGTATGATATAGCTCTGAAATTGAGTAAAAAAATCCAATATGTTCGACTTCGTGAAGAAAAAATACCAAAATACATTTTCCTAAACAGGTAAGTCAAACCAGATTTCCCTGAGCGTTTGATCGCAAATGACATTTGAAAGACAACGTCGTGACGTCACGCCTGAGGCAAATAATTCTGGAGATAAGAGAATACCTTCTATCGGCTTATGTTACGTTAAAATTGGAAATGATTTCGATTGTTACAGCAAAGTGAAAGACAAAAGTATTGATTCGGTAAGGATCTGGGATCACTTCGCGAGCGGTACCGTAAAATAAATGAAAGAAGCGTTCGTGGCAAAGCTGGCTAAGACGTTCTTGATAGAACGTTGAAGTTAAGCAACATTCTGAGCGGTCACTATTTGGATGGGTGACCGCAAGTGGTATTATCAGCTGAGCGCTTCCGTGCTTCGAAGGGCACGTTAAATTGTCGGTCCCGGCTTTTAAAGTCGTTAAGCCATGTCGGAGGCTTTTAGGCGGCCTGAAATCTCTGTCACCAGAGTTGGCCACTTGCTCATACGAACGAACGAACGAACTAATAAAAAAGTGCTCGCAAATTCTATTCTTGCAGCGGAATGATAATGATTTTTATAAAATATTGTTAACTGTAAAGACTATTTCTGATTCAAAAGAGGCATGTGGGCATCTAATACTTCTTTATTTAATTTGCCTCTTTTGCTCGGATCAAAGAAAACTTAAAAATAAATCTAATTTCTAACTTTTCCTGAGCATTTCCGTCAACATAATTGATCGCCCGCGCCGCCCTATCAATCACATCCCTACGGTTGGGTGGAACATCTCCAATCGCCCCTCATTTCATTAGTATGATTAATATTCTTTGCACATTCATATTCTTCAAAACCTTGCGAGTTTTGATGCCTTTTCACATGCCTTACTTTGTTCGACTGGCTTCCCACTGAAGCTTGACTATTTAGATTAAGTATTTTAGATTGTTAAGGGATCGCTTTTAAAAAAAAGCTAGGCCCACACCACCAGGTTCTTGCCTGATTCTTTCCCTGGTGTAGGGAGTCGCGTTGGAACAGGCATTAGAATCACCTAGCATGTAAAACGATACTTAAGTGATCCTTGAGGTCCTACAAGAATAAATGATTTTTCTTTCTTTCTTTCTTTCTTTCACAAGTACCCGGCCGCTTAGCTTTATGTACAATACGGGAAATGTATACGAAACAAAAACAAAAGCAAAGCAATGCAAAATTAACTTAAATAGCCTGCAAGGCTTCAGGTAAAGTATTTCTGCTTAAATATTCTAAAAGTAAAAAATAACATTGATTAAACCAATTCTCCTTAAGCCGGAGTGCTTTAATTAAACCAGCCACAGAATCTTACGGCGGTCGGTCGAAATTTTGTTGATTACATACTGTAATCGCCGATTTTTATTGAATTTTTATACATTGATAAATCACTTATCACGTTATTGAAAAATCGGAGAGCCGTACGTGTACATGTGAAAAGGCAAACGATGTTGGAAGAATACGAATGAAAAAGTTTGCAGTTCCGAGATGAGTTTTATTTGAAACCGAATAAATAGGTTTTATGTTGTAGTTCATAGAAACTATTTTAATATGATATTGTTTTAATTTATTTCGTGCTAGAAGTAAGGAGCAAAAATACGAGTAAAGTTATGTTAGTTTAGAGAAAACTTAATTTTGAAATTAAGTAGTTCAGAGTCAGTAACGTCCTGTCACAATAACCATCTGCGATTCTGTTTGGATGTTTGTCATTTTTTGTATGGAAGTATTGTCAAATACCCTAACGCAGTAAGCAAAACCACAGATAGATGTGTTATTGAGACTGGACGTAAGAGAAAATTCGATAAAAATGAGCCAAAACCATCTCTGTAACCCTTATATTTACCCTGCCTTTATGTACAGCATCAATCAAGAAAGAACAAGACTATTTAGCGCTTTTAAGAGCTCAACAAAGAAATAATTATTATTGAATATTGTATTGAGGCTTCTTAAAAATTGAATTTCCATTATTTTGATGACATCAATTTAAATAGAATACTGCTGTGATTGCTAGTTTTGTAATAGGTATCCAGATTTTAATCTTATTTCCATCATTTTCATTTAATTTTCCCCCTAACTACCCTCATTTCTCACGCGTCTCGCGGACAATGCGAGCCGCGCTCAAAGACGGCTCATTATGCCGTGTATGTTTGTGTATGTATGTGAGTGTGTATGTTGGCACAATGTCGCGAGTGCGGTCTGTTTGTAGAGGGTACAATGCACACGGGATGAAAAACTGCGATTCGCTGGTATTTTGAGTAATGTTGACGGTTTTAGAACGTTTGGAATGTTGTTTGTGGTTTTAATTGCTTTGAGGTAATAGCGGTGTAGTTCTAGCAAGCTTTTAATTTAGAATTTTAGATAGATAGATCGAGCCGAGACCGAGCGTGACAAACAAGCCCTGCTACTCTGCAAAACGAAAAACGAAGTTTCGTGACAATTTTCGGGGTCAGCTTATGTTGGTGGATACTGAATTCGTAATAGTTCACCAACATAATTAGAACCCAAAAATTGTCAGGGCGTCTACTCTGCAAAACGAAAAACGAAGTTTCGTGACAATTTTCGGGTTCTAATTATGTTGGTGAACTATTACGAATTCAGTATCCACCAACATAAGCTGACCCCGAAAATTGTCACGAAACTTCGTTTTCGTTGTTCCAGAGTAAGGGCCCAGGTTCGGAAAATGTTATCGTAGACGTAGAATTAGAACAATTTCATTTATTTTTTTAAAAATAAATGCTTTCGTTTTAATTTTCGTTTTAGTTACAAAATGATCCCTAAACTATTTCTTTTGAACAGTCGTAACCCTGTTTTTTGTTTGTAGTCGCTCATTATTATCTCAAAATTGTTAAAATAAGACAAGTACCTAAGCATGTAAAGGAGATGCCACACTCTCCGGAAGACAACGCGCTCTAATCAAATTGATCATTAAAAGACTCGTTACTTTTTTATAGAATTTGTCTGCAAAATTACGGATGAATCAGATCAAAATCATTGTAAACACTTAAATCGGGATGATTTACCATGATTCCTGCATTTAGGTTCCATTTAGGATCACGGTGAACGAATCCTATTTTAATTACAATGTTCATAACATAATTTTAAAAGTCAGGTCAAAATGATGATTCAAAATGCATTCAGACAAATGTTAAAGATACGCACAAGACAAAAAAAAATCTAGTAACCTAAAAATTTTGTTGCCCAATTTACTGTTAGTATTTTGTTCCAATTTTTTAAGCAAAGCCATGTCAAGCATGTGAGGGGAGAATGGCCACGCTCGCTCGAGGGAAAAGTCAAATCAAAAAAGCTGCTTCGCAAAACGAAATATATTTGTATTCTTTAATGAGATCACGGAGACGCGACTTACTCTTGACTGCGATATATAAAACTTCTAGAAGCTTGTGAAAACATATAAACTTGGGTTAGAAAATTAAACTATAAAGGCTGAATAAATGCTATAGTAATATTATATTTTATGTACTGCTAGTGTTTTGGGCACGCTTCCGTCTGGCAGTGGTTTGATCAGTTGAGCTACCTATAGATCGTTTGTAACGATCCTTAGGTGGCTCAACTGGTTCTAATTGTATTTTGTACAGTTATGTAAATATGTAGTAGTTTAGTTTCTGTAAATAAATTACCTTTTTACATGTTACAGAAAATAACGAATGATTAATGATTAGTACGACTCTATACTGCTAATTCAAATTATTTCAGATCAAAAAATGTAACCATGTCAAAATATATCTCAATTTATCTTGGTCTCTTCAATAGCTATCTCTGTCTCTCTAGCTAACGTTATTTGTGGCCTCACAAATAACGTCGCAAAACCAATATAAATGTGAAAAGCTGGATTCCGGATGTTACCAATGGAGGCTTTCACGGACTAATGACCGCGGATTGATGGCCTATCGATGTTAACTAGTGAGGGGAGCATATCGATGTTTTAAGTGTGGTTTTGAGTGTTTGATGATTATTAATAGTGATGGTGTGACTGTCTGTGTAGGGAGTCGCGTTGGAACAGGCATTAGAATCACCTAGCATGTAAAACGATACTTAAGTGATCCTTGAGGTCCTACAAGAATAAATGATTTTTCTTTCTTTCTTTCTTTCTTTCTGTCATAATAAAAATTGGGAAAGTTGGATAGAACGAAACAGGTTGCCATAACACAAGCATGACGACCTCTGTGGCGCAGTGGGTGAAGGCCTACCTGAGACGCAGAGGTTGCGGGTTCGATCCCCGCTGTGGGATAAATGTTTGCATGATCTGCAAATATTTGTCTGAGTCTGAGTGTTTTCTATTTTTAATAATGTATGTATTTACAAAAAAAAATGTATCTATGTAGTATATCAGTCATCTGGTTACCATAACACAAGCATTAAGTTGCTTAGCTTGGGACTAGATGACGCCGTGTGAAATGTCCAAGGATATTTATTTATTTATTTAACGCTTCGGTCGCTCGGTCATTAACAGATATTAGAAAAATCTCCCCTACTCGCAATTATAGCAATAAAACGCAACAAATATGGACGTAAGGCAAAGCCGCAAGATATAAACTAACTCTGACTCCTGGAACCGCTTGATTAAAACGCGCAGTGGCCAGAGTGCCAATAAAAGTAAAATAACCGGCCGGGAGCGAGTCCCTACCGCTCGCCGGGTTCCGCACCAATTAAACGGAATTATTACCGTTCTAACGGTGCTCGGCTTTTAGCTTTGTTTTTAAAACGGTTGTCTTTTATGACGGTACGGGTCTCAAAACAGTTAGAGAACAATCTTTAGATGTCTACTTTGAAACATGATTAAAAGAGAGGCTTTAAAGTAACTGTTCATAGTAACAGCTGATTAGATAGACAAATAAAATGTAAGTAATTCCCTAGATGTTTTCTCTCAAGCGAGTTAAAAGGCAGTCACGGTATCGTTCAGCAGACAATGACTATCATGATTATCATTATTTTAGAATGGAATAGAAAAAAGTTTATTATGACTCTTAATAAAATAGAAAAAACACAAAATAGGTTTTATTATTTTTATTTTCTATATCTATTTCCTTGATCCAAACTTCTATATTTTTCCAGCGATATTAATATTCTCACACAGCAATATAAACTATAACATTATGGTTTTCATATCGCATATTGCACGGAACCCTGGCGGCCCGCTGTGCGCTCGCAATTAACTCTAGTGCGATACTTTACACCTCGTGCAGTGCGCGGCCGGTTAGCACTGGTTTCTGAAGCTATGGCATTGCTAGCGAGCTCGCACTTCGGTACGTAAAACTTAAAACAATAATGTTCATTAGTTTCATTCAATAGTCTGATATGCAATTAACGTCATAAAATGATTATTATAATGAACAACTATAAAGAAGAACTGAAATTTATCAAGTAATCATAAAATAAAAAAATATTGACTAAAGTGTAATGCAATTATCGGAAGCATCTGTCAAAGTGGTCTTTATGAACTTATAGGAAACTTAAAGGCGTTTTTCTAGTTCTTTGCTAAGTCTTCTGCTAAAGTTTAAAACAAAAAATGTAGAGCATGACATAATGACGAGACGTGACGCTTGAATCTCTTGTAGGGTTACCGGCGGTTTTTGTGTAGTATAGTAATCTATCCTCGCTTACGTGTCATTGTATGGCATTTTTAGTTCATGCAATTTACCGGGGGTGACACTGCACTGGATTTTCATACATTTGTGATACATGACTCGGTATCGAGGACAGTATCCAATACTACGGTAAACTGGCGTTAACCTTGGTTAGTAAAAACTAGTGCTAAAGTCCCCATACAGGGGTTCCACAATGCCTATTACCCACTGTTAAGGGGAGCAACTCGCTCACGACCCCGGTAATGGCCTGTTGTTAACTTCAATGCAACTAAATGAAACCTATCCGAGCACTGACATAAAACTTAGTGCATTGTACAGAGCTGGAAAGAAAATGTTTGTTTCTGTTGTGCAAATAAAAGTTTAAGGTTGTACTAAAAGTAAGTAAGTTCGTATGAGCAAGTGGTCAACTCTGTTTTTAGGCCGCCTTAAGGCCTCAGTCATGGCTTAACGACTTTAAAAGCCGGCACCGACAATTTAACGTGCCCTCCCAAGTACGGAAGCGCTCAGATATAAATGCCACTTAAGGTACTGAAAAAGGATAGAAACAAATGTAAAGTTGAGTATTCATTATGTTTTAAAAGGGTAGCCCTAGCCCACGTGCGTCATGGACAGTGGACACGTTAATATGTCATATTCACTGGTATCATAGGATTTAGGAGTTTTTTGTCAAGTTCATCCCGCCATCTCCGTTTCGGGGATTCGAGGAATAAATATAAGCGAAATATTCGCTAGTAATCTTTCTTTATTTTCCTTGCGTTAGGCTACGTTATATCACAGATAATATAATACTATAGGTTATATTTATATATCACGTAAGCGAAATTTTGTGCAGTAGCCAAAAGGCAAAAAAAATTGCAAAGATAAATTAGAAAAGATCTAAGAAAATAATTGACAAAACTGCATTCCGTAATTTTTTTGTTTCTTTGAAACATCCATTTAAATATTACCAACATATTACACCATTTCCTCTTTAATGCCTCACGTTACTGATACAGACAGATAAACAACCCCATTCAAGATAAACAACCCCATTCCACCCTTACAACCCCTTCGCGTGTCCAGCGCTGGGCATTAGCATATCTTTGCGCTATTAGGGCTCCAACACCTAGTGTTGGAGACGTTGGAGGCTTTGGAGTATTGTTTTCTAACGGCTCTTAGTAGAACTTTGGTATTCAAACGCCGGCGCCGGAAGGAAACAAGTTATGCGCCGCTAACTTAGAACAGTTTGCAGTCATCGTTTTAATACACCATGAAATGAAATTGATCTTTTCGAAATAGAGATTTTTTGAAGTCTCAGTTCTGAATTTACCTGTCACTTTAATTAAACCTAATTTTTTATCGCAAAGAGCAAACGATAAAGCGATAAAAGACAAAAGATTTAGACACCGATTGAGCTTTAGTAAATATAAATCCGAATTTCATAACCGATAATTTCATTCTGACATAACTTGTCAGTTAAAAGCAGTCCAGCTTGACGATCACTTGTTCATCGCGGATTCGAATCCCGTCTGAATAGAAGATTTTGGTGAGTTTTCATTGTAAATCCATTACGAATACCATAAGATCTGTAGTTGGGTTGTTCTTATTCATCGGAATTACATGAGCAGAAGTCGCGTCACGTCCTATATTTGCATAACACGTTACGCAGTATCGTCCAATCCGAACTATTTCCGAGTTTATAAGGTAATGGTTCAAATGAAGCCTATTGCTGTTCATCCTGGCTGTTCCAATCACAGTAATCTCCGTACAGCACGTCACGTTCGCTGACACAGATTAAGTGCTAGACGAGACATGCTGGTTTGATGATAAACTTGACTTATGGCTACGACTCGTGGTAGGACCGTCGCGACGGTGCAATCAATTACGAGGTACTGCTATCGAAATGACAGATGTTTGTTGGTGATGGCTAATATTATATCGTTTGTCATAAATGCATCTTCCTTGTGCGACCTCTGTGACGCGGTGGGCGAAGGCTCGCCTGAAACGCGGAGGTTGCGGGTTGGATCCCCGCCACGGGACAAATGTTTGTATGTTCTACAGATTTTTTTTCCGGGTCTGAATGTTTTTCTATCTATAGTATGATGTATGTATTTACAAAAAAAATGTATCTATGTAGTAATTCATCTGGTTACCATAACACAAGCATTAAGTTGCTTAGCTTGGTACTATATGACGCTGTGTGGAATGTCCAAGGATATTTATTTATTTATATTGGCGTTTTATAACAATTAATTCTGAGTCTCCTCTAAAGGGGATTTTGACACTAACCCGTCTTCTTCTATAGAATCTTCTTCTGAGGCTTTTAGTCCAGAATACGTAGGCATTGTTTTTACATCCGTATCCCCTCTGCGCTTACCTCATTAACTCAATTAATGCTTCAGGCCGCGTCTAGACTGTTCCAATTACTTGGGGCGTGGATTCCGATAATAAGAGACACAACAATGATCATCCCGCCTCTACCCTGTCAGGGTTATCAGCTACAGAATTAAGTACCAGAATTTCGGGACTATCAGGTATAGAAAAATCAAATTTAAACATCATTTATTTAGTAGAATTACTAATATCACATTGAAACGTCTTTAAAGCTTGTGATACAACTAAATGTTCCAAAACTCTAGGTTAGTTCCAAAATATCGATGTATATTGAAGATCTCACTATCAAAACTTACGTGAGTCGTACAAGACATTATAATATTGAAGATATATTTGGAATGGATACTGTTATATAGACAAGGTCTAGACAGGTCTAAAATATACAATATGAAGATTATTTTGTAATTACAGCCTTGTAAGATCAGTAAGATCATCATCATTCCTTTATCTTTCTCATTTAATATCACTTCATGTTCCTATGACACGACCGATACACATATCACATCGCCATATTTTGCAAAAGCCAGCATTTTATACGCGACAGGTTGCATCCCTCTCCTTGTGCTAATGAACTGCCTAGATACCAAGCAGCCCTAATCGATTGAATACTAGGTAGTGGTCTATAATCAATGATATCTACTAGCTGGTCGAGCCACACAACACCACTGAACTACGAGTAAGAACAGGGGTCATATCACCAGTTTACCGAAGTATTGAATACTATCTTCGATACCGAGTCAAGTATTACAAATGTATGAGAATCCAGTGCAGCTCCCGGTTACTTGCATGAACTAAGAATTTCATACATTTGAAATACATTCATGTATTTCATGAAATTCTTAGTTCATCCAGTATCCAGTAGCGAGGGTACTAGGTATACCGCTTGAAAACTGATGATACGCCCACAGTTGATCACAGAACAAACTTTTCTTACTCGTGTAGCTTATAGCAAAAGACCATTGAATTGGCACATTCACTAAGGTTTGAAAGACGAACCTTTTAATATGTATAAAGACTTTAGTTGTTTGAATAAATAAAATAGCTGATAAATTAACTTTTCTATTGGAATAAATTTTCAAATCAACTGAGTACTACTCCAAAACCATGAAGTAATTACTTTTTTATGAAGTAATTGTGAAGACCCGTGTTTAATTCGGGTATGATATTTTTTTTAACGTAATATTTATTGATACAATCCGAGATTTGAAATCACAACCTACAGATTAAAGTCTAATACATCCCTCCAAGCCAAGACGGTTCATCAGGTGTATAAGATTGGAGACATTGAATGATGTTAAACAGAGCATTTGTTTCCGAGCTTTGGCATGTAAATACTAGTAAGTACATTCAGATTGGCCCGTGTCGCCCCCCCCCCCTCCCTCTACCCGACCCCCTTTACCCCCGGCCAGGAATAGCCGTCTGCATGACTCGCGACCCTCGCTTCCACCGCCGTGTTACGTATTGTGATGGTAATGGCAGGAATTGCTATTGATCCGTCTAGGAACGATAAAAATGTACTTTTACTACAAATAATATTAAGTATATCAAAAGTTTAAAAATAGGGTATGGTATGTGTGACCTGTGGCAGAAATGGGTATTGTTGAGGTGATTAGAGGAGGAGAACTTCAAATTGATATAAGTAAATCAGAGTAAAACGTTATGAATTACTTAATAATTTTTTGATAGTTTTATGGCATTTATGTGTGAATATTATTCCGGGCATGTGGCCGCCGCGGCCAAGAATGTACATTAGTATTAATTTTCTATATTTTGCAAAGATTTTACTGCGACTGCAGCATTAACCATTTTCAAAATAGATATCTTCAAATCCAATCCAAGTCCGGTTACCATTAAAGTGAAACATAAGAGAGTACCAAATAATAGTAAGTTCCAATCATCATCATCATCCTCAGCCCGATTTCACCCACTGCTGGGTATAGGCCTCCATTTGTTCATGCCACTTCTCACGGTCTTGTGCCAGCCTCATCCAATTTCGCCAGCGCTTTGACAGGTTCCTTGGTTCCTGCCTAAGCATCATGCTGAGTAGTAGCCATTTTTGTCATTTTTCTTGTTTTGTCTTGCTCTTTTTATATATAATGTGTTTTTTATGATGACAAAATAAAGATTTTTCTTTCTTTCTTTCTTTCACAACGCTCGTAATATCGTCCGCCCATCTCGCAACTGCGCCGACATTTCTGTAGCCAGTTCTTGGACGCCATTCAGTTCTAATAGTAGACTGAAAAAGTTCCAATAGTAATGGCAAAATCCCAAGTGTAACTTAGAAATCGATACACGTACCAGAGCCGACAATGACAGGTGGCGTAATGGATAAAATGGGCAATTCCGGTCGGATTGCGGCGGATTTATGGCCCAGGACGTATAATGGGCCGTGATGGACTACATGGCCCAGCCTTTTAAACTCTGTAAACAGTCCGAAACACCCTGTATACCCGGGATCACGCTATGACCACGCTGTATATAGACGGGTATTTTGGCGCTAATCTGTGAAACAATTCCGGGGATTAAGGATTAGATTTGGTAAATGGAAATAATTGTTTAATGTGTCCATATTCAATCAAATAAAGTAAGTAAATGTTTGTGAGCACTAAATCTGGTTATGGACGTTTTAGGACGCTTAAAAATGGCTAAGTGCAACAATTTTTTTGGCATAATTATTAAATATGCAGTATGTTATTACTTATTTTTAGAAATAAAACTCTTTTTCAAATTGCTATTCATGCTGTTCATTATTTTTCTTTCCGTATTTTCTTAAAATTGTGTCCTCCCAAGAACCGCTTACGTATTTTATCTTTGTAGAACACTAATAAATAAATAAATAAATAAATAAATAAATATCCTTGGACATTTCACACGGCGTCATCTAGTCCCAAGCTAAGCAATTTAATGCTTGTGTTATGGTAACCAGATGACTGATAAACTACATAGATACATTTTTTTTTGTAAATACATACATATTATACATAGAAAACACCCAGACACGAAACAAATATTTGCAGATCATGCAAACATTTGTCCCGCAGCGGGGATCGAACCCGCAACCTCTGCGTCTCAGGCGGGCTTTCGCCCACTGCGCCACAGAGGTCGTCAACTGCACACTCGCTGCAGCATCAGGAAATAACCACAACTTCCTCTCCTTTATAAGGTTTTCTCAGAATAATGAAAGCAACGTTAACAAACAAGTTGAACTACAAGAAATGCATTTCTCTAAGGAGCTAAAAACTAAATTATTTAAAGCCCGGCTCATCTTGTCCTGGGAAAAAAGGAGACCATGAATACCAGGCTTTTTCGGACTAACTCGGAATTTTTGTAGCGAAGACCTATGTAAAGATTAGTAGTATAATTTTATTATGATTTATAAATACTTATATGATCACGACTGTAATATCCCCAAGGTGTGGTAGACATATTCTTTTAGGTCTTTGGGCATTTTTAGATACTTTTAATCTTCAAAGCACACAGACAGTGGTATGTTCAAACACATTTTGGTACATGCCTAGCCCACATTTTGCAGATAAATTCCATACATGACAGTTTGCAAGACGCCGCTCGAAAGCTAACTGGTTTCCTCACGATATTTTCCTTCACCGTTTAGAGCTCGTGATAATGCGCATATAATTTTTTCGAAACATCTACTGATGCACGGCTGGATTTGAAGCCACGACCCTCGGGGAAGTCGGGGCACTAACTCACTCAGCCATCACGGCTCAAAATAATATTTGGATATTCAATGTTTATCAACTGATCTTAAAGAAAACTGAAAAGATAAAAACCTACAGCTGTTTCTCAAACATTTGTAAACATTATCCTTTGCAATCATCTAAGAAGATTCATCAAAAGACGTCCCACGACGTTATTTGTTGTTTATTCGAATATTCATACAAATATAGTCAAATAAACAACAAATTTATTTTATAAAAACAGCTTTTTACAGTTATAAAAATACGTATAATAGACTTTTAATCATGCAACATAAATTCCCGGAATTTCCCAGTCTTGTCCTGAATTCCTACAAAGAATGGTTACCGCTGTCCCGGATTGAATTAGGAGCGGGACTTGTCCGAGATCCCGGAAAACGCCGGGAATTCGCTGAGAGCGGGATAAAAAGGAACTGTAAGGTTACATCAAGATACTATAGTGGTAAATACACGTCACTGAAACTTTCCCAGAGGGCAGCACTGATGACAGTTTTCACTCTGTATGTTAAGTAACGGGTTGATTCTTATTCCTTGAGCTTTTGTGACAATGTTACATTGTTACAAAATGCTAGGTTGTGACTTGTGAAGTAAATACGTTGTAGTCTGTGAGAAAAATAACTGTAGAATGGTTTGGATTGCTTTTGGATGTGGTCTTGTGGGTGTAAATTTCTAAGTAATTACAATTAAGTAAGCGACTTTTATACATGCAGACGTAGATAACTTAATTACGAGCACATTTGATTTTAGTTGAAAAAAACCGTTTTTTTAAGCGAAGTTTTATAGGTGGTTTTTTTCTTGTTGTTATATAACTGATCAGTCTGTTCGATGTTTTCACCTTACTGTGTAAAATTTAAATTGTGAAATCATAGCTCTTACATTTTTCTCAGCATCTGTTTAATATCACAGTGAGAATCGCGTAAAACTAACTTACGATATTTATAGAGCAAGTCCGGCGCGAACTGATATCCACAAGCTTACCTGGAAAGATATAAACAACTTATTAGCAACATTCCACTTTTATTTTCATTAAATATAAGCTGAATCACACAAACATTTGTTTAATAGATTCTTTTAATAAAAGGTGTGAAAGGTACCTAACAAAAGGTAAAGCACAGTGAGTGACTTTAAGCAATAGCTTTGAATCACAGCCACGCTGCGTCTTAACGCTGATTGATATAAGGCACTACCGGTTGTGTGTATTAGCGTAATTTTTTTGACCTCCGCCGGATTTCAGACGAGTCAGTACCGTCAAAAGATTGGACCGAAGTCATTGAGGTACAATCTATTGAGCCACAATCAGACTACGTAGTGCGCCGAGTTTTACTTTTTTGCGTACAAGCGACATTGAACATTAAAACAAACGGCTTAATGTCTACATTCAAATGTCAAATGTCATTGTAGAAGATTGAATTTGCTCGGACATTTTTAGAGTGTTGTCAGCTATTAGATTGTGACTCTATAGTACCTATAGTAACTCAATGACCGAAGTCTACTCCCAGGCTTAAAGTTATCCTCAAATACGGTAATTTATATATGGCTAGTTATAGGAGTATTAAATATTTTTTAAGCAAATTAATAAAAAAATCTTTTAGATATGTTTCACCTAGATCTTTAAACCTAAAAAGCTCGCCATAAACGTTACAATAACCTACATCTTGTGCTATTAAAACATTTAGTTCAACATCAACAAATCTTTCTCAAAACTGAGACCGTCTTTGATGTTCAACCTTATGCCGTACATAATAAAGTCTATGTTTGTCATCTACTTCTTTACATTGTGGTAAAAAAGCCAAGGTTTAGTACAAAGGAGAACAAGTCATAAAAACTGAGGCAAATATAACAGTAGACGAGCGGCAGACAAACACAACTCTGTAGATCCGTAATTATTCATTAGTAATTAGAAGTGAGCTTTGATTGTTGCGCACTTTCGCCATTTTCTGTTTAGAACATGTTATTTACGACTTCAATCTGAGTTTAGACTGAGTTGTATCACAGGAACCCATGTATGCAATATTTTAGTAATGTTTAATGATTTGTTATTTCAAAATAAGTTTATAGCTATTTTGGTACGTTCACTACCAAAATAGCTATAAACAAAATAGCTATAATGTTTTCAATGTTCATCCTTTTTTTTTTCCTTTCAAATCCCACTGCTGGGCAAAGGTATCCCCTCCACGGTCGGAAAGAAAAATAATTTGAAAGAAAATTGTCGGAATCGTTTACATACTTACGTTAATTGTCGTATTTTAATAAACTATTAAGTGTGATCAGTGTTTCACTCAAGCATCAAACTACTACTAAAAACAACACTGTACAGTCTAACTGGATTGTACATATGGTCCTTCGAGATTAACTAACATTTGGTGTGTTGTGACTTTTACCTACGAAGCGAATCGGCAGCTTGGCCTCCCACCAACGGGTCTCACCAAGTTTGTTGAGAAGGCGCATAATTCGTGGCATAGAGTCGATAAAGCACTGAATGTTACAAAGGAACGGACGCTCAAGTAATTTTGGAGATCGTCGTAAACTACGAGAATCGTCTGAGTTAACTTGAAGAATTCAGATAACTGTCTGACTTCGTGTCCTGACCTGAACCACGTATCTGGAAACTTCCACTACAAGGTTACTACTGAACTACTTACCTTCTACTATTGAAACTTCTAAGCTGCAATCATGGAGGAATTAGCAACACAAGCAACTGCTTTTGAACTAATAAAACGCTTATGCTCCAACTTTAAAAAGGATAGCAGTTCTAGAAAATCAGCAGACTATTTGATCAAACGTATCAAAACCCTTGAAGAGTATTGGCATTCTTTTCAAAAACGAAATGAAAGTCTTGTTGAAAATATTGAGCAAAAAGATCAACACAACTACTTTATAAACGATGTTTTCCAAAAAACTAAAGAACTATACGAAACCACGAGAAAGAGCATGATGGATTTACTACATGCGTTGGAAGACCATGATGCAAGTGAAATTTCGGGCTGTGACTTCGATCTTTCTGGAATGTTGGACGAGGACCCAATCCCCACTAGGACGGCTTCGGAGATTGACGATTCAATAAAAACAGTATTTCAACGTCAAGAATGTAACTTCATGGCTATGGAAAGAGCAATGTCAAAAATCAACATCGAGCTAATTACAGAAAAGTGGGAGTTTGAAGATCACCTCTCTACATTGAAAGCAAAATGGGACTCCATCGACAAGCTGCACTGGCAACTGGACCAAGCCCTAAAATCAACGAATTTGTATGAAAACTACTCCACTAAATTCGATAAGATCGAGAATAAGTACGATGATCTTAAAAAGCAACTTAACGGCAAAATTTGGGCTAATAAACATTTTGAAAAATCTGCGCCTAAAATCGAGCTTCAAGAATTCAATGGAGACTACGTTCGTTGGATATCATTTAAAAATCTTTTCATGGAAACAATCCATAAAAACCCAACGATTTCTAAGCCAGAAAAAATGCAACACCTTAAAACTAAACTTAAAGGAAAAGCAGAACATCTAGTACAACATCTCGCCGTAAGTGCCGAAAACTACGACTCGTGTTGGGAGATATTAACTCGTCGGTACGATAATCACCGTCTCCAATTTACAACATTCATGAATGCGATGCAACAGCTTCCAGTCATTCAAAATCCTACTGCGGACAACATCAAAAAAATTCACGATGTCATTACGGAAAGCCTAAATGGGCTAACTAATATGAGTGTCGATGTGAAGAGCTGGGGCCCAATGATTGTGCACTACATGTCACAAAAATTGGATGCTGTCACATTCAACGAATATTCGAAAGAAATTCAGAATAACAGAGAAATACCCGACTTAAATGAATTTCTTACTTTTCTAGAAAACCAATTCATGGCATTAGAAACAGTAAAAAATCGACAAAGAGACACAAACAATTCCCAGAAACAAAGTGGAAATACGAACTCTGCGGGAAATGTGAACTCTTACAAGCCGACAAACAAAATCACTAGCAAACCTAACTACAATAAAATGTCAACCTTCTTTAAAGACAATAAAGATCAAGCAAAGTCTTACTACACTGCTTATGGAAAATGTCCCTTATGTGACGGGAATCATGTTTTAATGCAATGTGCTAAGTTCACGGAAATGAATGTTTCACAACGCAACAGTGCCGTCGCAAAATTGAAAGTTTGCAAAAACTGCTTGTATGTTCATGAAAACAATGAATGCAACTCAACAAAAACGTGCAAGGAATGCAATTATAAGCACCACACGTTGTTGCACTATACCAAAAAACCTCAAGAACAAACTAAACCTGAAAATAATAAATCAGAAAAGACATCAGCAGATCCGTCTACTTCTTGTCACTCAGCTACAGGTGAGACGGAAGTTCTTCTGACTACTGTG
Organism: Xanthorhoe designata; assembly: GCA_963582015.1. Taxonomy (NCBI): domain Eukaryota; kingdom Metazoa; phylum Arthropoda; class Insecta; order Lepidoptera; family Geometridae; genus Xanthorhoe; species Xanthorhoe designata. The sequence continues at coordinate 10,441,914 of OY757050.1, forward strand.
AAAATAAGGGTCAAGGCCAAGGATGGTACCTACCAAACATTTCGAGCACTTCTGGACCAAGGCTCCCAAGTCAACTTGATTTCGGAAAATGCGGCACAAGTCCTACGTCTACCGAGAAGAAAATTCAATGCTACGATATCCGGAGTCGGATCCGTGTCGGGAGAATGTAAAGGGCAAATTAAACTAACATGCAAATCTATTCACAATGACTTCACGTTTGGGACTCAAGCTTTAATACTGAAAAAGCTGACAAATGACTTGCCGAACTGCACGTTTGAAAAGGCTAACTGGCCTCATCTAGAGAACCTTAAACTAGGAGACCCAGACTACAATGTCCGGGGCTCTGTCGACTTACTACTATCAGCTGATGTTTATGCTGATATAATCATGGACGGCGTTTTGAGAGGTGATCAACACTCACCAGTCGCCCAACAGACACAACTAGGGTGGATACTATGTGGAAAATTGAAAACTTTACGCTGCCACGCCACCATTATTAACCTCGATGATATTTCCAAGTACTGGGAGAGCGAGGACATAACTGAAGATAAAAATAAAGATAATAACGATCACTACTGTGAAAAGTACTATCAAGATACTACCAAAAGAACTTCCGATGGCAAATATATTGTGAAGATGCCAATGACCAAAAACTTTGAGGCCGAACTCGGCGAATCAAGGTCAAAAGCAATATCACAATTTATAAACATGGAAAAAAGACTTACAAAAAACGAAAAGCTATGTGCTATGTACAGGGACTTCATGGATGAATACCTGGAACTGGGTCATATGAAACTTACTCAACAAAATAACGAAGATCAGCTGCAACAATGCTACCTACCACATCATGGAGTTTTGCGTGAAAATGCTACAACTACAAAACTGCGAGTAGTATTTAACGCTTCTAGCAAAACTCAAAGTGGGAAAAGCCTGAATACTCTCATGGAAAAGGGGCCTAATCTTCAAAAGGACATTCAAGCATTGATATTGAAGTGGAAGACGTACAAGTATGCCTACACTGCGGACATTGAGAAGATGTATAGATGTATATGGCTAGATGAAGATCAACAATTACTACAAAAAATAATTTGGAGATCTACTTCTAACGAACCACTTCGAAACTACACTCTATGCACCTTGACATATGGGACAAAATGCGCTCCGTGGCTAGCTATGCGAACACTCAAACAACTGGCTCTGGACTACATGCATAAGTACCCATCTGCCGCCAAAATACTGCAAACTCAATTTTACCTGGACGATTTGATCAGCGGCGATAATTCACTAGAAAATGCCAAACTACTGCAAAATTCATTGATCAAACTACTAAGGGAAGGCGGCATGAACCTACGTAAATGGTCTTCTAATTGCCCAGAATTACTTCACGAACTGTCAGAAGATCAAATCTCAACAAAACGTATTTTTGACTTCGAAGACGAGAACACAAAAACTCTAGGGCTATCATGGAACCCAAAGTTAGACACTTTCATGTTCAACTGGACTTTGGAAGAATATACGAAGACACCATTGACCAAAAGAGCTCTACTATCGGAGATATCACAGCTTTACGATCCTATGGGATGGCTGTCACCTGTAACTGTAACGGCAAAACTAATTTTTCAACGAGTGTGGGAACAAGACCTTGAGTGGGACGAACAACTGACTAACAAAATTCAAGAGGATTGGCTGAAACTTAAAGCTGAAATTCCCGAATTAAAATCAATCAAACTGAAGAGATGGATTGGGGGCACTCAGAAAGACGTTGAGCTACTAGGATTCTGCGATGCAAGTGAAAAGGCCTATTCTTGTGTAATTTATACCAGGGTCATGAATGAAAGTGGACAACTCGTATTGAACTTGCTTGCAGCCAAAACTAGGGTTGCCCCAATCGCAAAAAAGCTGAGCCTACCTCGATTGGAACTTTGTGGAGCCTTACTATTATCTCAACTGATGGAAAAAACAAAGAACTCACTTAACGAAAACAATGTTACTGTCTGGGCTTGGAGCGACTCTAAAGTCGTACTCGCGTGGCTTCAGGGAGAACCAACTAAATGGGAAAGATACGTCGAAAATCGAGTGAAGAAGATAAGACAAGTTATACCATCGACACAATGGGCTTATATTGAGTCAAAAAGTAATCCTGCTGATTGTGCTACAAGAGGCGTGAGCCCGAAAAAACTACTAGATTTAGATTTATGGTGGAATGGACCAAAAACGCTGAAAATATTTACTGGAAATCTTACAAAAACTGTGAACTGTTTATTTACAACTGACGTCGAACAGAAAAAGGACACAGCCCTAGCCATAACTAAAACAAACGATAACATTATTGATGAATTAATAAACAAGTACAGTTCATTAGTACGTGTCCGGCGTATCGTGGCTTGGATGATGCGCTTTATTACAAAGGCTCGCTTCTTATCGCCGGCGGTGACACCTGATACAGCGCGGGCTAACAATGCGATAACTACCTACTTGACAACAGCCGAACTACTTGCATCAAATGAACTGATTGTGAAATTTATGCAAAGAAGTTACTTTGAAATGGAATGCAATCTACTTTCAAAAAATCAAACGCTAACAAACAAGAGCTCCATCTACAAATTAAGTCCTTATCTCGAAAATGGAGTTTTACGAGTCGGAGGCCGACTTAACAAAACGAACTTACCAGCGGGCATGAAAAATCCTATGATCCTACCACGCAACGGAAGATTGGTTCAACTAGTCATTGAAGAGGCGCACGCAGCTACTTTACATGGCGGAGCAAGGCTGACGCTTGCTTACTTACGTCAGCGTTACTGGATTGTAGGAGGCAATCAAACAGTAAAAGTTATTTTACGAAGATGCGTTCGTTGCCGCCGATTTAAGCCCACAGACAATTATCAGTACATGGCTGATCTACCAACGCAAAGAGCCTCACCCTCGCGTCCTTTTACTCACACTGGAGTAGATTTTACTGGTTCCATAGACCTGAAACTTAATAAGGGCAGAGGGGTGAAGACAACTAAAGGCTATATAGCCATTTTTGTGTGCATGGCAACAAAGGCCGTGCACATTGAATTGGTTTCTGATCTGAGCACTGAAATGTTCATCGAAGCATTCAAGAGAATGTGTGCAAGGAGAGGAACACCAAGACATATGTACTCAGATTGCGGTACGAATTTCATAGGAGCATCGAGGATACTGGGATGTGAATTCGAATTATGGAAAAATGAACTCTCGACTGAATTTTATGTGGAATTAGGCAAAATGGAAGTTGAATGGCATTTCAACGCCCCTGCATGGCCTACTGCAGGCGGCCTATGGGAAGCATCCGTACGATCGATGAAGCATCACCTACGACGGATCCTCGGTGACCAGAGACTGACCTATGAAGAATTTTCGACACTGCTTTGCAAAATAGAAGCATGCATGAACTCAAGACCTCTTTGTCCTCTGACTGAAGATCCTGAGGACTATTATAACTACTTAACTCCCGGGCATTTCCTTACTGGAAGCCCTACGATGACGCTTCCTTTGTCAAATTATGAAGACAAAAGAAACGTAGATCTACGTCAGAGATGGCAGCTTACTCAACACATGCTAAACCGCTTCTGGAAACTATGGTCGACCGATTATGTGACTCAACTTCAGGCTAGAAGTAAATGGCAGAAAACGACGCCAAACTTAGTTGAAGGGGATGTCGTGTTAGTGAAAAATGACAACCTACCACCAGGAAAATGGGCCATGGGAAAAGTCACCGAAGTTCATCCCGGAGAAGATGGTATAGTGAGAGTTGCCACCATAAAGACTCAATCTGGAATCATGAAGAGGCCGATTACTAAAATGACTAAACTGCTAACACATGACGAGAACATCGATCGACAAAGAACAACGGGACCCTTACCTCGACCACGCAGTTGTAATGGAAGAAATAGCTATATGTTTATTCACTTTCTTACACTGTTGGCGTTGATAACCGGATCATACTGCGTTCCAACTTACGCAGAAAGTATTTCAAACTCTGAAATTACTAACCTCGGACACAATCGACCAATTTATTACGATACTATTGGAAAGGTTCAACAGATTCACGACGAATGGATTTTACTGACATTCTACAATCTAACAACTTACTGGCAATCAAATCAAGACCTAGAAAACTACATAAACAATATAGCGAACCTCTGCGAAGACTTAGACAAGAGATTTTGTGCAAGCACTACACAAAATCTGTTATCTGAAATGGAACAACTTAACTACTTCAACAACCTGCTCCTGTCACCGCATAAACACTTATCACACCGAAAAAAACGCGGTCTTATCGATGGAGTGGGATATGTTGCTAACAGCCTATTTGGAGTCCTAGATCAGCATTTTGCAGAAAAATACACACAAGATATTCAAGCCATTCAGAAAAATGAACAGTACTTATTGCATCTCATAAAGAATCAAACGACCATCATAGAAATAGAAAATGACATTATGAAGAAAAACGAGAAAAATTTGCTACATCAATTTGAACTCGTAAATAAGTACATGAACGACACCGGTATGAAGCTAACCAAGCTTGAGTCCAAGATCGGAATTGTCATGGCCACTAACTACTTTACATCAGTATCGCTTACGGCACACTTACTGCTGACGAACTTAAAAAACGTTCAAAAAATCCTATACAATGCTCTTGTAGATGTGTACAAAGGTCACATAGACGTGCATCTACTAACGCCAGTGAACCTGATCAAACAGCTCAACGAAATTTCTGGAAAACTGCCGAAAACTCTAAATTTCCCAGTGGAGAACATTGAAGAAAATGTAAAGGATATGTACAAACTGCTTTATGTAAAAGCTCGAGTGACCAACGACTACTTCATGTTCGAGATACACATCCCACTGACAAGTGACGAAGATTTCACGCTCTACAGACCAATCTCTTTGCCGCTCAAAACACAGAAAAACGAAACTAAATACATAAATACGTTATACAAATATATAGCAGTGAATTTCAGAAAAAATGCATTCATAAGTCTAAGCGAAGACGGGCTAAGAAAATGCATACAAAAAAGCACTGATAATTTTGTATGCATTCTTAACCTGCCAGTGAAAAACTTAGAGAGCAAAGAAGCGCCCTGCGAAGCAAAATTTCTAGGTCACGAAACGACCTCACTATGTACTACGATAGACAAACAATGCGAGCCCGCCTGGATTGAATTACATTCAACGAATACATGGCTGACCATTTGCTGTAATGATTCATGTGTGTTCAGAACTGTATGCGCGGGAGATGTCTCATCCCATCAAATTAATAGCTCCGCACTTGTTACACTCAAACAAGGATGTGTGATGCAAACTAAAGATCTGAGCATTTACTCGCATAATCTCTACCAAAGTAATACACAGGTAAACCTATACCTGGATAAGATACCGCAACTAGACAAGTCTATAAATAGCATGGTCAAATTAAAGACGCCTCAACTCAAACTCATCGAAAACAGTGACTATGAGAAAGTTGATACATGGCTACAGGAACAAAGGAAAAACGAACTACAACTTCCGGAAACCTTGACTAACCATGATATACATCATTACGTCATCAGTTATGTCTTGATGGGTTTCGCTGTTACTATTACCATATTATGGATTGTGAAGAAACGAGGTTGTTTTAATATGAAAACCACCTTTGTTCCAACAACCAGTAACACGACAGATCGCGAGACGTACGAGCTACATTCACGAGACACTCGATCGCCAATTTACGCATGTGTGGAGAAAATGCGTAACCCCCTTGGTCGATCGACATCAATGATGGAGCGTCGTCCGCGCACGGACTCGGCGCGCTCGGCGCCCGCCCCCGCCCCCGCACCCGCGCCGGCAGCGCGCGAGCGCCGCGCCGCTGCCCCTCCCACGTCGGCGCCGCAACACCGCAACGATGTGCAATTTAATTTTGATTAGTTAGATTTACTTACTTATTGTAATTTTACAATCCTTAGCTACTTTCTTAAGAGCTTTTATATTTTTGCTTTTTACTTTTACATACCTATTATTACTTGTTTTGTTTTTACTATGTACCTACCTAGTACCTACAAACGATTTCTTCTCCAGTTTTTATCTCCTTTTGGGGTTGGCAATATGTACGAAGACGTACAATGCATAGGTGTCTAATTTTACTGAATTAGCACATTTACGCCCTTACAACCAGTGCTTAACTGATCGCCCGGCGATAATTACGTGTGACGGAATCGTTTACATACTTACGTTAATTGTCGTATTTTAATAAACTATTAAGTGTGATCAGTGTTTCACTCAAGCATCAAACTACTACTAAAAACAACACTGTACAGTCTAACTGGATTGTACACCCGTATTTCTTTGTCCCAGATTCCCTTTGACGTCCAAATGCTACGGAATTGGGCCATAAAAATAATTGTAATCAAAAAATGGGTCGTTTTAATTTGGAAAGTTTGTATTGCGGCGGATAGACGAGTTATTTTAGTGATACAGGATGATCACTTACTTTATAGCTACGGTCCTAAGGGCTAAGGATAGCTAGCCGCTCTGTAGCGGATAATGAAAAAAGGAAAAACCGTTTATTATATATTTGTGTTTAATATTACTGGACTTTTTATTAATGCTCTAGAACACATCACTAGAATTTAATTCAAAATAGTAGTTTTATACAATAAACATAACCCATTCGCTGCCCTAGCTCGGTGCTCTCCAAAGAAGAGGGACAGCGGCAAGCCGGAGCCCATGTTTCATGGGCACTGACAGTGTTGATACTCCGAGTCCGCTATTGTATTTTTTTTTATTTTTACTCGTTTATAATCGAGGTAATTCTTAACAGAGTATAAAAACATATTTATTATCAACATTCACATCGCATTATTCTTCAAAAACACGGAACATAGTCGCCCCGGACACAAAAGAACTTGTAAGCCCAAAAAGTATGAAAATGTCGCGTGTTGTTAAAAAGTGGTTTAAAAAGTACTTTGTAAAGGACACAGGCTTATCACTGTTTGATCTTTATAATTTTCAACTTTGTATACTCGTAGCTTTTAGAAATGTTAGGGAGTTGTTAAGAGAAAATGTGGCTTAAAAAATTGGTTTATAACAAGGTTCATTGTCCGATAGTCATTCAAAAAAGCAACGCAGAAGACCTACATTGGTGATGACAGACTGACAGATGAACTAATAGGTCTCTGCTGATAGAATAACGCGGCCACAGATTGAGGATCGCGATATCTGAAGAAAATGTGGAGTGTGTGGGGCATGAATGGCCCAAGCTGATAAATGTAGATGACATGTTAAACAGTGTATTACGTGACTGTATCGCATTAAATGTAGGCAAAAGATTGCCTCCTGACCTGTATATTATCATCTAGTAAAGATGCAAGGGCGTCAGATTTTTTTAGGTGACTCGCACTAAATTTATATTTAGCTAAGAAATCAACTTTAGCTTTGTTATTTATTTATTTTTTTATCAATAAATTATTTACTAACTAAATTATGTAAGGTCTATTATGAAAAGACCTAAGATGTTACGATATGGTATTTTTTTAATTTGACAACTGTAGTTCACATGTAAACTACAGTTGTTTACAGTGTTGTACAGTAAATTGTTTTATCGTCATATAATATATTTTTGTTTCCAATAAAATATTTATTGCATTTTGTGACACTACATCAAATACTTAGCACACGTTTCTAACACAAACGCAACAACACTGATACTGTGAATGTAAATGTTTGCTACACATCTAAAACATGTTACATGCCCGTTCGATTGAGTCAAAAGCTGGTGCTAAAAGCACACACTGTAAATCTAATTCGGTGAGCAGTAAAACGAAAAATGCAATAAAAGACGGAGCATGAAGTATGGTTTATGAGGCTCAGCTGTGCATTGAAACAAACACACAAACACGATACTGTTTGTATGAATGAATATATTAATAACTGTACTACTCAGCCTAACTCCTATATGGGACAAATCGCGCCTGAGACGTTGTACCCAACAGCATTTCGGGTTTGGATAATGGGTTTCCTATTGGTTATGTTACTTCCGAGTAAAATACCATGTAAGGTAACTATTAGTTACTGTAAGAAGTATTCAACATCGGTTAGCAGTAGTAATTTATTAACTTTTACTTGTTTTGTTTTCTCTTTACTTTTTTCTACCAAATAAATGTGAAAGTTTGGGTAATTATAGAATTATAGATACAATGTTTAGAAGTTTATGTTTGTTATCATTTTTGACTGGTGAATTCATAAAAGTTTATGATTATGTAGTTTTTTGTGACGATGTTTTAGGCCATCTATAAGCCTCCGTCATCGCTTAACACTCTCAGTGCCCAGACGCACATAAGCTTAGAGGGAGCTGCGCTACGGCCCTCTTCTTCGAAGAGCACTGCTGTACTCAAATAAAAGATTTAAAATGGTTTAACGAGAACCCTTGCTGCTTATTTCTTTCTTTATTTATTTTATTTGATCTCCCATTACATCCATAGGTATGTTTTGGTTTCAATTAAACATGCTATAACCCAAAATATTTAACAGAAAGTCCCCTGTTATAAACAGACGCGCAAACCGACTACGTCCCGTAACCGCCCAACAACTTAAGTAACGAACTTATGGAGTCTCCAAGTCGCGCCGCACTGCATATTACGTGATAAAAGGGTCGAACTACATCACACCTGCTCCTCTAGCCATATTACTTATCTACAATCGATTTATCTTTAAAAACAGTCCCCCTAGCTAAGCTACATTTCTACAATCGGTTTAGACTAAATACGAAAAAAAATGGAACAGAGATACGAAGCGTTTGTCACATGTCTACGGGCTCTGAATAATTGCATAGGATTGGCATTTGATGGCGATAAGTCACGTGGTCGGAATTGTCAAATGAATGGATTAGCGATAATAGAAAGAGCGTAGTCATGTTACAAAAGAAGCACGTTTGTAATAATGATTACAGCGTTTTGCTCTGGCTTTGCTGTACACTTGTGCATGCAGAACATTATTATTATGTAGGTATTTACACTCCATAATTTTTTATTTATATTTCTATTGATTTTAACATTAATCGACATTAGTAAGTAAATTTAAATTTAACTTTTTTATTTCTGTCATTAGCCAATTTTAAACAGAACAGACTTCTATTTCTATGTAGAGTTTTATGTATCCTACTTTGTGTGACCATTTTAATCAATTGTAAAAGTTATTTTTGTTTGTTTACACTCGAATGTTTTACTCTGACATTGTATGAATGGAAAAGCTTCAGGGGAAGGCCTAGACAAACATACTTGGACCAAATTGGTTACATTTTGGAGTAGGGTGAGGTACCCAGAACTGGCGGGCTTCTATAAAGAATGACAGTGAATGAGACGAATGCATGTTTAAGTTGTGAAGTGTACACTTGTCACTATAGGCCACTGTTTGTGTTTAAATGTAAAGCAGTGTTGGTTTGTTGAGTGTATTCTTGACGTTTGATCTGATTTTGAACCCAGCCCTACTCTTGAAACCATTATTTCGAGCCAATATTCGTAGTTCAGCTTATGTTGATAAAATGCTCCGAGTTCTTACATAAATATAAACAGAGCCGTGATAATTGACGAATATATCAAACTGTAGAGTAGCTGCTGACGTGAAAAATAATTGTCATAAAACTTATTACAGAATAATAAGTTACACATTGCTGGCGTGTGTTGAATATGTAATTTCACCCGAATGTAGTACAGTTGTAAAGTCAAGTCTTGGTTAATTTGGGAGTTGAGTAATTTCGCTGATTGCTTACATTATTACGAGAGGGGAGAGCAGAGGGGAGGGGGGAATGATGAACACAAGTTTACAACAAGATTTTGTAAAGTTCTGGGCCATTATAACACGAGAAAGAATAGGTAAATGTAAATGAAGTAAGAGCAGAACCATGAATGGCATGAAGCAAGTGGCAAAATTAAAAAAAATGAACCGACTTCAAATTCGTAAAAGAGCAATTTTCTGCTCTCTCTTCGGAGAGATCTTCATTAGATATTTTTTTAATGGAAACACCTCGGGGGTCTACTCTTTTAAACAAAAATAGAATTTTCATAATCAGTCCACTATTGACGGCATGTAGTTAATAGATTTCAAGTGTTTTACACACAAATATTAAGGAAAACGTTGAAGTGTTGTTTCAGTTTTCATTAAATTATCACCGGTTTAGAGTATTTTTGATCTGGTTCATTAAAATCCAAGTATTGATCGCGAAAGTAGCCAACTCATACATCCACCTGGCCTAGAAGGTGCACCTACACTCATACATCCAATATTTTGTATATCACGAAAGAACTTGTTTCAGATTCCAAGAATACATCGTAAACAAAACTTTTCCTCACAACAGTCTACATATTTTAAATTTTCGCACGGAAGCGAAACCGTGGGCTATAGCTTGTTATAATTATATCACAGCGCGTAGGCAATTCCAAGTGGTGTGAATTATGGATCGCGCGCGTTACATTGCGCGGCATTACCGTACATGTTTCATTAACTGCTGCGAGAACGGGTAATGGTTGCTGTTCCATCCTCTCGGCGATATCATCGGGATTTGTAATTAAAATGTATAAATGTCTAGACATTTTATCCTAATGAGCTTTGCCTTCTGTTTAATTCTATAGGAGAAACGGTAAAATAAAATGTATATTAAATTCAGTTAGTATGAATTAGTGGCCTACCCTGGTGAAGAGGTTCTTAGGCCCCTTAAAGGCCTCCGTCATGACTTGTTGAAATTAAATATTCCTTAAGAATTACGGAAGCGCTGTTTTTAGAGGTCACCCATCCATTATGTGAAGTCGCAGAACGTCGTTTAAGATAATTAAAAAGGCTTTAAATAATCTTGAAGTTCAGAGCAAAATTGTAGTTAGGTACTCTACATAATAATATGTTGATCATATCATAACACTTAAAATTATAGCGTTAAGTTATTTTTTATGCATGACGTATTCATGGCTTGTGTTTGTTTCTTTTCGAAGAAACCACACCTACTGTAAGAATTCCCACGATAAAGTTAAAAATACTGTTCCAACATGCAAATAACGCGCGGTATTTTCCCAAAACCTCCATACTCAACAATTAGACGAGACGTATGGAGTTGAAAATCCAACAAGAACAAAACAATTGTGAATACATCACGAAAATACATAATTTTATGCGCATTTATTAAAACTTAGCGCACTTTTATATGCAACCATTTTCACTATACGTTGAGTTGATCCAATTAAACTATTGCAGTATGCCCAGCAGTGGGTACAACAGCTCATGATGATGCAGACCCCGGGAATGGGTTAAGCAGACCTCCAAGTTCATTGACCCGTATTTGGCATCATACTCGTTTTGAAAATCAAAATATTTTCGAATAGAGAGTCAAGAAACATTCAAGCTATTCCAACAAAGCTCACATTAAAAGTGAATGGAAGAGTTTGTAAAACCTCTCCTTTTCAGTACAGTTTACTCGAGGAAGCAATCCAGTTAACCAATATTAGAAGTGGCAGGATCCTTCGGGAGTGCACTGTGGAGATTCATTAAGACGTAATTACTGAGTACCTAAGTACAGTGCAATACTACAGTAAGGAAAGTAACAGGTCAACGACTTTGGAAACTGTAATGGAACTTGGAACAAAAAGGGAGATAAGATTATGGCATCGCAAGGGATGGTTCTAAAAGAAGTGTCATTATGAAGCAAGAAACTTGTGGAATGGAGACCGAAACGATGTGTTGGTCGATCTCAAGATGATTCTGATAGCGTATTCGTACGATACGAGTGTAGTTGTTTTAGCGAAAATATGTCTATGCTTAGCAAAGAGTACATTTACCAGCCGGTTCACTTCACTTCTTCTTTTATGGCTACTGCGACTTTTATTGCCACAATTCTACCAGCCGGTTTCTCTATCCCTAAAAATTTAATAATTAATGGTCAAATCACGTGACAAGTGTCAAATCAGGAACAAATTCGACGCTGTCACGTTGACCTTTGATTTAGTTCATTTTTGAGACGATCATCGTTCGGGAAACCGGCTTTAACGTATTTAATTTGAAGTTTTCTACTCATTAGTTACTTACTGTAACGTATTATAATGTGAAAAATAAGGCAATTCTGTATAACAATTTAACCACAAAGTTTTAAACTATTTTGCTGTTAAGCTTTTAGGTACGAATAGATAAGATAATATTAGCAAAAGACTAGTGAGTAATATTGAATAAAAGTAAATTATTGTCCCAAACGGACTTCTGAATAAAGCCGATAGTTTTTGAAACTAGTTTACCTTCTGTTCGACTTTCAACTGTGACTTAATCTCTACAATGGTAGAAGTAAAGTGGAGCAACGACACTTTGTTCTGCAAAGTCTGAAAAGTCTGGCTGCGTCCCAATTGCTTCATTTAATATGTAAAGCATAAGCACGGCGGTACCCAGCCGATGCACTGGCATTTGTATAGGAAACATGTGTTTTCATACATAATCAAACATGAATATAATTCAACAAATCTAGTGAGGAAGTGTACAATGTCTTTTATGTAAAAAAGTTCTCTGCAAAACATGCGTCTCCTGCACGTGTGATGTATTTGTTATTTTCTTAAGCGTTAGTTTAAGGATACTTAGTTTTGTTAAAATATATATTTTCTATATTTATTTTAAAAACCGGCCAATTGCGAGCCACTGTAGATACCACCCACAGACTCGAAACAAATATATCTAGATAAACATTAATCCTCAATAACCCCTAAAACGTATAAAATTGTGAGTTCCAGACCGTAAAATCTTCCTAAATACGTATTCTTTCCATCTAAACACAAATAAAAGAATAAAACAATTTATATGGGACAGCTCGGAACTTGAATGACTCAAGTGCATGAACTATAAAACCCGATGGAATAAAAGTTAGAAGTTCAGGCAAAGACACGGTGAGGTGACCCCACGTTCGTGTTTGTGGAGGATTTCGTATCTTTATGCCAAATTTATCACTGTGTCCTACAGCTAGTTAAAACTTAGTTTATGGCGATATTCTAGTCAAATAAGATGACTTTGCCAAACAATACAGTTTTAAAACCAAATTTGTTAGTCGTCGAATTGTGTTGTCTTGTATGTGTTTTTTACTCTATACATCGAGGGCTTTTTATTTGTCCTCAATTTGAAAGTTTGTCTGCTCTGTTCACTTGATATTATTGAAGTGTCACATATGCGTACTAATTGATACTTTCTGACTTCCCTCTTAGCCTTTAAAGTCAAGGGTCTAGGATTTTTCAAAAGATCTAGGGTGATGTTATGGTTGCCTTTGCCTTCAGATACAGTCCTGATCTTGTTTTGTTTCTTTTACAATTTGTCCGACGTCGACTTTGTAGCATGGTTACCCTATAAATAGCAAGATGCATCGCATCGATTCAGAGCGATTCGCAGCGAGATCGCCTCCGCCTCGACTTTGGATCGCCGAGGTTTCACAACTTTTCGATGTGTTGTGAAGACCAACTTCGAGATATCAGAGAGTTTCGCTACTAGTTTACGTGCACACGGCCATGATAGCCTGTTGGGTTAAATTAGCTTTTCTGAACGAGTGAAGCGAATTCTTGATAATTATTCAATGTAATTTTAATTAATTAAGGTAAGTCAATCATTGAAGACCACAATAATCCAATGGTTAGATTTATTGCCTGATAAATTTTCAGCAGAATAGTTGAGAAAAAGCAATCAAATTGTAAGTTTTATAAAAGGGCGTATTCGATCAAGGGAATCCTGAGATTTCGGTTTAGAATAAAGAAAAGGTTTAAAAAGGAAAAATGACTACCCACTTTAAATACGAAGAAGATTGAATTCCACGAAATCACTCGCAAACCTCAAAAACTACGATCAACTTTATGCAAATGGCGGGAGGTGTACAAAGTACTTAATTTTGGTCCAATCAGGCTCTTTGTAATGCAAATTATCGAAGTTAACTCGTTATAAAATTCAATCCGTGTAATCCGAGTCCAGAATTGTAAAATTAATTTTATTATTAATAAAGTTTGATGGGACACCGTCCGGTGACGAATTTATATATTAAAAATTAATTCATCAAGCGTTTTATTTCTGGTCCTTTTTTAATTAAACTTCGAGTTTTACATCAAAGTGATAACATCAAAAGTGCCTTTCAAACGTTGAAAGGAGTTGACGGACACAAAGTCCGTTTAGATTCAGGGCCGTATTCAAAAACTGTGGTCGCGCGTGACTCGTGTTGAGCTTTGAATCATTACTCATTTTACTTCGGGTATTTTTAAATAATCTTCTAATACTTATAAAAGGCTTAAATTTGTTCTGAATCTATGCACTATAGGCTACTTTTGATCCTGGAATTCCCACGGGACCGGGAACTATTCACCGCAGGTAACACCGCGGGGCGCAGGTTAGGTATACTATAAAATTATTTTATTTTGCTTGTTAGCTGGCTTCATCGAGATAGTTCATAGTTCTATGTTTTAAGAAATCTGGTCAGCTTGTTGAAGATTATCAGCCTTTTTTAGCAGTTGATCAAAGGTATATCGGGGGTTTTTCATATTTTTTTTTATTTTATTATTATATTTCAAGACTATCCTTCAAGATATTGACAAGATATTTATTACGTAAAGCTGGTCACTCGGATTTTAATATTTACGTAAGGATACACCTTCGTATTCGATTCCTTCAGGTCTACATCATTGTTTAATTCATGAAACTATCTCGAAACATAAGAACATTATTAATTATATATTTCATTTTCAGCTGAAATAAATAACATAACCTCCATTTTTATCAAGTTTCCTTCGTTCCATTTCGATGAAATTGAATCGAGTCCGTTTCATTTCTTCATTATGAAACATGGATCGATTACATGTTTTACTACAAACATTATAAAGTACGTTAACATTGACCCAAAGACAGGAGAGTGTAAAGTGGCGTGGCCGGGGTCGTCGACCCGGGGGAGGTCGGGGGAGGTTGGGGGAGGTTGCACCCTATATCGATCCCATTCATGCGTGAGACGATGCCACGTGGACTGGAAGGTGTAGTTGGATTTATTTTTTGTAGATTAGTCCGGACGTGATAGTTTGGTTTATTGAATACTTTTTTGGATACAGGAAAGTGTTTAAGAGGTTTTTGTTTTATAGTTAAAATTAGTTATTGTATTTATCCTGTAATTTTGTAAAATGTATTAAGTATAAATACTTTTTTAATGAGACAGCTTTAATTTTAAATTTTAAAAAGTCTGCTGTGTTACAAAGTTATAACTTGGCTCTTAAGTCTAAGTAAATAAAAAAAACTTAGACTTAATTGCTTCCAAGAGTTCATGTCCACAGTTCCTATATTTTTTACAGTCTTTTTCATTGATTCAAAGTGACGAGAGAAATTAATCTCTAGAAAGTTACAAAACTCGACAAATTGTTATGAATAATGGGATAAGTTTATTGCAAAAATAAAAGCAAAACATTATATTTCTTTTTGTTTTCCGGGTTCCATTGTCGGTAGGATAGTACCTTATTAACTTTATAACCAGGTCGAAAGGATTAACTTCGGATAATCCGAGCCATGATAAGAATAAGCTATTTCACTTACGACTATTTCGCGTGTCTTCATCGATAAAAGTCGATTTACAAGTCACACGCGATTCTCGTCCTTATTCTTTATTCGTTACGGTTCAGTGGAATTCGACATTTGCATGTCAAAGTGACTTTATGTCACGTACAATAGTTTTGTCAGAGTGACGTTTTTACGCGGATAGGCAGTTTGTGGTGATTTGAATAAACGCTGGATTAAATTGATATGGTTTTGGGGTGAGTTGAGGGAATTTGAGTTTAGAGGGAAGCTATTAAAAGTGGCTTGTAAAACACATAAGTTTTATTAACACCATAAAACTTGGGCCGACGCGACGTGAAGAACAAAATATTTTCATGATAAAAACAGTAGTGTCAGACACAGCAGAATCGTTCAAATTGTTGAATTATTGTTCAATTTGGAAGTATAGTCTAACCCCGATATACTTTGGAACGTTTTTCACGGATTCGGAAACCCGGTTCAATTCGCTCGCCAATTTATTTTATTTATCTCGTTAATAAAGAGTTCAATTTTAAAACGGCGTACATCAAACAATAACAAAGGGTTAATAGCAATTTGCTTTTTATACGAATTCGGTTTTTATCGCAAAAATATATTTAATCCTGTTTGTTTTAAAGTGTTATATTCATTATTTATTCATTTAATTAAATGAGTTGTAATTCTGATTCATCTAGCGACTAGATGAATCAACTAGATTCTAGTCGAATGGATTGTCACGCAGTAGGCGCATGAGAACGGGTGGTGACGCCGCGAAAACAATGGTGGCGTGACTATCTAGACACATTCCGGGTTGACAGGTGAGACATAGCTGGCTTGAATGAGTATGGGGGAGAGACCTAGTACAAATTAATTACCTATAATAAGTTCCTGACAGTTTTAATTCCAACTTTTACCCATTACTTAGTCCCTCAGCCCTTTCTGAGTCATTGCTCGTGCATTTCCTATATAACTACACTTTCGTTAGTGTACCTTTTTAACCTACTGTATCAGAAGTGGCGTCAACTTAAATCAGTTTACAACATAATTATCACATTCTTAGAGGACTCCATCTGTCTGAAGAGAAACTAAGTTCACGCGAACGTTACCTAAGTAGTCGCTAAGTGCCGAAGTATGGACATTTCTGAATATGAGATACATAGCTATGAAGACCCCACGGGAGGATGGTTTCAATCCTCTTCAATTAAGACGTTAAATTCAAAGTTGCATTGAAGGAAAGCTAGTTTGCAGTATTATACTTGTGAGTAAATACTAACTAAACTAGATAACAACCAGAGATGGTCAGTGGCTAACTTTAAAACAACATTTTGAGTACTAGGTATACAATTTTAAAGGAGCTTAAATTTATCTTTCTTTATATGGCCATTTAGATCACACATTACATGATCCAAGGTTCCGTTTTTAATCAGACATTATGGTAAGAACAGTGTGTATATTGTAGTCACAGCTACTGCTACAATTTCATATATCTAACATACCTTCATTTCCCTCCATAGAATGCAGATCTTGCTGCGACCGCCTCCTCTGCCGATATTCCGCTCTGTAGTCCTGCCATCTCCCATACTGCGCCGGGTTATTCAGGTACTCCTGGGAGGAAAACCTGGATGCCCTTGGAGGGCTGTATCCCATCTGGCTGTAGTAATCCTGGCGGAACACCACGTCCGGATGGTTGATGCCTCCAGGCACGATCTGGCTGCCGAAGTGGTGCCGCTGCCCTAGATATTCAGGTTTCATTGGCGCTGGTCCGTCTGTTAGCTCATGACCGTGGATGGAGGTGGACCGCTGGGGTCCATAGTCCCGCATTCTGTTGGAGAAGTCCATGCGATGGGGAGAGTAGTCCAGTCCTCGGGGACCCATCTCGAAGTGCCCGTGTGGACGGCTGCTGCTGCTGCGGTTGTAGAAGTGGGGGGAGAACGGGTTCTTGCTCTCCGTGCGGTTGAAAGCATCCTTCGGCTTGTCATCTTTCGGTTTCTGCATCTTCTCTAATGCCACTGCCTTTTCTTGGATTTGAGCATCTTTTTTGGGGGTTTCGTTGCGTTTGGAAGGCGACTCGGTGACATCTTGTGATGCCCTTCGATTAAACTCCTGGACCTTCTCGGGCACAAATCCTTGTGCCGGAACTTGCGCCATTATCACTTATCAAAAACACATCTAAAACACTACAGCAATAGTTATATCAAAGTTATACATACAGTACAAAGGTATACGTGTAAATTCACAGTAACTGCAGTTAGGATTATAATCACAACCGAATAAGCTAGACACTGAAAACGAAAATATTTAGTTCACTTTGAAGCACTTTGATTCTGATATTGACTATGAAAATCGTAGCACAGTGTGTGGTGTGAAAACATTCGGCTTAATAAATAATAATTAAAACCATTTTGAAATAATAATTCATAAAGTAAAATGTTGTCCATGTCACCCTATCACCATACGTCATATAGAAAGAGACAACACTATTTGATGTCTATCTGTCTCACATGTTTCAACTATTAACCCCGCTATCTCGTGTAACTTGTTGCTTTAACTAAAGGCTTAGTCAAACTTTGCAACAATCTGGCCGCTCTAATTACCGGTCGGGACATGTCCTATTCACTTCGGATAGATGTATGTATGTATATGTTAACTTGATGTACTTGACCCTTGTCAAAAACCGGTTAAAGTTTAAACCGTTGTTTGTGGCAGAGGAAATAACCTATTTGTATAAACTGTTCGCAAGTCTACTAGTTTAAACAACATATTAACGACGAAGCGATATATTTGGTTCAGCATTTCTCTTCAGAATTTAATTTGTGTAAGTACCAGATTTAGTTTTTCTTTTCTGCCATAAACTTAGAAGTGCCTTATCATCCCGTAATGGGTTGTAGGTACTGGTACATACTGCCACTAGATAAATGTGTTAACATAGTTTTTATCCTAGTCTTGTCTTGAAAACTTTGTTTTGTTGAAAGTTTGCACTTACTGAGTGTATGAACCAACATTTCTTCGAACAATCGTAAAAACGAGAGATTTTAAAGGTCATCCAAATTATGAACTTTTTTTTTTAAGAGTTGGTTACTCTAACATAATTTGGCTAAGTGGGACTGATGGAACCACAGATGCTAATATGTAGTTAATTTATTTTTAAGGCTATTTTTGTACAGCAATGATTATTGCGAAACATTTTGAACAATCCACGCATCGCTGGCACCGCATCGATATTCGTAATCTCATTAAAATATATTTGAATAAAACCAATCCTGTTTCAATCCTATTTTACCGATATAGGCATATAAATCCCATCGTTTCAATTACTTTTTCTGCATTACTTTCTTGCCTACTTAAAATACATATTTTTTTAAGAAAAACTTGCTGACTTCAATATATAGAAGAAGTGGAATTTTGTAAGTTTGTGTGTGAACTACTCTATTTATTATAACTGTCATAATTTTAAAGGTACCTATGCGATTCCAGATGAAAATAGGCTATCTTTTAACTTAGATAAAGTCAAGACAGTGCTTTAGGCGAAGGCCAGAAAGAAGCGCGACACTCAACTTCAGTCTGCGTAACATAAAATGTGACATAATACACACTTAAAACGGGATTTACCATGATTCGTGGATTTAAAATTAATATCGGGAAACTCATAAATCCACGAGTCATGGTAAATATCCCGTATTTTAAGTGTTTATAACGTTAGAAACACTGATAGTTTTAGAAATGTGTATGTGACATAAGGTTTGCAATCATCGCATCACAGGGCTATGTACAATATAAATAAAAATAAATAAATAAAATGAGCTTTATTTCCACACTTAAATAACAGTTAAAAGAGAATAAAGTAAAAAAAATAATAATAATAATTTAGGTATAAGTAGTAAAAAAATAAAATTGAAAGTAAAAGTGAATAAATCTTAATTAAGTATGGGCCGCCTTTGGCGGTAAAAAGCCTCCTCCAAGGAACTCCAATTCTGTCTGTCTTTAGCTGTTCTTGACCAGACTTTACCAGCTAATTGTATGATATCATCGTACCATCTTTGAGGTGGTCTTCCTCTTCTTCTTTTTCTGTGAAAGGGAATCCAGTTGGTAGATATGTAGGGCCACCTATTCGGCTTCATTCTTTGCAGGTGTCCTGCCCATTTCCATTTCAAATTCATAACTCTTTTGACCACGTCTTTCGATTTAGTTTTATGTTTGATTACAGAGTTTTTGATGTACATTATACAATAAACAAAGGTAACAGTGAAGTGGCTAGTTAGTTTCTTGCTCAAAAAATGACACTCACAAAATAATATTTTATTTTACTAAGTATAATATTTTTGAAGTCGTGATAACCGATAGTTATGTAAAATTTGTTGCGAAAGTTTTGGGTCTGGAATCCTGCGGGAGTGGACAATTTACCCCCTCGCACCTGCGCTGAGGAAACTTGATGCTAAAGGGACGTTTTTTCCGACTTTCTCCTCATTAAAGACTTTTGTCTGATATTTTACCCTTATCACTAGGGGATTAACTCTTGAGTACCGATTTCAATATAATGATAATTTCAATTGCAAGTTCTGAATATAGGTACGTACGTGTGATGGATTTAGAGTTTTAAAAAAAGGTAGCAAATTATTTGATACAGGAAAATATGTCAAAGGTGTAATAAAATTACGCATATCCATACATTTCGCAACATGATCGTTGCCTATTAAATAGATAAATAACTCCTAATTTTACCCTACTTAATTATAATTAAATAAATAAATATCCTTAGACATTTCACATAGCGTCATCTAGTCCTTTAATACTTGTATTTTGGTAACCAGATGACTGATACACTAAATAGATACATTTATTTTTTGTAAATACATACATAGAAAACACCCAGACTCGAGACAAATATTTGCAGATCATGCAAACATTAGTCCCGAAGCGGGGATTGAACCTGCAAACTCTGCGTCTCGGGCGGGCTTTCACCCACTGCGCCACAGAGTTAGTGCAAGAGAATTGCAGTGATTGGCTCAGTAGCATCAAAGACGATTAATATCTAGAAGACAGACAAAGGCCATACACAAAATCGTAACCCTACCAGATAGCCTGGAAACGTTAAAACATCAATTTTATCCAAGAAATTTCAATTACTTTCTAGTTAAAATTACCTAAAAAAAATTTTATATTGAATATTGTTGCTACCTACTACTTTGCTACTACTAAGTATTGAAATGCTTGGATAAAATTGATGTTTTAAAGTTTCCAGGCTATCTGGTACTGCGGGATCAGGGTTACGATTTTGTGTATGGCCTTTGTCTGTCTTCTAGATATTAATCGTCTTTGGTAGCATGTATCAGGTACATGGCGGTTTCTGCATCAGCACAGCACTGGACAGCAGCCAACATTGTGCAACCGATCTCCGCGTCACTCCGTCATTATATCTACTCGGGTATTACGTACTTTCTGCGTGAAATGGAGGTATTTGAAAGGTCAACAAAGTATTCAAAGTACAACAATAGACTCAGAAAGTATTCAAAGTACGGTAGACAATACGGCACGGTCGAGATTGGACCTTTTTAGTCACACGGCTCAATATTCTACGGGTGGGCTAACTGTATTCATATTATTTGAAGGCACCTGCCATGTTTTTATTAAAAAATTTAATGTTTTATCTTTCTGTGTTTCATTATTCTTTTGTATTATTTGTATGTGCTAAATAAATGTTTAATAATCTTATATCATGATCTCTAAGTATAGATTATTTGAATATTTAGGATAGTAAGTTGAGGAAATGGTTCAGAAGCTTAGACATTGTAAATCTACATTATTTTACCGATAAATACGATTAAATATCATCGTCATTTTACCACCGCTGCAAGCGAAAATCCTAAAACTTACGACCGCAATGGAATAAACAATAAAATTTCACCACCCAAACCGAAATACCCCGAATATTCTCCAATACCGTGACGTCACCAAACCAGAATATATAACCGCTTAAAATTTAAGTTATTCCAAATATAACTTTGTGTAACAGAGGTTTTTTGGCAGCGCGATGGTCTTTATTTCGGGGGGTTAAGATTTGTTTTGTGGAGGAAATAGGTTGTGAAAGGTTTGAACGAGTGGAAAAAAATGCACATTAGGGACGCAGATGTGGGCTATGGGGACCGACAGCATCATTGATTTTATATTAACAAACAAAGTCGAAGTCAAAAGGCAATCTCACTCACAATAAATGTCACTTAGAAACGAAATGTACCTTTTTTCTATAATAGTCGTAGTTTTTGAAAACAAAAGAAAGTATTAGGACTGTGTTTGTTAGGTAGTTTTATGACTTCTATTAAAATGTTCCGTCTAGGTTTTATCCGATTAAAAGGAGTTTATAGTATTTTAAAGTAGAAAAGCTGGCGATCGCAACGCATGATAATTATTTATAATTATATAGGTATTTGTATTATATATATTTGTCTAGCAGTGGGACAACATAAGTAATAATATAATGTACAATTAAAAATAAAACAATTACAATAAAAATCTGAATGAGAGAGAAATGTAGAGAAAATAGTTGAATTTGTATAAATAATCGGCATATGAAACCGTTTATTTGTAATGGGGTGTTAAATAAATGAACAGCGATTAACTTTCATTTCATTTACTTCATGTTGGATGTTTCGTTATTGTGAGTAGTTAGTCAATTGGTGACATACACGTGTATAAAGAATGTAATGAGAGTGTATGAGGCTAAGTGTCAGGATCGTAGCAAGTAGCAAGCAAGGAGGACTATGGTTTTTGCCCATCCACAAGAAAAAATGATTTTTCTTTCTTTCTTTCTTTCTTTCCACATGGGAAAGAGGCGTGTTTTTCTGTATGAATGTGTAATGTTTGTATAGTGACATGGAAAAAAACGTAATCTAAACTATTTACTATTTCTGATCAAAAACAAAAAGTGTAGAGTTTATTTACATTCCGTAAGAACTTATGCCTTTACATTATGTCCCACTGCTGGACAAAAGTCTTTCCCATATTCCAACAGTCTCTGTTCTTTTTTCCTGCCATTTTTTATTAACGTGTTTCCATTTTACCATCAGTACAGTATCGGATCGTCGCCATTGACACGGTATATCAGGCTCCGCGGCGCAACAGCCTACATCATGTACAGATACTATCTACATGCACTTTGCTACTGCCTTTGAGAGTCCCCTTCTAAATGGAATAAGGATGTTTCTCACTATGTTCAACAATACGTATAGAACGAACGAAGTGTTTCTGTCGTTAGTAACTGAAATATGGATTATTCCCAGTAGTTTTATCAGTTTTTATTGAGAGAATGAAATTCAATGAAATCGCGTTGGAACAGGCATTAGAATCACCTAGCATGTAAAACGATACTTAAGTGATCCTTGAGGTCCTACAAGAATAAATGATTTTTCTTTCTTTCTTTCTTTCTTTCTTTCGTTCACAAAAGTTTTTGGTAAAAGAAATAAACATCTACCTATGTAAAAGAAATGAAATAGAAATTAATCACGTATTCGGTACCTCTTCTTCTTCCTGCCCTTATCCCAGTCCCAGGATACAATATAGCAGGAGTGTATAATTCTAGTGGAAATAAATTAACTCTATCGTGACCTAAAAAATCTAAATTACGAATAATTCAAATTAGCAAAATTGTAAAGCATCTTAACATAAGTACTTCTGTATTGTTGACGTTTTAAGATGCTATTGACGTTAGATATTTGAAAAGATGCCAGTGAAGTTCTTTCTTTTCTTTCTTTCTTTAGTTGGCAACACACTGTCAGTTAACAACAAGTTAAGGAACAAGTTAGAAATTTTACGGTAAATACACTAAGTACTATTGTAAAACACATTTAATTTTGTAAAATTCTAAAATTCTAAATTTTAGTTGTTATTACTAAGGTCAGGAAAATCTAGATTCTTTCCGACATCCAACAGACAAGAACTTCTATTTGGTTCGAGGAGCCATACTCTAATACTCGAAAATGAAACTTCGTGCCAATGTTCGCGGTTCAGCTTATGCTGGTGTAAGAGCCGCTCAGCTTAGTCAGTAGAGGCTATGCATTCTGCAAGTCGTGTATCCCAGGTCAAACTTAGATGCTTATTATATACCTGGCTGTTATAAAGTAGGTAATTATAAGAAAAAAAAAAAGTGTATTGTATTATTGTACGGTTTCGCTTAGTTTAAGGCTAGATGGCGCTGTGTGAAATGTCCACAAATACTACCAAACACGTTTTAAAATGTAAACAAATGTAACAAGGATCTTATAACAAAGACTATCAACGGCTGGTGAAGGAACCATTAATCAGATTAAATGTGGATGTATTATCACGATGTCGTGTCAACTACTACAGACCCGCCTACCTCATCACATAATCATATTAAAGATTCACTAAAGGAAGGTGCTAGTTACTTTAGGAGGGAGAAATGACATGAGGGGGTGTATCCGTACCTTTTGTTGAGTTCTCTTAAGAAACGAATAGTAGAATTTCTAGAAACATTAATGTTTTTTAACTTTTGTTGTCAAAATTTTGCGTGTCCGTTTTATGATAGTGTCTTACAGGCGCACTCAAAGACATTTAAAGTTCATTAAACTGTTTAACATAACAAATGTTTCAGTTCTTCATAGATACATCTTTAATACAAAAGTCCGTACATAGAAAAACGCGCAAAGGCCGGAATCGAGCATTATCCTTATAAAACATGGCGAGTCCAACTCATACATATTTATTGAGCCGGCCTCGCCTGGACCGCTGCCAGGCTGAGACTAGTGACGTAGCTCAGTCAATACATACTATCGATGACTACGTCGGTAAAGTTTTATTGCACGCGGGAATAGAAATAACCTGTCAATGTTGGCGTATAGTACGACGACAGTGTCGTAAATCTATTTACTTTAAGATCGATATGTAAACATCGTAAAGTTTCAATGTTTTGCAATCTTAATAAATTTAGTAATGTTATTTGAGTCGATTTGAACATTACAGTTTTACGTTATTGATTTAATAAAGACCAACTAGAGCACACTAAGAATATCAATGATACAATATCTGATTTCTTGATATTATAATGACATGCGCCCTTGTTGCAGACTAAATTGAACCTGCGGGCCTAGCATGTGCAACACGAGAAATCATCTCGTCGTCGACAAAATATTTTCTCCTTCTCTAACATAGTACGTTAGAGCAGTTTGACATTATCGAGATATTGAATTTGTCGTCTCGACGCGTTGCACATGTTAGGCCTACTGGTCATTTCATTATAAGCAAAAAATGAGGGTAAAAAGTTTTTATCTTTTCTCAGATGCTTAAGTTAAAGATTTTAAAATAATTAAGACACATTTTAGTTACCAAGACAAGTAAAAAATTGGAAGGCAATCCACACATATTATATCGATAGTTCAATATGATCCAGCACTAGCGATATCGAAAGAATATAATACTGCAAAGTTCCTGATCTGTCTGCGAAGAGACTGTGTATAAACTCTGATTTCAGATCATTGAATTTTTTATGATCCCATTCCTTGTCCCCGGGATTTAGGGAAAACTTGAATAAATTGTTTCCTTTAATGTTAGACTGTATTTTACCATCTTCAATATTTTACTTCTTATTTCATATTTCGTAAAACATCAAAAGGTTTTTTTGTGTCGCTCATTTTATTTTTTGTCGTTTTTAAGCTACAAGCTTCCACCCGCGGCTTCGCTCGCGTGGTACTAACCCGGATAAAAAATAGCCTAAACTATGTAACTGTTTTCGTGTAATCATGTCGTAAATATTGAGTCTTTTGAAAATTCACAAAACATTGATTGTGTATTGTGTAATGTTTTTTTTAAACGTCTATTTTTTAGATAAATATTATTTGTTCGTTATTCTAAATATCTCTCACTCACTGCAGTATCTTCACTACATTTTGTTTTAAACAATAAATGCAAACTGATGATAACATTACACACCTTTACATACACCTTGAGAAATCTTTTTTTAAGTTCGTATTCGTATTCAAAAGCTTTTTAAAAGTTGATTCAATTTTAGTATGTATTCAAAATGGAATCGTACTTACTCGCTAGATCGTCAATAATGAAATAATTAATATTATAACCAAGTAATTTGACATCGCCAGATCCGGCGTCAGAGCGACCGCAGCCTCCGCCAGATATTCATTACTGGCTCTGTATAATAAGAACCTGGGCATCTCGGTTGTTATTACTGTTCATATTAAGTGAATAACATGGGAAGAATAAAGTGACTTATCTTCCTCATTTTGTCCCCATTATTTATTTCCGCCTAACGTCGGGTCATTTAATAAAGTTAACTACGCCTCGAAGTTGTTTACTGAATATGGATAGCATTGATTTGAAACCTATTACCAGCTACCAATGCTAAAGTGCTTTCACCAACGAAAATGCGCTTTCATGTAATCAGCACATCAAAAACGCTTGCAAAAGCTGTCAGTCTTATATATTGCTATGAAAAATGTACACTTGAACGCGTGAACAACACCTCACAGGCGCTAGAAATAATAGAAATACAAGAAGATGAACTGCTGTCCCCCTATAAAAAACGCAGGTCAGCATGTGATGGTGAAAACAGAATTCAGAAGATTAACCAACATAAAATAAACTGCGATTATTGGCACGATTTATCGTTTTTGGTTTGTTAAGGAGTTCCGTTACTGAAATCGTCCCTTAGAGTAAAAAAAACATTAGGCGTGACTTAAGTCACCTTTAAAAATGGTCAAACTAACCTTCGACTATCTAATCTAGAATCAAATAACTGATTAAATTCTTGGTGCCATTTATTGAAGCCATAAGGAAGGTTAGACCCACCTTATGGCCCACCTCCAGGCTGAGCTCGTAAATCTTGACCCCATAAGGCCATGACCCAAGAGGTACCGAAATAAGTGCTTTCACATTTGTATCACTTTTCTAGTAACGTTAGTCGATAAAGCCGGTCTTTAAGCCCTGCTCTTGTAAGTAATGAAGTCCGACATATGACGTCTGTTACGTACTATTTACATTATGCCATTTTAGACCATGCAGGTCATGATGACAGTTTAATTGTATTAAATTTTACTGGCAAGAATCTTGCATCGTGTAAATGACACTTTAAGGAGCTACCAAATACGTAATTTAACGACATACAAAGGTAACAATTGTATTAGTTAAGACATTTTGACGTCAATGATAAGCAGCTTAAGACAATATTAAAAACTGTAATAGGATTGGAGAATTTTTTGGTCTTCAAAGATATACAGTGAATTTAGTCACATGCTATTATGAGACGAAATATTTCAGTGTCTTAGTTTGTAGTTACTTAACGAGTAACGTCATTCGTTATATGCGCCATATGTCAATTATGTCAATAACTCGACACTTTACTTGGTGACTAGCCTACTCGGAACTTACTTGAAGATCGTGAAAGAGGCGCTAAGTATAATATGCATGTTCTTAAACGTTATACAAAGCATTAGAATACATTAACTTGTAGAAACGCTACTTTAAGCGATTCTAAACCGTTTACTAGCTAACAGCTATAAATTACCGTTTCCTTTATTTTGGATCGTAAATCAAACGCTTCAGAATTTACATAAAATGTACATACAATGTGAATAATTTTATGTACATGCTTTTGGTACATTAAACGAGGTATCATGGGATGTATCGATCTGATTCAATTTGGTCGGAAGTAGTGGTTTTGTGGGTTTCAGTAGTTAAGTACACATCATGTTACAGCGTTAAGTTACAGCCTAAATTAACCCCAGAACGTACATATACTAACTATTAGTACCTACTTTTAAGGTATTCTATTGTTTTATCATCAAAATGTTACCTGAAACTTTAAATTGTGCTGGAGGGTTTTCAGTGGAACATATAAAAGTAGAGACCCACCCCGGTTTCGCACGTATGAATTCTCTACTTTATATGCATGTGTAATACACATACATCTTCCTCTTGAACTACTCTGTCTATTGATGAAAACTTCATTAAAATCTGTTAAGTAGTTTAAAAGATCTAAGAGTACAGACGACGGGAAGCAACTTTCTTTTATATTAAGCAGTGACCAAGATCTTTTTATGTTATATAATAAGTCTACAATATCCGTAAATAAGATCGAAATCATCGAATAAGGATCCAAGTGGGCTGTCAGTTAAAATGTCGAGCTTTCGGTTACGCTCATGGCTTTCACAATCACTGAGCAGCGTTACTTAGCTGTCATATTTTGAAGAAGTTATTGGTTACTTTTATGACAGGCGCCATAATCAAAAGAGGAATAAGAAGAAGTTACTTTTATTCGCCTAGTAAAGTTATATAGAAAATACCTAAAAAACCTTCTGGTTCAATATGCTTGCCTAGTAACACAGTCGCCATTAGCTGAAACCGGCAACAGAATTCCGTAGAACAGGCAGTAGAATCCCTTAGTTATAAGGACGTGACGATTCAAAGTGAATTGTAATTATGATCTTATTGAATAAAGAAATTTTGAGTTTTATTTTGGCTAGAAATAATACACACACCTAAATAGTAATAATAAATGCTCGGAAATAGTAAAATAAGTCTTAAGACTAATAACCCAATCAAATGAGACTATCTAGAATACAGAAGCGGATTGTTTGATGTTTCGGAATCAGAGTCATTTCGATTTAGACTCACGATAGCGATGCGTGGATTTTACGTGGTATCTACGTGCCGTCACGTGGGAAGGTTGCGAGATCTTTAGTACGGAATTTATACGTAAAAATGCAAAGTTTGTTTTGGTGATTAACAAGTAGAGCAACAAGTTTCAAAATACAAAATGTATAAAAACATTCCATTGAATAAATAAAACGCGATAAAACGCAAATAAAATGGTTCATTTATCACAGAACAACACCATATTTTTATATTTGACGAAGAGATTTCTAGTTTGTATCTAAACGTATTTCTAGTTTTAGAAAAAAGGTAGAAACGTTATTAAAAAACCAAATTAATAAAAAGTAAACAAATTCACACACAACACATGTTTCAACCAAAAAAGAAAATAAAAATCCACAGAAAAATCACGAAACTTCCACACCGAATGTTTTGACCACTGTGTACAGTTCGGTACACCTTACAATACACTACATAATGATATGTTTGGTGAGGCGTCCGTCCGACGTGCGCTCGGGGCCGGGGCGGGCGGCGACTGCCGTAGGGCGGGCGGGAGATACAGCTAGATAAAGATATAGATATAGGGCGGGGGCTAACGATCACGGTTCTACCGATAACCGCCAGTTGAAGGTTAAGGAGGCTGTTTCGGCTGCATCCCGATCTTTATTCTTTTTACTAATAATACTACATATATTATGTTTTTATTGATTGTAATGCGATTTTATTATTTTTGGTGTCTTGTTTTATGTGTACCTAAATTGTATTCTAGTCTATTTTTTTACAGTGTTAGGAGGCAGTCCTTGTCTACACTGAACTGGACATTGTAGTTCCTGGGACATCGTAGAGATGGAATAAGATTTACTACACTAATATTGTTAACTTATTTATATTTATGATTTTTGACACAAGATCCGATAGTAACGAACCAGTCTTTAGAAATCAAATACATAGGTCAATCAAATACAAGTCCACGAAACTATCAAATAACTTTTCTTAAATCGACGTTAAGACATGATGGAGGTCTTTAGGTGGCCTAAAAATCCATCACCAGATAGATTAACACAACAAGAAAAATTGCTTAAGAAATAAGACTGTATTGCCAATCGTACTACTAATTATTGGGGCTTTAGCAATGTCCCAGGCACGACTCAGTGTCCCGTGTAGGTAAGTAAGTACCCATTAGCTTATTCTAACTTGCTTCTTAACTCTTAAAGTATTGAGAGAAAGAAAAGAAATATGATCACGACTGTATCCCAGGGAGCGGTAGACATTTCTTTCAGATCTTAATGCAATTTTTAGATCCTTTTGCAGATATCTAAGGTGGTAGTCAGAGGTATGTCCAAATACATATTTGGTACATGCCCACATCTTGCAGAAGCTAACTTTCCATACGTGACAGGTTGCAAGCCCATCGACGCTATTAAAGAGCTAACTGGTTTCCTCACGATGTTTTCCTTCACCGTTAAAAGCTCGTGTTAAGAGAGAGTTCCCAGGGCTAAAACACCTCCCGAAGACTAAGCTCATGTGACCTTAACGCCGTAAAGTCTCGTGCACATTAAACATTTAATATAATTTGCACGTGTAGTGCAGTACGGAGCTAATAAACTTGAAGCACAGCCTTATTACATTCTTTCTTTTTGGAATGTTGCTTTAGAATGCCTTTATATTATGTTCTACGATTTCTTGCAAAATGTGGTGTCTTTGACCAATTTAGAATTTCTATATTTTTAAAGAAAATACCTTTAAATATAAAACAAAGTCGCTTCCCGTCTGTACACTTAGATCTTTTATAATACGTATTAGTGCAATTTGGTTGGAATTTAAGTAGCACTTCTACTTTCTATTCAGACTATAAATTTTTTACACAATTAGACTATTTCGTATTAAAAATCTTTTGTCTTTATCCGGCATTCAAACCAACCATAAGATTAAAAGTTTTGGCTATTGATTTCTATAATTCAATCACAGCTTAGATTTCGTTATCTACTAAAAAATCCTATATCATAATAATCTTTATATTAAATTAGTGGTAATAATGAAATTCATTTTATAATGATGCGGATAAGGTTGTAGTGAGTTTATTGACCTGATATTAAACTGCTCAAATTCGATCAAACATGAGCACGAGCATAACTTAAACAGTTAGAAACAGTTGAATAGCACCGGTATAATGGAAAATGGTAGTTTCGACTAGCGACCACTGTTTATGTTTGCACGGCGCACCCTTCTAGTGTTGTGGCGATATCGATGGAGTTATCGATGATTTCTATGGAAATGCTTTAGTTCCTAAATGTAATATACAACATTTTTAACAAAGTAATTGTAAAATGTTACAAACCTGAGCGTAAATTGAATTCACATGTTGTGCCGACCCCACCTAGCGATAAGGTCAGGACCAAGCATTCTCCTGCCTTTGGGATAAGGGCAGGAGAATGATGAACCTAAATTGAATTCAGGTGAATAATGCATTTGTTTTTTAAACATAAGTAAAATATTCTTTAGTGTGTTTATGTAATGGATGTTTCTCATAAATCTTTGAATTATTTTTTGAACAATGAAGTAACAAAAATATTAAAATTATTAAATAAAGTGCCAACCCTGTAGTAAACTTTTTAAGTGAAAACAAATAGTACTTTACTAGTTGGCTCGCTTGAT
The DNA here is from genome assembly GCA_963582015.1 of Xanthorhoe designata. Classification (NCBI taxonomy): domain Eukaryota; kingdom Metazoa; phylum Arthropoda; class Insecta; order Lepidoptera; family Geometridae; genus Xanthorhoe; species Xanthorhoe designata. Next base: position 10,472,727 of record OY757050.1, read on the forward strand.
ATGCAATATCAATTAACATTTAATTATTTGAACGGAAATAGATCAGTTTACCAATTGTTTTACAGATAAACTTTGTCAGTGAAATTGATAATAAAAATGTAGGTACGGCTCGTATTTATTACAAACAGAAATATTTAATGACATAATACAACTATATACCTATATATATGTGAAATGTGAATTATTAAAACTATATAAAAACTCGACCTGGTTTTAAAAATAATCAAAGTTAATTTTTAGATGGGCAAAAAAGTAAATTCGTACGTACGAAACAAACCAATTTTATAAGACTCGATAAACAGCACATCACTACAAGACAGCTTGTAGACGTCTACGCCCACAACCCTCCGCGTAGCCCCTCTACGCAGCTCCGCTACGAACTTTACCACGCTCTATCTGATGTGACGAAGAACTTGTTAATGTTTTTCATTTCTGTATAACGTCTGTAAAGTTAAACTTTATGAATTACTTTTGTATAGAAATTCCGTGAAAGAAGGTAATGTCTATAATTTTCTTCTTACATAGAAATTCTTGCCATCAAAGCACTTTGAACCTCATAAATACTTATATTTATAACACACTGTGTATGGGAAAAGTACGCGTGTTCACTGAACTCACTCAATGGATATATTTATCAACTGTTTCCAGGTGAAATATTTTTCATGAGCGTATACATCTTTATGAAATATTTTGTTTTATTAATACTTAACAATAGTTATATTAATATATAGCCGTGTTGGCTGAGTGGTAAGAACCTCGACTTTCGTTCAGAAGGTCATGGGTTAGAATACCGGCTGGCATCAATAGATTTTTTGTTTCGAAAAATGTATATGCTCTTAATTACAAGCGCTAAACGATGAAGGAAAACATCGACAGGAAACCCGCGACTTAGTCAGCCCCACACGTATTGACATTGTCTTTCCTGTGAATATTGCCGGCTAAGCTGAGAGGATGGCTTAGGTGCTGGGCAAGCCTATTTAATCTAAACAATGTCCCAGGCACTACAGTGTTCCATTACAACTACAAGCTACATTCCTAGTAAACAGTAAACATAATAATACAATGTAAGTACAAACAAACATCTTATTAGGGAGTAAATTCGCCGTCGGCATTAAATAGAATATCGGCAGTGTTGCCATCACCGTAAATACCAGCTACCAACATCAAGAATGCATCTTCAACCAACTATCAAAAACCCACCACACAATTTTCAACTTTATCTCTACATCTTCATAGTAAAATTCAGCTTGAAGAAAATACCAACGAAATCTTGAGATTTCATTATAGGATTATACGCTGTATTCCTTTGTTTTAAGGTGGATTGTTAAGTGAAAGGTTTTTTAATACAAGTAATACTTAACGGGCTAGGGTGCCTCTAAAAGGGGACATGAATCAATTTAACGCGCGAAGCAGAATTATGAATGTAGGGGATGTTCTGATACATCGGAATAGCTTGATTATATTACGCAGGAGCCGGAGGGTGTCACCTGGATCACCTCATATCATTTAGGCTCTAAAACGTTTAGTCATAAAAGGCAAGGAAGGTTTGGTGTTTGTACAAAAGAAGGCCTCGAATGCTTGCTAAAAAAGTTACATAAAAATTACGTATGACTCGGAATACGGTATAACTTTATTTTGTTTTAAGCAATAATATTTGCCTTTTAAAGATAAAGATAAAGATTTATTTATTTGTTCTGAATATGGTTATGTCACAAGCATGTTAGGTACATCATATAGTTCTGCATATTCAGTCATTGTCATGACATACAAATAGTTAGGTAAGTACCTACATTGTAATTAAAATTCAATTCACAATCATTTGTCGCGCAATATTAACCCTTAACAGTTATATAGTCATAATGGTATACTTATAATACAATACCATATCAAGCTTTTGAACATTATTTAACACAAATGAAGATAAATGATCCTTTAATTGAGCTACAAAATTGTATGCACTGACAGAGCCGAGATACCAGAAACAAGGTTATATTAAAATAGGGCGAAGTAAGTGGTTAACGGTTTGAAAAGAACATCAGCTCTGAAAGTGTCGTGTCAAGGGCCTCAGGGTCCCTCAGGGGCCTAGCGCGGCCTAAGGGCCCTGTAATGAGGTTAAGGGGGGATATGAGACGTGTAACGATATTTTGTAACAAGAATTGTCACGGTGATACTTAAAGTTGGAAACCAAGAACATTGTTATAAAACATAATGTGTTGTACACATTGAGATGTATTATAGAGCCACAATCAGACAAATAAAATGTAAACGCCAAAACTCGGCGCACGCTACGTAGTGCGCAGAGTTTTCTATTTTGCGTACAAGCGACATTGAACATTAAAACAAACGGCATAACGTCTACATTCAAATGTCAAATGTCATTGTAGAACATTGAATTTTCTCGCACATTTTTTGAGTGTTGTCAGCTATTAGATTGAGACTCTTTAATACATCTCAATGGTTGTACAGTATTAAAACTTATCTGTTCGCTTGTTGTGGTATATTTAAAGGTAAGTTATAAATACTTACTTTTAGTGAAAATGGGTCTACGTGAGGGTCATAGGCCACCAGCCAGATGGTCTCATGAAGTTATGACAGCGGGGAAGGACTGGGATTGACCGACACACCGTTATTAAATAAGTAATCTCATTACCAATAACACAAACATTTTAGCATGGGATTAGATGACGCTGTGAGAAAATTAAATCCTAGAATATTTAAAAAAACTCATCGTCCTTGAATGGCAATTTATATGAAAATCATGTTATGTTCCTATAGCAAAAATATTGTAGGTACTACGACTGAGTGAGTACTATATGACTGAGTGATGTAATCAGCAGTAGATGGATGATTAGATGACTAACTTGCTGAATGTAGGAATCTTATTTGCAAAGTTACCTTATCTTACCCAATTTGTAGCAATTTGTAGAAGCCCTCGCGGCGAAGCTTGCTAAGACGTTCTTGATAGATCGTCGAAGTTAAGCAACGTTCTGAGCGGTCACTACTTGGAGGGGTGACCGCAAGTGACATTTTCATCTGAACGCTTCCGCTCAGATGAAAAAGTGCTTCGGAGGGCACGTTAAATTGTCGGTCCCGGCTTTTAAAGTCGTTAAGCCATGACGGAGGCCTTCAGGCGGCCTAAAAACTCCGTCAGCAGAGTTGGCCACTTGCTCATACGAACGAACGAACGAACGAACCCAATTTGTATATTAGAGCCCTATCCACAATACAAGTACGTTATTCGAACGCGCGGTCACTGCGCGTTTCTACCGATACAAACGCTTGGCGAACAAAATGCAGGCGGCAAGCTGTGCAGTGCATGTGTACCCTTGCACACTATCCTCGCCTTTGAAAACTAGCAGAAGACGTGCTACAAAATCGCGCTTGTTCGAAAAACGTATCGTGCATAGTATCTTACGTAACTTGAGTGTAACTAGAGACTGTGCCTTAACATTCTGCATGAAGGATGGAACTTAAAGTTTCTGAAGCGGAGCGCGCCTTGTATTTCGCCAGGCTTGTCTTTCATATCTTTGTTACTGGTTCTGTCTTGGTCTGCAGTATGATATTATGTCGACCAAGAACTCTACTTCAATTCTCCCGACGAGACAACTGACAGTGACTGATTTACAGATGGCTCGGTACTTTATGGTACAATTATTATGGTACTATAGTACTACTTATATATATGTCTACCGTCTCTTGGAAATACAGTCGTGATCATATTACATTTTTGTTCTTCTGTGTTTATTTTGTTGATCTAATAATTTTTCGTGACGCTGACTACCCCTAACACACGCCCAAGCGACCCCAACACATGTTAATAGATTGTAATATTATTAAAGATCTTGAAGAACGAAGCGATAATAATATCACTTTTTAAACTATCATGGTTTAGAACATTATAAACACAAAAAATATCGGGAAGCTCATCTCGAATCATGGTACATACCCCGTCTTTAGTGTTAAAAACGAATATCAAACCGAATGAGTAACATGATGCAAAGACCAAGAAGAAATCAGGATAAATGAAGAGCGTTTAGAAATAAATCGGCTTTACAAGGGTTGTTTGTTCTCCAGAATAATTTATAAGTAGATCCTTTCCATTGTCTGCCTCTCGCTCGTCTCGACTACACTTCAGGCTTCAAAGCGTGTATTGAAAAGGCTAAATACACATAATCCTTGAGCTTATCTTTTAAAGGTTTCAAATTTAAATAAATGTAACCCTAGTTGGGACTTTGTCTAATTAAAAATACACATAGTTTCATTATTTCACTTTCAGGCTTAAAACTTCACTCTAATCTAAAGATAGTTAATTTTCAACACAATTCAGCTGATATAAGGTGGTATAACATCTAAAAAAAAAAAGATCTTCACTCAGCAGGTTGTATTTCCAGTTTTATAACAATCGGCTAATCAATTAACTAGAAACGTGTGTTTAAAGCAAACTATTTGACTCTACCACTTATTCTCAAAAGCAACTATATGTCATGACTTTACATTAAAATCAAATCAAATAGTTTATTTATTTCTCTCACAACACAAAAATAAAAATATAAAGTTAATAATTTTAAAAATAAATACAATTAAAAATAATGATAAATTCCTACTTACTGGTGTTTCACCAACATGTTAATTCTTGCTTACCTATGTATTAAGTACCTATGTAATTGTCAATTTGGTGTTAAGTATTTAAGTACCGCAAAGTGTAAAGCATAAATAAACATATTTTTTTTTAATCGTAAGTTATTAACTGGTAAAATAAAATCGTAAGTTAAACATTTTATTTAAACGGTAATAATTCGGGGGGTAATTAGTATGCCACTGACCTTTCCCATGCAGCTGCTGCCGGTTCTCTGTGCCCTTGAGGCTCTCCGCGGTGTGCAGCAGCTCGTCCAGCTGCGGTTTCTTCTGCTCCAGCTCACGCAGCACCCCCTGGAACACCAGGACAGCTTAGTACGTGTCTATGATACATACATACATACATACGTGCATACCACACCACCAGTTTCTTGCCTGATTCTTTCCCTGGTGTAGGGAATCGCGTTGGAACAGGCATTAGAATCACCTAGCATGTAAGACGAAACTGAGGTGATCCTTGAGGTATCAGAATAAATGATTTTTCTTTCTTTCTTTCACATAAAATCACGCCTCTTTTACATGGGGGTAGGCAGAGACCACGGATCTCCACTTGCTACGATCCTGACACACCTCTTTCGCCTCATTCACTCTCACTTCACGTGTCTATAAGGGGATGTTTTTTTTATGGGCTCAAAAAGGGGAACGGTGTTTGGCTATCTGTCATCCACTGTCACGTTCCTTGAACAGTTCCCATGGTATTTCATGGTGTATCTTGGTTTTAATCAGAAAATGATAAAATTTAATATCAGCGTACCTAGAACTAGCATGCGCAACGGGACAAAACTTCTAGCTTTGAAAAAAAGGCTAACTGGTTTATGCTGACATTAAAAGCTACTATACAATCATAGTTCGGCGAGGTGAATATTTTTAATTTTAGACTTGCTCTGCCGCTACTCCATACCTTACCTACTAAACTGTATTTGGCTAGATTTCCAATGAGTATACTAAAAAAACTACATAATAATCTGAATCATTCTTAATTAGATAACTTAAACTTAACGCAGTCGATAACATTAATACGAACTCGCACTTAGCCACAGTAACAGTCCGCATCACTTATGAAAATCAAAAGGAAAACGAAATGAAATCATAAATTCTGATCGGTCGGCAACATTCGTTAAAATATCTCAAATCCTTCGGAGCAATAAGCTTCGGAGCAATAAGAAGGAGTGCTCTTAGACCCATAGGCCATTAATATTAAATGTGCGAGAGTTCGCGTCAGCCCGACTGACGTCAATCACAATACATGACTAAGTAATGATATAATTATTTGAACTAAGGAGATTTTTATTGTGTTTTGTGTTCGACACAAGTCAGCTATACAATTAACAAACAAACACAAATAAATAACATTTAAAGCCTTAGCACTTAGAGCCTGTGCACACAGAGTTTTTCGATCTCACTGCGCGTTTATATCGAAACAAACTCGTAGCGAACAAAATGCAAGCTGTGACCATGCACACTACCCTCGCGTTTATAAAACGCGCTGCGAATTAGCCGAATTAGCCGGTGACGCGCTACACTAAATCGCGCGGTGAATACTCGATTGAAAAACATAGTGTGCCTAGCTCTTAGTATAAATGAAATAAATAAGGCTGTACATTTCACACGGCATCATTGAGACCCAAAGTCAGCAAATCTTGTGATATAGGACCCACATGACTGGTATTCATATTACACACAAACACCCTGGCTAAAGTTTTACATAACTATAGGGCGTTTTGCAAGGAACCAAAAACTGTCTAATGATCTGAAAGAAATGTCTACCGCTCCCGGGATACAGTCGTGATCATATTTCATTTTTTTTTTCCTAAAAGAATGGGTGACCGTTTTTAAGTGTCGAAGATGGTACAAGTATACTTAAAAGTGTCTAAGCTCATGATACTTAAAAATCGCAGTGACACATTCATTTATGACTTTTAGTTCCTTAATCTCGGTCTCGAGTAATTGCTTCCACAAATTCCTATCATGAAAGATAAATGGCATTTTTATCAAGAAGTAAATCCGAAGGTCAATCGGCGTTTGTCCTCATCCAGGCTCGTGTTATGCGAGATGATCGCCGATCAATATTCGATCGACTATTACAATATTTTGTGGATATTTTGGACGGCAGCCAAGTGGCCACGTTTTTATCAAGACTAGGGTATCTACTTGCCTGGACATTAGGAAATTGTGCATAAAGTTATATGCAGGTATTTTACAGTTTTCGTTAAGATTCGAATTTTACTCTAAATAACTTTTTAAAGAACTAAGATTTTAAGAAAATAATTACAGCTATATGCTGCTTGTATCACCGTATAATTTTAACTAGGTTGTTGTACCTATATTGGTCACAATGCAAATTCGTAGCGGAAAAAAGTATATACCGTTAAGTAAATTAAAATGTATCTCACGAGATTCTAAACTGAGAAACTTGAGAACTATCGAAAATTGTGATTCGTAACTTAGCGCTCACAATAAGATCTATCTCGGTTCCGTCAGAGTAGATTTAGGGTAGTATAATAAAGAGGCCATGACATCAATAGTTAATGATTTATTACATCTGGAGAGCTATCCCTACACTTAAGGGACGCTGAAGTCGACACTACATCCTTCAATGTTTGGATAAGTCTTGCCTTCCACTTATACTCCTCTCCTCTCAGTATAGAAACATAAACTACAAAAATATGGCCCATTTTTATAAAGCTTTTATCCAGCCACATACCACAGTATTTTATCCCAAGTCTTTTGTAAGTCCAGCGAATGGCCGTTTCACTGAAATATTGTAATACTCGATGGCAGTCAATTATTTAGGACAAAAGAACCCTAGGCTTTGTCCTAGACTAGACAATATGTAATGAAGTAAGTTTTAGTTCAATTTATTGCCTTAGTTTGGTCAGAAGTCAAGGCCGATGAGCTAACAGCCGTTTCTCGAACATAGATCCTCTCCAAAATAAACTATCAATGGACAAATCACGTGACAAGTGAAAATTAGCAACCGGTTTGACACTTATCACGTGATTTGGCTCAAACTATGTCACTTGGTTGTGTTTTTGATCTCATGGTGACAAACTTCGAAAATTTAAATAGCATTTTATGTTCGGTACGCTTCAGACTAATAATAATTTTTGGTGTAGATTTTATACAATTTCGCTTAAAACTGACAAAAAATAAATAATAACAAACGTTTTGTCAAGACGAAACGCTTAGATAGATCAAATATTATAAGGAAGAAGAACGCCTGCGTTTTCTAATTAAAGTTACTTTTTATTTTTTACAATAATGTCACTCCCCTTGATTTTTTTCACCGAAATATTTTTATAATGTTTCGCCGTCAGCCCGAGAGCTAATTAAGGTGCTAATCCAGAGGGATCTAAAGCTGTTGTTCTCAAAATATGGTGAAAATACTTTCAATACTGATTAAACACCAAATCATAGTCTCATAGAATTGATGGTTTTAATTTTGTGTTGCAGATACGAGTAACTACCAAAGTTATTGGATAGTCTAAAACGACTTCAGCTACAGCTGCTCGTAAAGCTAATATGAGGTGCAATGCAAGTGCACGTGGCGTCACCAACTTTAAAACAACCTGATTCAAGGTTGTGAAAGCATTGCTTGGATTCGCAACATAAACTAGAAACATTAGATATAATTTCATTGCTGCAATGTGAAATGAAGCGCTCGTGGCGAAGCTTGCTAAGACGTTCTTGATAGATCGTCGAAGTTAAGCAACGTTCTGAGCGGTCACTACTTGGATGGGTGACCGCAAGTGGCATTTTCATCTGAGCGCTTCCGTGCTTCGGAGGGCACGTTAAATTGTCGGTCCCGGCTTTTAAAGTCGTTAAGCCATGACGGAGGCCTTTAGACGGCCTAAAAAACTCCGAACGAACTTACTTACTTATTGCTGCAATATATTTGTTAATATTAAAAAATAAAATTATATCGTTATCACTTACAAGCTCGTTGCCGTCTAAATAGTTTGAATCAAGGTTGTATTAATGTTGGTGGTACTTGATGGTAATATTACCCTATATTCATTAATCCATCTCATTCATGCATCCTTTTGTAAAATATAGCAGCCGTCTTTGACGGACGCCGGTTTTGCAAAATCGAGGCTTACGTCTATGAATTTTTAATCGTCCATTAAAAAAACGCTCATTATTTAACGTTCGCCGTCGGGCTCGCACCTCGCTGCTTTTGTAAGCGTTGCTACTTATTCCTTCTTTATTTACCATACACGTGGGCAAACTGAAATGAAGAAAGAAAGAAAGAAAGAAAGAAAGAAAGAAAGAAAGAAAGAAAAAATCATTTATTCTTGTAGGACCTCAAGAATCACTTAAGTTTCGTTTTACATGCTAGGTGATTCTAATGCCTGTTCCAACGCGACTCCCTACACCAGGGAGTGAATTGTCGCACACATTTGTATAACCTTAGTTCGCTTACTACGAGTAGGTATGCACTTTACTTTTACCTTGGTTTATATGGGTTTGGTCAACATTAAAAGTCCAAGGACGCTGAAAAGTCTCAATGCTTTAAGTTACAACTCAAGTCCTTTCAATTGGCTTATATGTCTAAGTTAACTTCAGATCCTCGAGAGCCTTTTAAAAGTCGATATACAAAGTTCCGGTTACCGTTAACTAAGCAGTTGAAACTAATGGGCACTTGGGGTTTAATTACGATCGTGGCACTGCCTACTACATACTGCCACATAATGCTTAAATTGGCACTTTACGGGCATGACGCCGATAGGATTGTAATATAATGTTTTTTTTTTTAATTTCATTACTTTAAGTAACAAAAGAGGACTACCTTTATTTGTTAAACTTATCACTTATCACACTTTAAATAGTTTTTTTTTTTTTAGTTTCTAGGGATACCTTTGCCCAGATGTGGGATGACTATAGCTTTAACAATAGTATTTTCGACTAGTTTTCACAACACTAAGACAAAATTAACGTTTCAGTAAAAAAAAATTGTTCTATCTAGAAAGAACGAACTGTTTGTCTGTGACCTCTAATGATTTTTAATCTCATCTTCAAAGTCACTTCTAAAAACATCTCTGAATACTTTTAATCTTCTCTGGATTGGGCTCGACTGTTTTCGAAACGTGCAAGGAAAATGTCCTCTAAATAATAATCTTTCTGTCACTAATGACTTAACGAGGCATGGCCATTGACATGTATTATAGAGCTACAATCAGACAAATAAAATGTAAACGCCAAAACTCAGCGCACACTACGTAGTGCGCCGAGTTTTTCTTTTTTGCGTACAAGCGACATTGAACATTAAAACAAACGACATAACGTCTTCGTCAAATCTAACGTCAAACGACATAACGAATTCAATGTTCTACAATGTCAAATGTCATTGTAGAACATTGAATTTGCACGCACATTTTTTGAGTGTTGTCCAGCTATTAGATTGTGACTCTTTAATACATCTCACTTCACTTCACTTCTTAGATTTGGCTTTCGCACGGCTTGTGCCACGCATTTAGCCACTACCATGTGTTTAAATGTTTTAGTCAGTCAAGGTCAAGTCAAAGTCATAGTCAGCGTCAGTAAAGATGTGGGTTCTTTACTGCAGCTTTTTACATGGACTTCTTGAGAGAACTCGAAATGCAATGATATACAGTTTTGTTTCATTTGCCTACACTTATGTACGTTCACGAACACTTAACAGTTAATAATCCACCATTATTACATATTAACATTCGCCAAAACACAAATTTCGGAAAATAAAACAAAAGAGACAACATGCCATCTTGAATTCCCGTCAAAAAGCCCTTAATACATCTCAATGGGCATGGCAGTTGTTTCTGATGAGTTGCAAGTTGTATGTCAAATAGGCGCACGCTCGCAACAAGCAAGTAGTTAGAGCAACATAGTTGAAGTACTCATAGTTTGCTTAGTCTTGAGATATCGTCAAGCTAAGTGACGAAAGTCACAAAATTAATGGGTGACTGGTAGTCGTGTTCATAACTGAAAACAGCTACTTCGGGTACATCTACTCCAAAGCACAGTAGTATATTATATTATTAGTTCGTAGGTTGTAGAGACTCTGAAATATCAAAAATATTGCACCAGAGTTCACTATCTACCTACGTCAGGCTGACTTACTATGTGTACTTGTAGTGTTCATTTTGGGTCCCGGCGTTTAATGTCGTTAAGCCATGATTTAGCCGTCCTTAAGCGGCCTAATAACTCCGTTTCCAGAGTTGGCCACTAACTCATACGAACTTACTTACTTAGCGTCCATAGTTCACAAAAAGAAAACCCATCGAATAATAGTGGAAATCAATTATGATTTTTTCTACCAATTAATAAAATATAAAAGTTTCAAGGCTTTTGCAAAACACCAATATTTGCCCGAAATTATTCCAAGCATGTAGATTGAAATTACAATAGAAAAGTTAGCAGTAGTTTTTAGACAATTAGCAAATCCATCGATCATATTGACTATAACAACCACAAGCAATAGGCACGGTTTGATAACGTCCTAACTAGTGCTAATGTCCACTCCTGAAAGCAAATATTTTCTATGAAAACAATAAACCTTATTTAGCGAATAAAGGAAAATTCCGTTGTAATAAAAGATATTTAATATTGTTGCTTAGAGGATTTCACTATACAATAAGGTGTCTATATAGTCTAGCCCAAATGTTATATAACAAATCAGTTTCTACTAGTAGTTCGCCCCGAACGGGATCTCGTTTACCGTTAATTGGTGGTTTATTTTGTACCTACTTGCTTCGACTACCGCCTGATGTTTGTTGACACTTGAACTTAACTATCAGAATGTTTGTGACTTGAATATCAATGATATCCTATATGATAGAATATGATTAACCTATATATGCCCAGAACTATTTGCAACTCGGATTTTTCTAATTTTTGGATATGTTACTCCTTTTAGATTTTTAAAAAACTAATTTTTCGCATTTTGAGTTATTGTAACTGAAAGTACCTTTTTTTCAGTGGGTCGCTAACGACCCCTTGGGCAAATCAGGTCTAAGAATTTGCTTAAATGTATGAGTGAAAAAAAATTATGTGGGCGACTGATGGAGACCTATTTATTCAAAATTATGATTATAAATCATTGAAACATTTGTCTTGAAGGTTCACGTTACATTTTTTACACATTTAACAGTTTTTTTTTTGCATGTAGCACATTTTCGCCTGATTAGACGAGTCAAAATGATGTGGTCTGCTGCATGTTTCCGCACCGACATAAGAACCGTTGTCGGTAGGTACATGAAGCTCAGGTTTGAGTGGCCCAGTTTGTGATCTCGTCGTACTATACTTCAGAAGAAAGGGTCGTACAATATATCGTGATCGATGAAAGTCGAGAGTATCTATAAGCTGCCGCCAAAAGATCTCGCAAGCATAGTAATATTACTCGCAACAACATCCAACTGCTAATTTAGGATAGGTTTGAAAGTTTTTTTTTTTAGCTATAGACAAGAGCAATACGAAGACTCCAATGTATCTAAGCATCCAAACGATCTACACCACCTATAAATTTAAAATATTTGTGATCATTATCAATCCTGCGTTTGGCAGCTGCAGAGTATCTTTAGAGTCAACGGAAGGTGCTAATGTCTACATAATAATTATGTGAAACCACCACATAATTATAAGTTGATATTCTCACCTTCCCAACCTTCAAAAACATCGATCATTTAGAGCGTTGAAGGAATACGAAAAGACCTGAAATGATCAATGAATGTTGGTAAAACACGAACAAAATGGCATCAAATATGCTCACGGGGTCGTTAGCGACCCATGAAACTATTTCCTTTGTTTTAGGTATCTAACCGAATATCCATCGAAAATTAAATGATTACCCTACATTACACACATATTCAGCTACATAATTCGCCCGTTGTATTTCAAAAAGTAAAATCAAAACACATAGATACTTGCATTTTCATGCGCGCGAACCGTCAAATCTTCTCACCAGAAACGATCGACAACTTGACTACCCTCAAATTGGACCATTTAATTAAAAAAACGTAAACAGCTAAAGTTCATCCGTAGTAATAGTCTTTTCAGAAATTACACAATGTGATATTTTACAGTTGTGTTTATTTACCTACCTAATATTTATTAAAATGTAAAGTACGTGCTCGTGGGTCGTTTTCGACCCCCTGGGCATATATAGGTTAAAGAAAGAAGGAAAGAAAGTAAGAAAAATCTTTATTTTGTCATTACAATTATAGAAAACACATTATATATAAAAAGAGAAAGATAAAACAAGAAAAATGACAAAAATGGCTACTACTCAGCATGATGCTTAGGCAGGAACCAAGGAACCTGTCAAAGCGCTGGTCTTCCATTAAGATAGAATACATCTATAAGATAGAATATCATCGATTCAAATATAAAATCCATCAAGTGATATTCTATTGAAACCATTGAGGTGTATTAAAGAGTCACAATCTAATAGCTGGCAACAGTCAAAAAATGTCCGAGCAAATTCAATGTTCTACAATGACATTTGACATTTGAATGTAGACGTTATGTCGTTTGTTTTAATGTTTAATGTCGCTTGTGCGCAAAAAAGAAAAACTCTGCGCACTACGTAGCGTGCGCAGAGTTTTGGCGTTTACATTTTATTTGTCTGCTTGTGGCTCTATAATACATCTCAATGATTGAAACACATGAAATGCTAATTTAAGAGCAATAACATTTTGTAAGTACCACATAACATAGATTAGTACTTTACATGCGACACTTATGTACGCTGTACAATATTCACGTGGCAATTAATTAGATTAGATGATTGATTGATTTATGGCCCCTGATTAAGCTCTAATAGGAGCATAGATTAATAAATACTTGATTATATACTCGTATCTAACGTACCATTAGAAATTCAATTACCTGCACTGCATTACTTACACATAATTTATTTGCCACTTGTTTTTTAAGGCACACAAAATATATACAGTGAAATATAATAAGGCAAAAGTTAGAGTTCAAGTATTAGTTTTCTATCTTTAGTTAATATATATTTTGGATAGAATACAGAGTTCCTTTTAGTTGTTTAGGTTAAGAAGTGTAGATATTTTTTGTTCCTGTGTGTTTCTTTGTTCATAAATAAATAAACGTTTAAGTAGGAAAAATACTAAGAATTACTTAAGAGGGTTTTCCTACTACTCTCCAATGTAAGTGAATGTGATTCAAATAAAGCTTACAAAAAAGGTCTCCTTTATTTTGTCCGTTACACGTTGATTTGGATGCTTTCTGACACGATGCTTGAGTTGTTTACTATTATTTTCCCGATCACGGCTGTTTCAAACATCAAACCGTAGTCGGAACTGTAGGAAAACATCATGATACACGTGTCAACATGTATAATGGAAATACTCTCAGAGCTGTTTCACTCGACAACAACCCGTTTTTTGCAGGATTCTGTTTAGTAGTGTACGTTTGAATGCTAGTAGCCTTTCTAAGGTTTTTGCGTTAAAAATGTAATTTTGTCGTGCCTTCGATATTTTCCCCAGATATCTTCAAAAGAGAATAGATATCTACCGTGCCTTTATTAGTAAACTTGTTGACTTAAAGTTTTTGCTGGACGTTTCTCTGACTAGACAGGTTTATAGAAGATCCGATACCTGCTTGAGTCTAGATGTCTACTTTATATTTAAATATTTTTACCATCTCAATGCTTGTTTTTCCGTTTCTGAGACAGTTCGGCCTTTTCTAGTTCATCTCGTAAGCCAATAAATATGTTACTGTGTTTCTTTGGCTGAGTGTACGCGAGGCAGGCCGTAGCCCCATTAGTGTTGGAGGAGTCATTAGCGGCCGCAGTCTCGCGATACAACTCGAACGCCTCTTTAATCAGACGAGCTCTTATCTGGGGCGTGCCGCGTTCTCACTATTTACCACTTTCTTCATTTCTTAGGCCTGAAGACTCTTAATGGTTAATGAGTGAATAGTGTGTGATTGGCTGATAGTTTAAGTCAATGAATAACGTGTTCACTGCCACACTTTATAGTGCCTTACAAAATTGACAACCGTACAACCAAGTACAGTATTGGCAGTCGACGTGCTTGTGTCCAGTGTTTTATTATATAATCAACCTCAAGCGCGCTTTAACTAACTTAATCACAGAATCTTATGACGTCGGATTGAAATCTTGTTAAGACATTCTGTTAAAAACCGAGTAGCGACCACCATCTACATAAAAGTTTACTTCCTAACATATTTTCGGCAGGCTAGTGCGGTCTGTGTCGCTTCATTGGCCATTAGGCTTCAGTGGCCACGTGTCCTAAGCTTCAGTGGCCACGTGTCCTAAGCTTCAGTGGCCGCTCAGCCTCACTCCAACTTCCAACTCCGACATCCATCCGTTGCGAGTTTACAACGCAAATGTTGATCTTCGGTTTCGGAGGTGGAACTTTCGAGAAAGTGCTTTGTTCACTTTCGGGGAACTCTGAAGTTCTGCGGTAATTTGGGCTTTATGACCTATTTAAGTGTAAAACTTATGAATAGTTACGAAAATAAATTAGCAGGAATAACTAGTGAATTTATTTTAAAATATTTAACCCATCCAGTAGTGGCAATTCTGAGTGTCGCAAAAGCTAAACTAAGCTAACTAAAATTGTTGCCGTCCCTTTCATAGCGATGGGAATAAAAAGGATAGCAACAATTTTAGTTAGCTTAGTTTAGCTTTTGCGACACTCAGAATTGCCCCCTGTATGTACCTATGTTAATAAGAATTACCCTTAAACAGTAATTGTTAATTCTGATTACTTATTCCTACAAACATCATGCTGTATATTTATTTTGTATGCCCAATACAAAATAAATACATAGGTACAAACAAGTTTGCCTGGTTCTATAACCTTCTCCATTTCTACTACAGAGTTGATTAGAAGTATAATAAATAATCAACTAAACAACAGACCTAGCGCGGTGAATTGAAACGCAAATTGTCTGTAATTTATTTGCAGAGGTTATAATTATCCAATTAAGCGACAAAACCATTATTATAACAAAACAGCGACGTCCGCCTCCCGCGGCGGCCGGCGCGCGAGTGCCAGCGAGGGCCCCCTCCTCCCCTACCAGGGTTGCCAACTCGGATTTGACTAAACTGTTAACTAACTGTAACTTTTGAATTTATGCCAGACGCCAAAATGCTACTTAAAAGGCTTTGAGACGTACGTCAGTCATCACGTGGTAAAACCAATGTATTGTAATTCAATGTAAATTATTTCTATTATTTAGGTACCTATTTAATTTTAATTAGACATGCACTTTATTTCGTTTGACCACTTAATAGGTTGTGTGCCACTGGCACACCTTTATGTATGTTTACTCCCCACGGGTTATAATGCGACTCCCTTTCTCCAAGGATTCCCGCATTGCACCGCAGTGATCGCGTTCAAACTCAAGAAATTTCATTCATTCATTCATCTTTAGTTAATTCGATTAAACGGACAAATTATTATAATCTGTGATTTTCTGATCTCCATTAATATCTCTAATGACTGCAAAACCGCCATTTCCGCCAACAAACTTCGAAGCTGGCAACTTAACCTACCACCTCTTATCGATTCCCCCTGCACGCAGCTCACCATCATAATGAGATCTCCCCCGCCCCTCCCTACACGCACTCGCCGGGTCATTGGGGATAATTACGTTAGAAGTCGGCGGGTCACACTACGCTGGCCGGCTAAGCAGGTACAAGTCGCCGTTTTTGTATCAGGTGGTGACCAAGAGCATGCAAATAGTTCTATTATTTTATGGTTTTGTCATAACCATTAAGTTTCATACAATATTACGCCTCTACTTAAGTGTTGCGCGTGGTTTTCTTTGCTCCATGTTATAATTTTCCGGTATAGCAACAATTCAAATTAATGTGTACAATATATGCGTTATTGCATTTTTTCGATGGACAAAATAAAATTAGATCAGGACTGTATCCTCAAGGCGCGATAGACATTCATTCAGTTTTTAGGCAATTATGCCTTTTGAAGATGAGGTAGTTAGAGCAAGTCCAAATAATATATTTGGTATCTGAAGATGATAATTATTCTAAACGTGACACACAATAAAGTTAACGACGTTTTATTTTATTTCGATAATCAATATTATAAATTCTTAGTGTGGAGAATTGATTTTTAAGTACGAAAACATTTAACGTATTCATTAATTTGGACTTAAATCGACACTTTAAATTAAAACATTAAATTCTCTAATGATATTCTCGTTGTCTTATAACTGCAGGTACCTACCTACTGTTAAGCCCAGGGGCGATTTATTTTCGTTTCTATTGTCGCGGAAATTGCTTTTCCAAACGATAATAAGTTGAAGTAATCCTGCTTAATGTGCCGATAAAATATTTAGGGTGGTTTAAGGCTTCATCTCGGCATTTAATTTAAGTGAGATTACTTCCACGTAAAACCTGGCTACATTATATTTTTGCTACCAGCGTCTATTCTGACCACCGAGTTATTGCAGACAAGCTTACACGCTCGCGGCTTCGCTCTAGATTAAAAGTAGCTTGTATTATTCTAGGACATGTGCTATATTTATATCCAAGTTGCAGCCAAATCCGTTCAGTAGTTTTTGCGTGAAAGTGTAACAATCGTGAAAGTGTAGAACGGGAAATGTTTTTTACAAGTTTCTATAACGCGTCAATTCAAAATTACTTTACAATCCCTGAGGCCCTACTCCGGATCAACGAAAACGTAGTTTCGTGACGATTTTCGGGTTCTAATTATGTTGGTAAACTATTACGAATTCAGTATTCACCAACATAAGCTGAACCCGAAAATTGGCACGAAACTTCGTTTTCGTTGATCCAGAGTACGGCCCCTGATCAGTAAAGCAAGGCCACTTACAAATAGCCAAGGGGCGCAATTACATAGTGCTATAATAGATAGATAGATAGATATATTCATGTAATATCGTAAACAAGAACAAGCTCATATTGTTACAGTAAACACAAGTTTGTTTGTGTGTAGTTGGTACTCACTCAACTTCATAACGATTGAACATAGAATGTATATAGTAATTATTCTCCTGCCCTTATCCCATGCTAAGTGGGGTCGGCACAACATGTTTTTCAGAATTTATAATAGTATACTTCTAAATAACTATCATTTGCCCGAAAAATCACTCTTGTTTTTGTTTTCAGATAGGTTCCCTATCTGAAAAAAAGTATAGCATTTGTTATTTCAGCTCATAAACTATGTATATTTTAAGTTTCAGCCAAATTGGTTTAGTAGTTTTTGAGTGAAGAGTTTCCATCCATTCTCACAAACTTGGGAAGGATATCCTAGTTACTTTGTGTATTGTTTGTTGAAACGCACCAAACTTTCAATCGACCACAGCTACATTTCAAAAAATTACATTCCGGTTTTACATTATGCTAACACATTTTCCAAGCTCCATTGCAAGTTAGGACAATAAATAAACGGCCGGTCTATAGTGCCATTATATCGTGCTCGAGCAGCTGTAAACACTGATGAACATGCTTGGACAACTCCGCCGTCAGCTGTTCTACCGTGCACACCCCTTCGACGCACCCTTCACACTACATTTCGTATGAGGGGATGGAATTTCTATTTTTTCGAGACTAAATAATTTTTGATATTATTTAACGCGGCGACTGCTTTACGGTGCTTTCTAAAAGTGAGTTATCACAATGTGCGTTGGAGGAACTGAACAAAAAAAACTAGGACACTAAAAATGAATTGAGAACCTAATAATAATCAAAAAGTTGTTGAATTTAAACATAAC
This sequence comes from Xanthorhoe designata, assembly GCA_963582015.1. Lineage (NCBI taxonomy): Eukaryota > Metazoa > Arthropoda > Insecta > Lepidoptera > Geometridae > Xanthorhoe > Xanthorhoe designata. The sequence goes on from OY757050.1 coordinate 10,491,093, forward strand.
AATAGGACTAAGCTCTCATCTTTTTCAAATTGATCTCAGCCGACCTACTTAATTAGTGATTTGTTACATTTACTTTTATATTAAGTGTTTTCACTTATATCTACAAATTCGCTACTTTAGAAGTGTATGTTAATACTGTAGTGGTGTGAAATGTCTCATATTTTGAGAGATTTAGAACTATTCATTTTGGTTTCTAGGTATTATTAATTTAATCTATGTTAGTACACAACCACACAACCGGCTTGTCCGGAGGTTGCCGGTAGATTGAGGTGTGAGTGGCGTGCCGGCTCCGTCGCTTAGCAACCGCGCTCCCTCAGGGGGTTGCTCGGTGGAGGGAGGCGTTGGGTTGAGGTAGTTATCGATGGCGCGTTATCGATAGTTATTTTTTCGATGAAATAAAACTAACGTATTATTTTACGAGATGTATCTACGCAGGTTCGAATCCTGCCGGAGCCTTTAACTTTTAGTAAGATTTTTCATTTATAATGAAATATTTTACGAGACTTTCATTTTAGCATTTATATTTTGTTAGATGTTAATAGAGGATGGTTTGATAGATATAACCTCTTATTGTAACAATTCTACATACAACAACTATACCAACAATGAGGTTCAGTGGACGCGTAACGTAGCAAATAGCGTAGAGCAGCTACGGCGTAGACTCGTAGATATTCTACGCACTTTGCTACGCTCCTCATATTATGACATAACTTTGCTTTGCCTTTGATCACTTAGCTTTAATCATTTTTATGCATGCTATGATATCGCAACTTTTCCGTAGAGTTATAAGGAAATCACAGATTCACAGTAAAGTCACAGCGCATTGAAATGCGTGTGCATAGTGTGTTTTTTTAATGGTTCAAGGTTTATCACAAAGCCTAGGGTTTCACTACTCTCTAAAATGGCGACAAACTAAAATGACGTCACTCTACACAAATATTTATTTTTTGCATGGACATGTCAGGCAGAGAATTATTATTTTTAAATAACTAGATATTGTTATGGGAATAATGAGAATGTAATAGATATTTGTACTGAAATTTTTCTGTTCTATGATTTTACTTATTACAGTATTTTTTATAAATATAACAATCGACATTGTCCCATCTCTAACTGAGCGCGCATGCGCCACCCGCTCTCCCCCTGTGTATAAAAGCTGCTGCGCGCCAGAAAACTGTTCATTCCTCTCTAAACCACCAGGTGATTTCAATACTGAACAAGTCGATATAAACTTTCAACAGATCTTGTCACTCCCACTGGTTCTCTTTCGGCCGCTATCAGACAACCTCTGTGGCGCAGTGGTAAAAAAGCCCGCCTAAAACGCAGAGGTTCGCATTTCATAAAAATATAAAGAACTTTCTCCCTTGTTAATCCTGTGGATTGTTTTTAAATCATTACTCAAAGTAACTTTACGTTTTGCCACAGATAAATAATACTATGTTATAAATGAATACTATGTTTTCAACAAAAAAGCTCAAATTTCATCATCTATGCTGCTAAGATTTAAAATTCGTTAGAAATGTTTAAATAGTCAGATGTACATTTATTTATTTAAAATTAAAAATACTTTAAATATTTGTTAGTTGTCTGTTTTTGTATTAAAGACTGTTTTCCTATGATACAAAAATAAATAAAATACCTACATACATTTGGTAAGCTTAATAAAGTTTCGAAAGTAGTAAAAGCTTCGCTTATTAGACAGCTCATTTATTTGGTAATTAAATATTGAGCTCATAAAGAATTTCACTTTTCATTCATTCACTAATACCATTAATAGCCATTATACTGTTATTTCGGTGTTCATGGGATCTTGTCTACCCTACTAGCGTATTAATTGTAGGGCGTAAGGCACCTTTACACGAGTAGCATACTAATTTCTTACTTAAACCTTAAACACCCGAAAATCAACCTTATCACCTCTACACAAAGCACAAAGTTTGTTACAAAACATAGTGTTAAAGAAAATTAAGCTTTGTTATAAGAGTATATGGTCTAAATTTGTTTGAAAAGGGCTGTAGTAGAGGAGATAGCGGCACGAAAACAGTCGTAAATAAGATGTGTCGAAATGGTTATAAAATGCGAGCTTAATTTGGTATTTTGAGTGATAGTCTCATTTGCGCGTAATGACGACAGCATTTTCTTGCATATTAAATATGTTTATATACATAAATTAGATAATATAATTTTATATTATAATTGTAGTATATATGCCTTTTTTGAGAATCATAAATTTACCAAAAACTGCAAAACTAACCTTTACTTTATTTTTAAAATAAAGGCATGATCATGATCACCGGCAGTAAAGTAATAATAACATTTAAATGTAGCTCGCAGGTCACAGATGATTATAATCAGATTCTAATTAAGATGGCGAAAAAGTCTAATAGAGATAAGGTTTATTCTAAAACAGTCGCTTTGGGAGAAACGTGATTTATTTTAAATAAAATTAACATTTGAGGCAAAATCTTTTACAATTGTACTAAATAATTGCAAATCTGTGGATTTGATAACAAGTAGTAAGCTATACAAGATAGTTTATTATTTTCGTCAAAAAATTATTAACGAAACAAAAGATGTCATAAACGAAACGCGGGCTCTCAGTCTACAACTATTGTTTACGCCGCAAACGACTTCAAACACATCCTTGCCATCCCTTAACTCAATATCTTCCTTAAACTACTTATTTGTTCACAATGGCACACAGAAACACAAGAAAATTAAACTTTACCACGTTAACAATAGAGTGGATTTCATAAACCAGTGTCAAGGTTATCCGAAGTTTTAACAATAGTAGATTATGTAGATGAAAATGAACTCTGTACCATGTTAATAAAGTTTAGTGTAGTTGTAGTTTTGATATGAATCTAATCTTGGAATCCATGTGGTATTTAATATAGAGAGAGGGGTTGAAAGCGTTTGTGCGGATCTAATGGGGTTATAATTGATGGTTTACACACTCCTTTATAGGTTATAATCAACCAAAGACGTAAACTTTAATCACATGGTTTGTTTATTTAGTGGTATACCAAAAAAAAAACTCAGGCCTTTACATCTTTACTAGATGATTTATACAGAGTCAGGAGGCAAGCTTTGCCTACACTTAACGGGACACTGTAGTGCCTGGGACGTTGTTGAGATGGAATAGGCTTGCCCAGCACCTAAACCATCCTCTCAGCTTAGCCGGCCATATCCACAGGAAAGACAATGATCAATACGGAGCTGACTAGCCGCGGGTTTCCTCACGATGTTTTCCTTCACCGTTTAAAGCTCGTGTTAAAGTGCATATAAATTTTTCGACACGAAAAGTCCATTGATGCACGGCCGGATTCGAACTCACGACCTTCGGATCGAAAGTCGAAGTACTTATCCACTTGGCCAACACGGCTTTTTTTTATACTAACGCAATTATATAATCTTTAAAAGAAAGAAAGAAAGAAAGAAAGAAAAATCATTTATTCTTGTAGGACCTCAAGGATCACTTAAGTATCGTTTTACATGCTAGGTGATTCTAATGCCTGTCCCCTCATTAATATTAAAGTACATTCAGCCCGCTGAAGAGCTTCCTCCAGGGTACGAACTACCGTGGCGCACCTGGAAGTCACTCAACCGTCTTCGCACCCAAGTGGGCCGCTGCAAGCTCAATTTGAGCAAGTGGGGGTTTAGTATGGAGCCAACGACGAGCTGTGATTGTGGCACTGATCCCCAATCCATGCCACATCTGTTAGTTTGCCCAATGTGTCCCTCCGTCTGTACTCTGAGGGACCTTTGTGCCGCAACTGAGGGGGCTGTAGCTGTGGCTGAGTACTGGGAGCGCAAGCTATAACTAAAAAGTAAATGCTATTTGTATCATCGACTCGACGAAGAAGAAGAAGAATATTAAAGTTGGTCATTATAAAACTTTTATCATTAGCTGCAAAGCTGAATATAATCCAGTCACAGTTATAATAATTTTCGAAATTAAATTATGAATCTTGACTTACGAAAAAACATACCATCTTCCAATCTATAATTTAAGTAAGATAAACTATTGACGTATCAAAAGCACATATTATCCCCCAGTCTATAATTTAAGTAAGAAAGGTGATAAGACTAATTCGCGACAGACAAATAAGGAACCTTCATGAGCTGCAAATGAGGTGTCTAATTAGTGCATGTCCTCATTACGTGTAAGGGGAGCTCCGCGTGAAGGAAATTATCAACTTGAAACCTGTTTAAACCAGATTTTCACGTTTTTAGATGTTTAACATCATCATCATTGTTACCAATAGGTTCACTTTTAAAAGGTTTTTTGTTGGACTTGTTAACCAACTTCACAAAAAAAGAGCTGTACGTTTTTTTGTTTATAAATTAAGGGCCAAATGAAAATTGACATAAAGTGATCATCTGTTGATGATGCCTGAATACATTTTTGTGTGTAATGTATTTTTATCAAGCCTTTATAAAAAAAATGGCGCAGCCGGAAGGATACTCTAAGATGTTCCTGAAAACTTCTAAAATGTTCGACATCCAGTCAAGGGCTAAAACTAAGAAGAAAGGGTACCTTTTGCTTGTCAATCTGATGCAGGATGTCGTCGACGTCGCCGACTGCGACCACCTGCGCGCGCAGCATGTCCACCTCCACACCTATCCAGTCGCGGATCTGTAACAATATGTTTACATTAATATTATTATCGAACATCTTAATTAAACTAAAGACATATGCAACTATCCAACTCAACGAAAGCCAAAGACGCGGGTCAGTAGTTGCTATGACGACATCACGGAACTATGCCACGGAACCTCTGCGAAAAAACTAGATAAGGAATAGCAGTTTTATTGAACCACAAAAAAAATCGCATTTGTTTCATCACCGAATTTTGCAAACGGATCTTCAGCAAGAACTCTTCACAGCACGTTGTAGTGAAACCAACAACCCGGAGAAGTTTGTCAGTTGCTGGTCTAAATGAAGCTTGTTTTCGACGAGTTAATAGTTTTTGTTTTATTTTATAGACATTAATATTAACATTAATTACATAAGTCAGATAAAAGAGAAGGTCGCTGTCATGTCGTATCAAGAAGTAAAAGAGATCGCATTAAAAAGTAGTATATGGAGGAAATTGCATCATTACACCGACAAGAGCTGAGCTCTTAAGTTTTATATATAATACTAGCTGCGCCTCGCGGTGTTACCCGCGGTAGTTTCCGTTCCCGTGGGAATACCGGAATCAAAAATAGCCTATTTGTTATTCCCGGTCATAAACTATGTATATTCCAAGTTTCAGCCAAATCCGTTTAGTAGTTTTAGCGTGAAAGAGTAACAAACACACTTACACACACACACACAAACTTTCACCTTTATAATATTAGTAGGATTAACATGCAATTTTTGCTTCGTTTATGGAGCGCCTAACTTATCAAACGAATAATGTAGATTTTTATTGATTAATTATAAACAATTTTTTAAGCTTAACCAATATTTTAAAGAAGCATAAACATTGCTATAGCTTCTATTTTAGTGAAGATTGCCTTCTGGTGCTTTACTTAACTAAAATAACTGACGATAAATTTATTAGTTTTCAATAAGCGGTTAAAGTTTCTGCGGCAAGAAATAAAAAGAGAACGTTGTAGAAGTCTAAAAGTTCTAGCAAAACCAATAAAGCTAGGATCTTAAGATCTAATCATGAAGACATCAGGATGCACTCATAAAATAAAACGCCAGACATCGGAAAGCGATCATCGCAAAAAATATTCCACTATCGTTACCGGATTTATTCCGAGCGCGTACAGTTTTTCTTTCAATAGAAAGCTCTCGGGCGGTGGGGCCCACAGGGCGGAGGGGTCCCACGGGGCAGCGGGCCCTGCGGGTCATCTGTGACCGCAATTCGGCCAGTTGTGACCCGTGCGAATACTGATTTAGAACCTAGAGATTTATACGGGGACATATTTTTCTATTTGATCTTTTGTTTTCTTTTTTACAGAGCAACATTAATTATCGAATTAGACATTCATTTTTTAATATCTAATTTTCAATTTGAAATCTGTCTAAAATAAACAAGTTCAGCTCGGACTGATAAAAATATTGTTTTTTATTTTACCATTAGAATCCAGACTTGTCATTTAATCGACTTTTAAGTTTTTAGCAGTTTAACTGGTTGAAATCGCTTTTAATTACTCATTTCTCTTATCAAGAGTCTTGGTAAATTGATAGAAAAATATGAAGTATAGCGTTAAATTATTTTCTAGCTCCGCTAAGTTATCGTGCGCAAATCCGCTCCGTGTGTTTTCAAGAGGATAGTAATGCGAGGTCATCGAAGCCATTCCTGAAAGTCGTTTTCCGAGAGGATGCGGGTTTGATGCCCGTACAGGCTGACGGCACACGGTTCGGTTTGTGCTAAGCTGATTGTATTATCTATCTGTAGGCTCCTGTATAACTAAAACTTCCGATCACGGATTTATAGGTATTTTGTTAATTAAGTGAATTCGTAATAGCAATTCTGGTAAGTATCGGAGTTTTTTAGCTTAGCTTTTTTAGCCGACCCTCAACACGTTGAGTGCAACTGATACGCGACTCGTGCGAACTGAGAGTGGCAGTGAGCTTGGTAACAGATAATGTAGCGTGAATTCATAAAATAATGATTAAACGAACTTCCAAGTGAAGTCCTATCATTAAAGAACAAAATCATACAGTGTGATTTTGTGACAGCGTAGAACGTTGCTTATCTTCGACGATCTATCAAAAGCGACTTTTTATTTTTTTTGAAAAATAAGTTATACATGAATGGACATTTGAACAACGCTAGGAAATGATTCTAATATCCGGTGTTGAGTATCGGAGCCGCTAGTCGACCAAATTACAGGCGAGTCCGTCGCAAGCCACAACATTTACATTCCAAATTAAAATGTCAACGAGAAATTATTGACTTTTAGAATGTTTAGTATTTATTAAAATTATTTCTGTTACGAACGGTATGACATTTAACTCCACATCAAAGTCAAAAAATTAGATTAATATGCTATTTATATTATGCAACGGAGAAATATAAAGTTATACAGAGAAGTATATTATTATTATTATTTGAAGTCCGAATCGCAAAGGAAGAAAACGAACAATATACTAACAACATTTAGTCTTAGTTACTTCTAGTTCTCAGAAAATATATAAACCATTTTCATTTATTTCTCAATTCAAAATAATAGTTACTTTTGCATAGTTTTTCTTTTTCCTAATGTATTTAAACATAAAGTTTATAAGACTGTCATCATGTCAGTCTTGCTACTTATTTCAGGCTCCTAAGACTTCAAAATCAGTTTCGCACGGAACAAATGATCCGGTAGAAATGAAATTAGAATTGTATAAAATAAGAGAAGTAACAAAATGAGGGGAAACGGTGGAGAGGACTCGGACGAGGGAATTAGTTTCACTCGCCCCAGACACAGTCACACTTTCGAATACTGGATAATAGATGCGGAACTCCTATAACTGTATGCAGTCAGCTGTGCACAAAATAAAACGTGTCAAACATAACGGCTTAGTCCAGAAATGCCATGCGATGATCCCTTTCGAAGGGGATTTTTAGAATTTTTGTCCAGAAAAGCCCTGCCCGTTTATAAAGGAGAAGGTGCGAGAGGTGCCGCGACAAAATAAAAGAGGTTTAGGGCTTGTTTCATTAACTGTGTTCACTTACTTGGGACCATAATCAGAGATGGTGGCGCTTGGGATAGTATTAAAATATTATTTTTATATTAGAAGAGTCTGTAATTTTTGATGTGTACTATTTGAGTCTGTCACCTGAGTTTAATTAGACTGACATTTAAGCTGCTAGATAATTATACTACTTACTTACATCTTCAATGTCTTTACAATGTCTTTTAATAAGTTTCATCAAACTGTTCCGAGTTTTATATCTATATAGATCATAATACGGGACTCCTTGTCACAGAATATGAGATAGGAATGATGGGGCAGAACTCTGCTCGATTAAATCCCATTAGTGCTATTATTGCGACTAATAGTGGCTGCTTCCATTGAAATAAAGTCCTCTGAGCAAACTTCGAGAAAATAATATGAATCTATAATATACTTTCAGCATTGATGTGATTGGAGAGATAAAATATCGTTTTGTAATATATAAGATTGGTCAAAACTTCTACCTGGGGTTGTAGCTGTTTCATTTCGTTTTTTTGTAAACTGGAATCAGATATGGATATTGTAAACCCTTCAAAAAAGCATGATTCATAAACTATGTTATCCGATGTTTCGGAATAGTATGCGTTTTAGTGTTTACATAAAATCACGCCTCTTTCCCGTGGGGGTAAGCAGAGACCACGGATCTCCACTTGCTATGAGCCTGACACATCTTTTTCGTCTCATTCACTCTCATTACATTCTTCATACACGCTTACCGTTTAGGGAACAGTTTAATGTTCACAGTATTCACAATTCATAGCCATGATAGTTTCAAAAGTTTCATCAGATATGGATTAACTTGTTAGTTTTTGGTATCCGCCGCCACCTTCACCGTGTGCGAGTATATGTATTTAAGGTTGTTTCAGTATCGAGGTAGTAATTAAGTTTTTCCGCAAGAGGCGAGGCCAGCGAAGTGTCGAACTTGAGAATTGATTGCGCCATTTTGCTTGTTCATCGCAATTAGTGATCGGCGCCATCACAGCCTCCCGACTGTTGTGAAACACCCGCCAATTTACTATTCATTGTTTCATTGAAAGATCTTACAGTTCAGTCAAAAGAGTCAAATTAATAAGAGAATCATCCATAACGAAGTGTTGTGATGAACATAATTTTCACGCTTCAAGTCGTTCATAAAAAAAGCTGTATTTTCTAAAATCAGGATAATTTTTTTTGTAAAACCTAAACATTGTTAAAAGTTTTAGTTAAAAGTATATGAAAATAATACACAAAATGTTGATACAATATCCCAAATCATAGTTTGTCAATTAGAGAATAAATACCACAGAAAATAAATTTAAACTTCACTAAATTTTTGCTAGAAATTAAACTGAGCACCGTGAACCGTACGTCCGGACACTGGCCCGTAACAGACTTTTATTGCTATAACAAAAATGAGAAAATATAAAAAATTTCATTGGCGAAGTGCGCGTAAACCTCGAATATAACTCGTAATAAAATTTCACGTTTTCAAAAGGACAAAACAAATTGCTCGGAAGAGATAAATGCGCAGTGCTGTGGACCGCGGGAGTCGCGTCGGGTGTGCTCTCATCGCAGTGATTCGGCGATGTAATGAAAAATTTCCCATAAAAATCTAAACAAAATGTAGTAAGTAACCTCTAGTATCACATTCAAAACGAATTTACCTACACTGGCAACACCTAAACCTACTCTCGATTTTCAATCTGAAGGTGGGTTCGGATCCTGATCGTGCATCCCATTTTGGAAAATCAGTAAAAGTACATTTAGCTTTCTATTATACGATCAAACGAACTTACAAAGTGAAGTTCGATCGATATTATATGAGTACCTACGCTTTATTCGAAGTTATAAAATTATAGTTAACATCGTCTTTATTTATTGAAATCAAGTCAAAATCAAGCAGCTATGGGACCTAACGCTAACAACTTGCAAGATATGGGCACACGCCAAACTTCTGTTTCGACTTGCATTTGACTAAGTACCTCAAGAGATTTCAACAGTTATACTAATACTTGTATATCTGAATCTACCGTACCAGCCCCCTAGATAATTTACATTACAATCTATCTACAACCGCTTTAGATTTGAAACGAAAATGAATTGACATGAAAAAACTCTGCTACCCCAAATGTCAGATCAAAGCATTTATCGACAATAGAAATAGAAAAATTCGAAGCGTTTCTCACTTAACTACAGGCCCAGGGGACAGACGTGAGGCTTTTACGTTTACCTACAATCAGATGAGTAAATAGAAGTTGTAGTTTTCCCTAATATAAAAGAATATATTTTATTTAGTAGTTCATGAAGTGTATGGCGTTTTAGAACTAACAAAGTGGCCTTAGAAACATTTTCAGATTTTTAGTTATTTTTATGTCCTTTGATGTCTAAAGGGCAAACTGTATTCCATCTAATTTTTGATTTTATATTACTTAACACGTCTTGTATATCTTTTTTATTTTCGACGATTTTATTCTCCTTTTCAACGAAAGTAATCTGCTGTTTGTTGATCCTCTGACCTTATTGCCCGACAGCTAAAAAGAGATTATGTTTATTATCCTTCGTACTAGAATAATATTCGTCTGAAAAGCAGTAAACCAACGAGATGATGAAACCTGGTTCAAAGCTTCATAAAATATAAACAGCGCATTTTAATTAAATCACAACAAATCCTTTCAGAGAACTGGTTTCAGAATAACTTTATTTTTTGTATTTTTCTCGTAAACAGGATTAAGATTGTTTATTGTAACTTGAGACATCAGCATCTATGAATATTCAAGTTAAATAAAATATGTATTGAAGAAGTTCATATAAATCACGTCTAGCACAAGTCCGTTTTCATATAGAATATTCGACAATTAAAAATACATACATAAAATCCCGCCTCTTTCCCATAGAGGCAAGAGAGGCCACAAATCTCCAGCTACTACGATCTTGACAATTAAAATAATTTAACCGATCTTACAGTCTATAGAAGTAACCTAATTATGGACCACTTATCACATTCCAAATATAGAAAAATTGATTTAAAAATATTGATATAAGGATCTTTTAGATATTCTTTCTAGTTTAACTCCTATAGGAGACAAAATCGAGATCCACTATGGGATTAGAAATTCCCACGGGACAGGAAATCCCTGGAGACATCCACTAGTATTGTATAAGACTATTTGTACGTTTGTAAACTGTTTTGTGTACCTTCTAAAGCTTATTTACGCTAAAAGCCCCTTTGAACTGTACTCCATCTTCTTCTATTGTGTAGGTACCTACCTACTTGCTACATGAATATGAATACAAAGAACAACTACAACAAAGACTACTAAAGAGGTTTTGAATGCAAGAAAAAATATTTGGTATGGTTTTTTTTTTCTATGAATGAATAATACCTATTTTATAAACATTTTAATTCACTTACAGTATGTTATTAACAAACGACCTTTTTTTATTAACTGAATACTTGTGTAGAAATAAGTTAATGGGGCTTTAACTCCTTTAGAAATCATTTCAGCATCATTAATCGTCAATGCAAGCTTTTTATTTGATTTAATTTCCATTTGATTAAATAATTGATATTATGAATATTTTATGTAGTTTCATTATTTTAATCGCTCCTAGAAGGTTAGGAACAATTATAGATTAGATACTTCGCTACATTATCGCTTACCGCTCGCCACTTGACTAGTCCGAGCTACGGTCTCTCGGGGAATTTAGAAATCTGCAGACAGCAGGCGACCTAGACCAATCCTCGCGAATTATAACTTCTATTTATGAAATAGCTGCTACGTGGGCAGAACTTTTAATATAAAATACAATACCTATTTCTAAACCTGAAAAATCGAATTTCAGCTTGTCTATCTATAAAGAAGTTTTATAACTTAATTTTAAGTGCTTGTTGGGTAGAGTTGCTGCTCATTCTTAAGTTTCTACTCATTTAGAAAATAATTTCTACTAATATTACTCTTTAATTTAGTTCAATTACCTACTGTAAAATAGAATCAGAATACTGATAAGGGTTTTTCGTGGTGTCATGCTCTTCAGCAGGGCAATCCCAGAATTTGGATATGAGAGTAAATAGGAAAAAATGTACCAAAATTGTACTAAATTGTAGTGCTTTCAAAAAAATTGTACCTACCACAGTTTCGGAGTAATCAACATACCCTATGGTCCTGCTGAAAAGCATGCTTTTCAGCAGGACCCATCTTGAAATCGGCATTGTTTCACGAGTTTTGCGCATGGATTTTTTTTTATGGAAATTGTACTCTGATAATATGTTAAAAAAACAGCGTACACTTTCTTTAACAAGGAATTATAACAATATTAAAATTATTTTTTGCGGTACGCCTTATAGAAAAGACATAGCACAAATTTCTAAAATGGTAAATCGGCATTATTTCGCAAAGTTGATTTGTCTACAAAATGGCATGGAAATTGTACTAAAATATAACGTTAAGCTTACAGCATACATATTCTTGTACAAATAACAACATTAAAAAAACCTCATTTTGTACCTGAATTACTAAATAGCAAATACAACTCTCGATTTCAGACATGTGTCTGCTATTCAGTTTTCAATAGGCGCTATTTCAGGTTCGTACAGAGGCCTTTAAAGCTGCAAGGCAGGTACTGTATTTGTTCAAAACTGTACTAATATACAGGAATCGTGATAAGAAAAACGGTCACTGCTTACACATGGCCGTAGTGACCGCCGCTTCGAAAGCAAACAAATGCCCTGTGATTGGACATACACAATACGTATAATCCAAGGCTTTTCAGCGGTATGTGCAGCACCTAGTAAGTTCGAAGAAATACAGTAACTACCTTGCAGCTTTACAGGCCTCTGTACAAACCTGAAATAGCGCCTATTGAAAACTATATAGCAGACACATGTCTGAAATCGAGAGTTGTATTTGCTATTTAGTAATTCAGGTACAAAATGAGGTTTTTTTAATGTTGTTATTTGTACAAGAATATGTATGCTGTAAGCTTAACGTTATATTTTAGTACAATTTCCATGCCATTTTGTAGACAAATCAACTTTGCGAAATAATGCCGATTTACCATTTTAGAAATTTGTGCTATGTCTTTTCTATAAGGCGTACCGCAAAAAATAATTTTAATATTGTTATAATTCCTTGTTAAAGAAAGTGTATGCTGTTTTTTTAACATATTATCAGAGTACAATTTCCATAAAAAAAAATCCATGCGCAAAACTCGTGAAACAATGCCGATTTCAAGATGGGTCCTGCTGAAAAGCATGCTTTTCAGCAGGACCATAGGATATGTTGATTACTCCGAAACTGTGGTAGGTACAATTTTTTTGAAAGCACTACAATTTAGTACAATTTTGGTACATTTTTTCCTATTTACTCTCATATCCAAATTCTGGGATTGCCCTGCTGAAGAGCATGACACTTTTCGTGGGTGATCTTAGAACTTACAAGAACTAGTCACCAGCTCTTACAATCATACAGTCATTGGTGGATTAACTGAATCTGGCTATCGTCAGTGGTAAGTTCTTATAAGCTTAGTGACTTACTCTGGCGAAGGAATTTTTGCCTTTGGGGGGCACAAATTCAGTACAGAAACACTTGGCACCCATCTGAATTACGATCGCTCAGAACGTCGCTTAACTTCAACGATCAAGAACGTCTCAGCCAGCTTCGACACGAGCGCTTCAGTGGTAATGGATGCATGTACGTACAGGCAAAGTCAAAAATTTAATAGGTATCTAAGCGATAAGGCCGCCCATTGCGCTGTTATTGTAAATGATGTCCTTTATTTGTTTTCTTTTGTGTACAATAAAGTGTTTCTTCTTCTTTTTTCTTCTATATTTAGTAGTACAAGGATCATGAGTCCGAGTATGGACTCGAGTTTATAGTGCGCTGGTCCACGTCGAGCGCGGCACACAAGAGATGGCGATGGTGGGTGGTTACCTGCAGCACGGAGGTGTCGAAGTGCGCCAGCAGCGCGGCCGGCGACTGCTGCGAGCGCCGCCGTCCTGACGCGCGCAGGCTCCACTCTGTAACAACACACAAACAAACTTTACATTTTGGAAGAGAATACAGTCAAGTTTTACTTCCCTCATCACCATATAAACAAAAAAAAACAAGTCTAGGAATAAATCAAGGATCGAATTAAAGTAATCTTAATGAACCTAATCGATTGGCATTTCATTAGTCAAAGTTAAGATTTTCTTCACGCATACTCCCAATATAAAACAAAGTTGGTATAGTTCGGTCAACTGATGAAGTGCGATGTGTTTTAGGTCACCCGAAAGCCTTTAGGAAATCGAAAAAAGCCAGCTGAAGCAAATAAACAGCACCTATACACGTAACCACGGCACCGACGGGCGGCAGGCGGCGGGTCACCTGCCAAATAACGAAGTTATCTTGTCGTAGGCGGAAACAGAGGCGCGGGCGAACATCCACTGCGGAATGAACTGCTTTTTGCTTTGGCAAATGTAAGTTGCACAACCTACTTTTATTTTGGATACTGTTTATAAACAGTGTGTATGTTTGTAAAAGTTTTACATAATATGTCCCGCCGCGGGACAAATGTTTGTATGTTCTGCAGATATTTGTTCCGGGTCTGGATGTTTTTCTTTATATTAATTGTATGTATTTACAAAAAAAAATGCACTTATGTAATATTATTAGTCGTTTGGTTTAGCTTAGCCATCAAAACAAGCCAGCACTTTTAATATAAATGTTTAAGCTTAAATTGAGTAAGTTGTCCTTAACTTTTGTTTCGTTATAGAAACGAAATAAAAGTCCCTTAAATTCCAACAAGTTTCAGAGCTCAATTTTAAATTCGCATAAAATGGAAGTTCGTGAAATGATTGGCAAAAAGTTGCGCCCTCGATATCGACTCACACTTGACCGCTTTCAGAGCGCAGCCGAACTTTTCACAAGTTTTACGAACCAGCCCTACCAACAAACCTAACAAGTATTTCGTCTGTGAACATGCCCTATACATGACCAATTTTATTCACTGAACGCGAATAAAAGTGCTTCTGAGGCCTAGTCATTGATAGATTGAAAATAACCTCAAATAGCTGGTGTGTTAATAACCTATCTTTGGTTTTGCTTACTGTAGGTAGATATTGACATTACTTCCGTACAAAAAATTACAAAATATCCACCAACAGTAAGCAAAACCAAAGACAGATAGGTTATTGCGACTAGCCGTAAGTCGTCCAAGACATATCGACAAAGTTAAAAAGTAAATGAATTACCTCTAGCTGTTTATTCGCATACTGTGCTAGAGGGGCACATTTCAGTATCGCTCCTGGCTTTGCCTGAAGGAGCTATGACAGAGATCTTCAGCCTAAAAACTCTGTCACCATATTTCGCTTCTTGCTGATATCTTAATTTTGGTAATTGTGTTTTTTTATTCACTGTCAGAAGACTTCTAAGTCCGGCTGCCGAGCCTATTACCAAAAATATTCGGATAATTTTGCAGTAGGTTCGTCGTTTATTGGAGCTTATAAATAATTTGTGGGAACATTGTGTCCGAAGTCGAAGCAGCGTTATCTCAATTTGTCGGGCACGTAGCTGTGTGTGTGTGTGTGAGGGTGTGTGTGTGTGTGTGGAGCTCAACTTTTAATCCAATCTCAAAGTTATTTAAAAAACATGATGTCGGACGCCGCTAGAAATATGCCGGAGATTCTCATAGCGGCTGTACACTCTCGCCGAGACATTTAAGCGAAAGTACGAGTAGTCATACACTTAACCCTTAAATCACCACTAAATTTGTTATTGTCTGTAAGAAATTTGCTTTCAGCGATAAGGCCGCCCCTTGTACAACATATATTTTTAGGTTGTTTTTTTTCTGTGTACAATAAAGTGTTATAATCATTCATTCATTCAATATTGCTAATTTACAACAGTGCTGAAACGGTTACGAAAGGTTTCAATTTGTCAGTAAGTTAGTATAAACTAGAGGCTACTTATAGCAAAAGAATCAATCAAATGAACTTTTTCATTATGTACACAATCAATGTATATTACATTACATTTTAGTGACAGATTAAAGTAAACATGGTTCGTGAACTATCCTAAGTTGCAAAACACAAATCAGTTACTAATATAAGGTATGATTAAAAATATTAAACTTCTTTGTGTGCGAGAGTGTAGAGCCGACAAAAATATGTCGACAAATCCTTTGTCGACTTCCTTGAGTTTAATTAAATTCCTGAGTCGCGACAAAAACATGGATACTGGAGAATACTCTTGTAATACAGCATCCGGGCGACAGATCGAGGGGGCTCTCGGGATATAAGAAGTATGGGGAGGAGCGAGATGACAGGTGATCCTGCGGGTGTTTTGAAGAAACAAACGGTCACTTAGTATGAACTAGTTTTTCTTAAACTTTCGCGATCACAATTCATATTTATAAATTCATGGACACGGGGTTCGTTCGTTCGTATGAGCAAGTGGCCAACTCTGGTGACGGAGTTTTTAGGCCGCCTAAAGGCCTCCGTCATGGCTTAACGACTTTAAAAGCTTTAAAACCGACAATTTAACGTGCCCTCCGAAGCACGGAAGCGCTCAGATGAAAATGCCACTTGCGGTCACCCATCCTAAGTTGTGACCGCTCAGAACGTTGCTTAACTTCGACAATCTATCAAAAACGTCTTAGCAAACTTCACCACGAGCGCTTCGGGATTTTATCACGTTATTTAGGTACCTTATTTCTTTACGTCCCGACGTTTCGGCTATGTTGCAATAGCCATGGTCGTACTCCAGTCAACCCGCGGCATGACCATGACCAGTCCAGACCATGGCTATAGCAACACAGCCGAAACGTCGGGACTGTCAATCTTTTTAAACTTTGCAAGATTGTCTCATATTTCACTAAAACCAGACAACTAATTAACAGGCAGATCGCGTTCGCGCTTTTTAAGTCGTGTTTAAAATGCGCCAGATTTTTACAGAAATGGCAAAGATATGCAAATGTCTTCTAACCTTTCACGCTTTCCACTAAGTGCTAAGTTAGGCAAGCCGGGAAACTTTAGGGTTTAACTATACCTATAGCATGCTTCAGCAGCTACGAGCAGGCCAGCGATCCAGCAAGCGAAACGCGACAAACCTTTGCAAGTCGACTAATTTCTCACACCTGCTTTTTTGAAGCATGTTTAAAAAGTGTGATTATTGAGATATCTTAACGAAATTTGGCACGTTGGACTACAGGTAATTTTAGACAGCACTGCTGAAGCGTTCCATGATATAGGGCTCATTACAAGATCTATAGTTTTATCAAAGACGATTAATATCTAGAAGACAGACAAAGGCCATACACAAAATCGTAACCCGATCCCGCAGTACCAGATAGCCTGAAAACTTTAAAACATCAATTTTATCCAAGAAATTACAATACTTAGTAGTAGGTAGCAACAATATTCAATATTTAAACATTTTTAACTAGAAAGTAATTGAAATTTCTTGGATAAAATTGATGTTTTAGAGTTTTCAGGCAATTTTTTAGGGTTACGATTTTGTGTATGGCCTTTGTCTGTCTTCTAGATATTAATCGTCTTTGGTTTTATGAACCTCCGCGGATCAAAGTTATAAACTTGGGAACTTTATGGTTTAACAGCTATGACTAGACTACTAGGTACTTGGAACTAGATCTCCTAGAGTACTTAACAACTTAACACTTTATCAAGTCCTGAGACAACACACGCTAATGTCGTATGCAAATGCTTGGATTTGTCTTTGACTAATCCCTGTATGGTAAACAACACAGTTTAATTAACCTCCGTCGAAAAATAGGGATGTTTACTAAGACGTTCTTGATAGATCGTCAAAGTTAAGCAACGTTCTGAGCGGTCACAACTTAAATTTTTTTAATTAACATTAAATTTTCGGTCCCGGCTTTTATTAAGATCATCGGCTCTTTTGTAGTCAACTATAAAGAATATTATTATCAGAGGTTTTTTATAAAAACAATTGTATGTTATTTTATTTTTGTTTTACAAAACTTATAAGATCTTAAAGGCATTTAAGCAAATGTTTATCTTGGTATACACTTTTTAATTTAAAAGTACCCGTTTGTGTCTCTGTGTCTCGGCAATAAAATACAGAAGCCATATAATGTAACGTCTAGTTCAGCCACTTACAGGTCGACGCTCTCGGCATACCTCAACGATTAGGCCATTCTCATTTAATAAACATCACACTTTTTTCTATAAACTTAGGCCCCTAAAATTTACTTTAATTGTTACAGTGTACAACTACACTTAAGTATTGCATTTATAACTTTACTACATGATTAATAAAGTAACCGCGGAGGCAATCTTTGCCGAAAAATCGACACGCCCGTGTCGAATTCATGACTTTCGGATCGAAAGGAATCGATCTGACAGTTGTCAAAAAAATGTACCAGAAAATGAAGATCCTATGGAAATCTGCATGCAAGTGAGACATTCAACTATATTTTAAATAGTTAGATCTGTTGACTTAGATAAATCTAAAATCAAATTAAACTAGACAAAATAGGTATCCCAAGCAAACGAGCAGGTAGACCGCAACACGACCAGTGTGCGGACGTGCCTCTAATAGCAAGCGAATGCCTCAAACGGACTCCATAACCACATTAACCAAACCTAATCTTGGCTACCGGCGCAAACAGTAGCACTACTTTCTGGCGATTTAGATTCACGTTTACCAACGATTTTCTTTTAAATGTATGTTTCTGAATGATAGTGACGATCTCTAATGGACCTTGCTAGCTTAGGCTTTGTAAATTTTTAATTTGGACTTTTTTCGAAAATTATGATTTAATTTACTAGTGGATCTTAAAACCTTCTCCTTTTTTGAAGTAGGTTAAAAAGACGTATTTATTACCAGTATATACCTATTATATTTTTACATACTACTAAATTTATAATTTTGAATGATTAGGATTAGCTTGAGCTAATGATGATGATGATATAGAAGTTTAATTTTGTTTAGTGGTGCCAACGTTAAAAAAAATCCTGTAGCTTTCCTTTTTCGAAACACAGATACTTTTCTATTTCTTAGTTCAGTCTTAACTGCTATGAGAGATGATAAGCTAGCGATATAAGCCACTCATAAACTAATGCTATCTGTTATAAGTATCCCTGCTATCCAATGGGCGCCGGGAGCGAGTAGTTTCCCGCCAGCAGCAGCGTCCGTGCCGCCGCATGGAGACCGCGCCCTAGCGCGCAGATTACCCACTGATGGGCAAACAAACCTTAGGGCGCGTAGACAAGGGACAAATGTTTCGTATCTATTCTCTTTCTATCATCGCTATACCTTTGATTTGACATTTCTGAGGCCCTAGCCATGTTACATTTCGACAATCGCTTTCGATTAGAAACTAAAAAAAATGTATAGGAATTGTTTTCGTCAATTTCTATACATTTTTTTAGTCTACTCTAAAGCGATTGTAGAAATGTAACATGGCTAGGGTAGCAGTGCTCGGCATGCTACTCGATTTTACTCAAACAATACTATTCAGGAGTGGATCAAGATATCCCTGAATACTTTTCAGTGAATTATATTGAAGAGGACTTTATTTCAAATAGTTTTTTCATCATATTCAAGTAGTCTGCGAAATTGTCTCGAGAAATTCTGTTAAAGATTAATTCAGGTATTCGAATCTTTATGATAAACTACACAAAGAAATACTTACATGAATGAACAGAACAGCCAACAAAACATTAAGTTCGCTTTAGGTCCAGTTATTGAATCAAGATATTGGTCGCTACCGAACAGCAAAACTTCTTCCACTATGGAAGAAGTTTTGCTTAAGATTTTTACTAGTAGTAAAGTTTTAATAATCTGCGGGGATTTTAATATAGACATTATTTTAGATTCTCTGTCTGAAAGGTTCATTAACTTGTTCAAATGTTTTAATCTGACGCATCTTTTCAATGAACCAACTAGGGTAACTATAACAACAGCCACATGTCTAGACAATATTTTTAGTAGTTGTGAACCAATTAGTAAGAACTTAATAAAAAAGTTTGGATCAGATCATTATGGTCAAAGTGTTAAATTTCCTAATTGCATACTAAATGAACCTCATAAATTCACTTACCGACCTATCACAGCGAGTCGTATTACAAAGTTTAAGGGTTGCATAGAACTTAAAATGTCACTTTTGCCTTGTATAGAAGACCCGAATGAGCTGTTTAACTGTTTATCTAATTTAATTACTGAGGAGCATAAGGAAATATTTAAATTAAAGACTTGTATAGCTAAAACTAGTGCAAGCTTTGCAGACTGGGCAACACCTGGTATTTATAGAAGTAGAAATAAACTTTATGATCTGTATTCTACAAGGGAACTAATGCTCCACGATCCTTCACATAACCTTTACATTAAGAATTATTCTAAAACATTCAAAAAAGTATGTCAGGTAGCAAAATCAATGTTTTTAAAAAATAAAATTGAAACAGCACCTAACAAAATTAAAGCCACTTGGAAATTGATCAACAATGAGACTGGTAAGACAAAACGTGGCCACAAACAGATAAATCTAAAAGTCAATGATCATTTATTAACTAAAAGCGATGAGGTCGCTCACGCTTTTGATAATTTTTTCTCTAATATACCACATGTGGTGACCCAGTCATTAAATTCATCCGCCACTATAGCATACGGCCTTTTGGAATGCAGTGTTGCTCAGGGTAATAATGAATTCAGATTTAGTTATGTTAACGCAGACAATATTGTCAAAATATTTAAAACACTGAATATTAAAAACACTGAAGATTTATGGGGAATTTCGACTAAGATATTAGCTACTATTGTTGGTGATATTGCTCCTTGTTTAGCTTATATCTTTAACAATTGCGTTGACGAGGGAGTTTTTCCCAATCTAATGAAGATGAGTAAAGTTATTCCTTTATTCAAATCTGGTAATGAAACTGACCCCGCTAATTATAGACCAATATCGATTCTGCCTGCGTTAAGTAAAATTTTTGAAAAACTAATTCTTAATCAACTGCTCTCTCACTTTAATCTTAACGGACTTTTACACCAGCACCAATTTGGATTCACGAGAGGTAGATCAACAACCGATGCAGGTACATTGCTTCTAAAGCACATTTATGATGCCTTTGAGAACTCACAAGACGTAGTCGGAGTTTTCTGCGATCTGTCGAAAGCGTTCGACTGCGTGTGTCATGCGACTTTAATCTCCAAATTAAAGTACTATGGTGTCGTAAACCAAGCTATTAACCTGATTCGATCTTATCTTTCTGAGAGACTCCTTAAAGTTGAAGTAGGAGCTGAAAAGTCCTCAGGGTCAGTTATTGATATGGGTGTGCCACAGGGCTCGATACTAGGCCCTTTTCTGTTTCTAGTGTACATAAACGACCTTCCTTCTTTTGTAAAAGACATGTGTGACATTGTTCTTTTTGCTGATGATACATCTTTACTTTTTAAAGTTGATAGGTCTAAAGATAATTATGATGATGTTAATGCCTCTTTATCCCAAGTCTCAAACTGGTTCACTGCTAATAACCTCTTACTTAATGCCAAAAAAACTAAATGTATTAAATTCACTTTGCCTAACGTGGTTCAGAGACCTACAAAAATTAAATTAAATGGGGAAGCACTTAATCTTGTTGATTCAACTGTTTTCTTAGGTCTTACAATTGACTCCAAAGTGCAGTGGGGTCCGCATATTGAAACACTTGCAGGTAGGCTTAGCTCCGCGGCTTATGCAGTGCGTACGATTAGGCAACTTACTGACGAAGGAACAGCTAAGTTAGTATATTTCAGTTACTTCCATAGTGTGATGTCGTATGGTATTTTTCTTTGGGGTAAAGCAGCAGATATTCAAACTATTTTCGTTTTACAAAAGCGAGCTGTCCGTGCCATTTACAAAATGAAACGTCGGGACTCTTTAAGAGAGCGATTTAAAGAAATAAATATTCTTACTGTTTTTTCGCAATATATTTATGTAAACTTATTGCACACTCACAAATATATAAACAACTTTAAGAAAAAAAATGATGTGCACAAAATTAACACCAGAAATAAAAATAAACTATGTGTGCCTAAATTTAGACTAGAAAAAGTAAACGGTTCTTTTATGGGAAATACTGTACGTTTTTACAATAAACTCCCAATCAACGTAACTAACCTACCGACTCGAAGGTTTAAAACGTACATAAAGAATATTCTTGTAGAGAAAGCGTATTATTCCATTGAGGCTTTTATTAATGATAAAATTACGTGGCCTGATGTCGCTCTGCCCCTCGACGGTTGATGGTATACAATATCTTTACTACCTTGATAAGTAGGTACCTATCACTTAAGTCGGCCAAGTGTAGCGTGTGATGCCAGACAACATTTTGTTGAGGTGTTATCTTGTTAACTTTACAATTACTTACTTTTACTTTTTTTGACATGCCTTACTTTGTTCGACTGGCTTCCCACTGAAGCTTGACTATTTAGATTATTTTAGATTGTTAAGGGATCGCTTTTAAAAAAAAGCTAGGCCCACACCACCAGGTTCTTGCCTGATTCTTTCCCTGGTGTAGGGAGTCGCGTTGGAACAGGCATTAGAATCACCTAGCATGTAAAACGATACTTAAGTGATCCTTGAGGTCCTACAAGAATAAATGATTTTTCTTTCTTTCTTTCTTTCTTTCTTACAGGAGTCGAACCTGTGGTAGAACCTAGCTATACGATTCAACGTGATTCTATCGAATAAATCCTTTTTTGACTATGCTACTAACACTCATACCTACCTCAATCTAAAAATTGCAATGTTTTTTTTTTCAATTGTGTTTTTGTGACTATTAAGGTACCATTATACCAGAGCCTTGCCACTTCTCAGAGTCACGCGGCATAATGCTGAGACAATAAAAACTCCGTCATTATTTGCTTCTCTCTCCTCTCTATGTTAGTTAATGATTGTATTTTGTGTCAAGTGATAAATAAATGTCTGTCTAGTCTTTCCATGTCTATGTATTCTGAAGTCAAGATACGAAAGCTAACTAAGAGTTATCAAAGGAAGCATTAGTCTAACTCTGAGCGGACTAAGCCGCTAAGCAGCGGACTGATCGGACAATGCCGTGGGTAATAGCCGCGTTAGTCGCGGGACAGATCCCGGGATGTCCCTTTATCCCGGGATTACGGTTGAAGAACTAAATACTACCTGATTACAGCGGAGGCATTGATCATTGATTTACAATATTTTTTTAAAATTTAACTAATGGACACACAATTAGCGTGTTCAGTTTGAACTGGTAATTTTAGGAATTGACTGAATCTAAATATTTAGTGAAAATTAAGACAGTTATCTTATCAACTCATTTCTCAACTACTTTTAATAAGCCATTCGGGGCAAACGTAGTATT
This sequence comes from Xanthorhoe designata, assembly GCA_963582015.1. Classification (NCBI taxonomy): domain Eukaryota; kingdom Metazoa; phylum Arthropoda; class Insecta; order Lepidoptera; family Geometridae; genus Xanthorhoe; species Xanthorhoe designata. The sequence continues at coordinate 10,514,078 of OY757050.1, forward strand.
GGATGGAATACAATATTACTGAATTTGAACATGCATCGTAACCATGTAGTTCCATTACAGTACAGCGTCAGGCGGCGACCCGTAGGTACCTACGTTTCAAGGACGCTGTTTGCCTTTATTGTTTGCTGAATGTGTGCGCCAAAACTGCTTATTTATAGGCTTTTGTGTTTTAATTGGAACCAGTATATTAAGGTGAGCTATATATGCCCACACGGGCCGCCGGTTTCATACGTGTCAACGGTTCTGCCGCAGATAATGTCCCCTGAGTGCGTCGCAGATTTATAACCAAAATAGCTACAATAATTTTTAAGTCATTTAAAATGTATCTGTGGTTTTAAGCATATTAAAAATAGTGCTGTGCATGCCTTTTATGGGTGCACTAGAATTTTTATATGAATGGTTTTTTTTACAATGTGTAATGATGTGTACTGTTGGCGCAATGCTTGCGTCAGTCTTATGAAATTTATCACTACATTATACCTACTTATTTACAGTAGGTACATCAAACGGAAACTGCGACCCGAGACTATGAATACATTTTTTCTCATTTGTACTTACTAAAGCAAAACTTTACCGTCAATTTAAAAGGACTTGGTAACTGAGGGTGCTTGCCTCCACATCACCCAGAGCTGGTACTTCGCGGAACACATCAAAAAGCATCGCCTTGTGTTTCTAGTCACGTACACACTTTTGAAGAACTGAACAGGGGAGCGTTTCAAATCAAAGAAAATGAAACCTTTTGCCACTGGTTATTAAAATCATGTTGTAATAATGTGATTTAAAAAATAGAGTACTAAAAGCCTAATCTTGGGACAGAATGAATCGAGACAGGTCTTTTTGTGGGGCTACGGGGACGCAGCGCCGCGTCGATATTATTTTAATATGAATCACACTAAAACCTTTTACCCCGAGCCACCCTCAGGTGCTATTACCGACGCTCCCCTTTAGTGATGGCATTATGTTGCCAAATCCCAGACTAAAAATAACAAAGTACCTACATTTAGTTTTCAAATAGAAAAATATTTAATACGCATTTTTTTTGTTTCAGGATGACAAAATTAAATACTGAAACCAAAATCATCTTCACACTATCTTAAAACAAAATGATCTTCAATATTTTTTTTGAATTATTGATCTACAAAGATTCTATAGATACCAAATTCCATTTATTTTTAATTCGAAATTCAAAACGGATTTATTACTATACCGGATATAATAATCCCGGACTATCACATCACAACCTTTTCATCTCAATAGTTTTGTTCCGTTATATTGCATCCGTCTGTGCGTAGGCACACTTTAGTTACAAAATGCTTAATTAGTTGTCTGCAATTAAAGCATACTTTTTTTAATTGCTTTGTCCTTTGAAATGGAGGCCATGCTGCGCACATTACTAAGGCAAAAATATGCATAGTTTACACACAGCTCACTGCTCCATTTGTAGTGCAGCTTGCATCGCAAAATCAAAACAAAAGCCAGCAGTTTTTTAACAGCACAACTGTTTGTCATTAAATTCACAAAAGATCTGAATGAAATCGTCAATGTGTGTCGAGATAAACTCAATTATCCCTTCTTATCACCCTGAGCACACTTTAATGTTCACATTTTGTATATTAAGAGAAAACAGATACTAACTTGAACCATATTTCAAGTACGGTAACGGACAAAGTCGCTTGGTTGTGTGACATGCGTATTTCCACACTTTCGGTTATTACCTATTTGCGGTCGCATTAGGACTGGGATCCGTGACGTCACATCGGCTACAATAGCACACCCCCTGTAGGGCTAGTACACATGACGATAATGCGGCTGCACCGATACCGTATCGTGACTAGCGGTATCGAAATCACACGTTTAGGGATCGATACGCTAACTGCGTTTGGTTCCAGTATTTAAATCAAACGGAATTTTAGCTTTTATTTCAGATGAGCCGTCACGATAATAAAATATGTAGTACTGTACAATTTATGTAAATTGCACATTTTGCGCCTTTGCATGCGGTGCATTTTTATACTTACTTAAGCTAAAACCATCAGTACGCGTTCGACCGCCGTCTCGTGTATTCAATAATCAGTATCAATAAATCAGTTATCATTCTATCTTTCTATCAATTATCATTCTCTATCATATCATCTAAAGTTGTAGGGAAACCTTACATCTTTATGGTCCTTCGAGATTTAGTCCCGGCGCGTGGTAAAGATTGAACTCAGGACCTCGCGGTGCAGTGACCTAGTTACGAAATCGCACGTTTCCTGTAAAATTGCCGCGTGACATTCACTAGCAATCAAAGTGACTATCAAGGAAATCATCATTCTATCAAAAATCAAAATCATTCGCGTGAAGTGTTATATGCCTTTGTGTGGATTATATCATCAAGATCATCGCGTAAGGTAGTATTGAAGCTTTCGTGAAGTAGCAGAATCAAGGTAACTTTCTTGGGCGTCTCGAGTGCGATAGCAAATCAGTTTAATCGGCCTCCCACCAGCGGGTCTCACCGGCTAAACCGAGAAGGTGCACATATCGCACAAGGGATCACTGAGAAAGAATCATCACTAGCATAATTATATCAGCATCATATAGGTACCTATCTACCCAGCACCTACGTAGCTCAGAGTGCCTGATTTACTGCGCAGCGTAATCACTGTAAGTAGTTGAAATGGAAGACCTATTAGCAAATCAACAGCAGATCATCAATGAAGTGGAGAGGTTGTCAATCAACTTCGGGAAGGACGGACCTGAAAGGAAAACCCCACAGTATGCCAAGAAGAAGCTAGAAACTCTTACGGCTCTCTATGGAGAGTTTGAAACCAATCATAAGAGGTTGAGTCAGTATGAGTCGGACCATGTCTACTTCAAGGAAAACTACTGTGAGAAATTCAAGAAACTGGCTAAGGAGTTTCAAGGTAAAATCCAACCTTACCTAGTAGAAGACAAACCATTCTTGAAACCGGCTAGCCCAGGTTTAGCACGCTCATTCGAGTGGTCCTCAGTTGCTGACACAGGAACGCCTAAAGCACCGCAGCGCACAGTAAACATCGATCAATATCAAGCAGGTACATCTGGTCAGTCGTCAGCCGGCAGAGTTGATAGAGGTAACTCTACCAAACTGGACGAAATGTTGAGAAAACAGAAGAGTAATTTTAAAGCATTAGCAAGAGCAATAGATAGCATCAATGTGTCTTCGCTGTCAGAGAAATGGGAATTCGAAGACGCACTTAATACTATCAAAGGTCGTTGGTCCGTTGTTGACTCTTTACACTGGGAAATAGACAGCGAACTTATTACTGACCACCCTGAATATGAGAAAACATATTACGAGTTTGAAGAAAAATATAACGATATTAAGAAAACCATCAACAGTAATATGTGGTCAGCCCGGCATCGTGAGAAATCAACTCCAGCAATGGAAATTCCCGTCTTCCATGGGAACTATCATCAATGGGTGTCTTTCAAAGATTTATTCACCGAAACCATCCACAGCAACAAATCATTATCCAATTCACAAAAGATGCAATACCTTAAGAGTAAGGTCAAAGGGCCAGCTGAAAAGCTCATACAACATCTTAACATCAGCCAAGATAATTATGACACATGTTGGGAAATTCTGAATCAAAGATATGACAATAAAAAGCTCATTCTTAACTCTCATCTAAATATACTTTTATCAATCCCCAATATGCAGCAACAATCATCATCAGCAATCAAAAAACTCCATGATACGACAAACGAGTGTTTAAATGCCATCAAAAATCTAAGCGTCGATATATCACACTGGGATCCGTTAATCATCTATCTCTTGTCTCAAAAACTAGACGCGGACACCCACAATGATTACATCGAGTACGTTCAGGACCCCAAGGAAATTCCAATTTTATCAGATTTCTTAAAGTTCCTCGACTCGAAATTCACTGCATTAGAAGCATCTCGTCGTAGTCGCGGAGATATATCAAAATCAATTCAATCATCTCAACAACTAGAAGCAAACAAAAAACCTGACTATCAAAAATCAGTTTACAAGCCGTTTAATAAAACATATAATTTTCAATCTAATAAAAAATCATTCTATGTTGCAACCCAAAAATGCCCACACTGCAATAATCAACACGGTTTATTCCAATGTAAATTATTTACTGAATTAAAACCTGCTGACAAACTGAAAACTGTTTCGAAACTCAATTTATGTAAAAATTGTTTGTACGATCATAAAGGAAAGGCATGTTTCTCAGAAAAAAGTTGTCAGCAGTGCAAAGGTCACCACAATACGCTTCTGCACGAGGCATATGTAGATGCACCCGGTCCCGAACTGGGTCAATCAAGCAAGAAAAATGTTGTGACGCACGTTTCTCGGGACAATATAGCCGAGATTATTTTAGCAACAGCACAGATCCAAGTAGAGGCTGAAGATGGATCTATCATCAAGATGCGTGCTCTTGTTGATCAAGGGTCACAGACGTCGCTTATCACAGAAAATGCCGCACAACGCTTAGGTTTGGAACGCCAGCGTTGTAAAGGAGTTATTTTCGGAATTGGGACAAAAGAAAATAACTGCAAAGGTGTAATCAAGATCACAGCAAAATCGATGTACAGCAACTACAAATTTAGCACTGACGTATTAATCATGAAAAACTTAATCAATAACTTGCCGAATAAAACATTTCAAAAACCGACTTGGTCCCACCTTGAAGGTATTCAATTAGCAGACCCGAACTTCAACGTCAGTCGTCCAATAGACATTTTACTAGGCGCTGAAATTTACTCAAATATCATCCTTGGCGGCCTTATCAGAGAAGATGATTCTATGCCTATCATACAGCAAAGCCGCCTTGGATGGATTATTTGCGGAAATATGAAATCCTATCAGTGCAATGTCGTCATCAATAACATCGACGAAATAAGTAAATTTTGGGAAATAGAAGACATTGCAGAAAGCTCCGCAGTAAATATGTCTACGGAAGATCACATCTGTCTCCAGCAGTATAAGACAGAAACCAAACGTCAGGAAGATGGGCGCTACATCGTCCGACTTCCCCTGAAACCTGAAATCAAAGAAAAACTGGGTGAATCAAAGCAGAAAGCTGTGGCTCAGTTTCATCAACTGGAGAAAAAATTTCAAAAGCACGAAGCCATAGCAAAAGGCTACAAACAATTTATTAATGAATATCAGCAGTTAGGTCACATGAGGTCAAGCGAATGTAACTCGACACAAAGTTATTACCTACCGCATCACTGTGTGCAGCGCGCGGAATCTACAACTACTAAACTCCGTGTCGTATTCAATGCGTCATGCAAAACGTCATCAGGTTATAGTCTAAACGACCTTATGTACAGTGGACCTAATCTACAAGCAGATCTATTATCACTGATCCTAAGATGGAGGCAATACAAAATAGCATTCACTGCCGACATCGAAAAAATGTTTAGGCAAATTCTTTGCCATGAAGATGATCAAAAGTATCAAAAACTTATATGGAGGGATGAAGAAAATCAACCAATAAAGGAATGGGACCTTACTACCGTGACCTACGGGACAAAGGCTGCACCCTTCCTGGCCATGATGACCCTCAAACAGTTAGCACTTGACGAAGGCCAAAAATATCCGGAAGCAGCAAAAATTTTGGATAGGGACTTCTACATGGATGACCTCATTAGTGGAGCCCACAGCATCCAATCAGCAAAACATATCATATCAAATCTGATTGAACTCTTAAAGTCGGGAGGTTTCAATCTGAGGAAGTGGTCATCTAATGAAATAGCATTATTGAATCAACAAAAAAGCAACGATCAGATATCATCATCAGCATTTGACTTTAAACATCAAGAATCAACGAAAGCACTTGGTCTTCAGTGGGATCCACGAAAAGATGTTTTCACATTCCAACTGAAGATAAACATAGCATCATCAAAACCAGCCACCAAACGATCTCTTTTGTCAGAAATATCAACAATCTTCGATCCATTAGGCTGGCTGTGTCCTATAACTACCAAGCTGAAACTATTATTTCAGTCAGTATGGCAACAAAACATTCAATGGGATGAACCAATTCCATCATCACTAAACGACGAGTGGGTCAATATCAAGCAAGACCTGGCAGAAATCAATACTCTTCAGATCCAAAGATGGCTAGAAGGGCACAAAGATGATGACATAGAGCTGCACGGATTCTGCGATGCATCAGAGAGTGCGTATGCCTGTGTCATTTACAGCAGAATCAAAAACACATCAAAGACTGTAATCATAGCAGCAAAATCAAGATTAGTGCCGAAGAAGAAAAGCGTAACCCTCCCAAGACTCGAACTCTGCGCGGCACTTCTACTATCAAATCTAATCAAAATAGTCCAGCAAAATCTATCAGAATACAACTTAAAGACATACGGATGGTCAGACTCGACAGCGGTTCTAGGTTGGATTAACGGAGATCCGAACCGTTGGAAGCCATTTGTATCAAATAGAGTTCAAAAGATCAATGAAATTATTCCAGCAAAGTACTGGCAATACATAAAATCTGCTGAGAACCCAGCAGACTGCGCAAGTCGCGGAATCACTGCAGCACAACTTAAAAAGCATAAACTTTGGTGGAAAGGACCTGAGCTAATATTCTCTCCTCCAAAAAACGATCAAACTGTGACCTACGACACTAATCAAGAAGTAAAGAAATACTATCAAACAAACGTTTCTACACAGTGTCGAGGCGGTGACGTCATCCGAGAGCTTATCAACAAACACAGCTGTTTAACTCGTGTGACGCGAATTGTCGCATGGATATATCGTGTATTAAGTTTCAATCGCAATCGACGCCCGGCCTCATACTTAACGGCACTAGAAATCAAATCAGCAAAAATGAAGTTAATTAAATGCGTACAATATGAATCATTTTTAGAAGAAATAAATGTACTACAACAAGACAAGAAATTAAAAACAACTAGCAAGCTTCTTTCATTGAACCCGTTTCTGGACAAAGATGGATTATTACGAGTTGGTGGCAGAATAACAAATGCCAACATTAGTGAAAATATGAAACATCCCTTCATAATTCCAAACAACCATCACTTCACAGACTTATTAATCGATCATGCCCACAAGGTAACGTTACACGGAGGAGCACGACTAACTCTAAATCAGCTAAGACAAGAAGTGTGGATTATAGGAGGAATAAGAGCGGTCAAGAAACGTGTTCACAACTGTATCACATGTAGGAAGCATGAACCTATCAAGTTAAAACAAATCATGGGAGACTTACCATCAGCAAGATGTAATCCAACGCGCCCCTTTTATCATACTGGCGTCGATCTTACAGGGTTCATTAGCGTAAAAGCAAACATAGGTCGAGGCATAAAAACCATGAAAGGGTATGTGGTAGTCTTCGTGTGCATGGCCACGAAAGCCATACACTTGGAGCTTGTGTCCGATCTAAGCTCAACAGCATTTTTATCAGCACTCCGGCGTATGGCAGCCCGGCGAGGTACCCCACGTCATATCTACAGTGACAACGGAACCAATTTCGTGGGAGCCAACAAACGACTAGAGCAAGAGATCATCAATCTTAAAACCACGCTAGATGACGAATTTTTCTCAACAGTAGCTGAAATGCAGATAGAATGGCATTTCAATGCTCCTTCCTGGCCCAGTGCTGGGGGACTATGGGAAGGAGCCGTCAAGAGCCTGAAATATCATTTTCGTAGAGTGATTGGAGAACAAAAACTTACATTCGAAGAGCTGTCAACACTTTTAGCACAGATTGAAGGATGCCTAAATACTAGGCCCTTATGCGCATTGAGAGAGGATCCAGATGACATAAATTGCTTAACACCATCTCACTTTTTATCTAGCGGCCCGGTTCTTACTATTGTCGAAACCGAAACAGACCAACGCACAAGATGGCAATTAGTACAGAAAACATTCAAAGACATTTGGAAAAGATGGCAAGCAGAGTATTTATGTCAAATATCAAATCGTGGCAAATGGCAGCAAGCAGAAGCTAACATATCAGTAAACGACATCGTAATCATTAATGACGCGAACGTACCTCCTGGGAAATGGGCTATGGGAAGAGTGGTAGAACTCCACCCTGGCAAAGATGGATTTATTCGTGTAGTCACGCTCAAGACAAAAAATGGAACTATGAAAAGACCAATAGTAAAACTATCAAAGCTACCAGTTGATGAGCCTCCATCAAAAGAAGTAGCGCAAAAGCAAAAAGAAAAAACACAAGAAGATCAAGAAAAACCTTTGAAAAAACCTAAATCAATCAGTTTTGTGGGGCTATTAATGTTGACAATGATGCTAATAGTTTCCCCCGTTTATTGTGACTACAAATTATCAAGAATCAATAATAATCAAAGCATTTATTTCGACAAATTATCAAATATGCACCTTGTCCGAGATGAGTGGAAGCTTGTAGTTTATTATGACATGGACCCATACTGGCAAGGACTAAAATTATACAGCAAATACATAAATCACCTTGAAAGCATGTGTTCAATGACATCAAAACAATCGCATTGTGACGTAGTTTTATCACAGTTACGTCACGGGTTCCAAGAATTAGAGTACTATAACAGCTTGATGCTTGGTAAGGAAAAGGCACGCGCCGTAACGAGACGCCGCCGCGGCTTTATCAATGGAATTGGATACCTAGCACATAGTTTGTTCGGAGTACTTGACGAACACTTCGCACAGCAATATGAGCAAGATATAAACTTAATTAGAAACAATGAAAAGCATTTAGCACTGCTGTGGAAAAATCAAACATCAGTAGTAGAATCAGAATACAATTTACTGAAAAGAGTAGAACAATCTATGAATAATCAGCACAAATTATTTTTAATCAACAGCTTATGAGTCTCGAGAAAAATACTAACTCTTTATCAAAACAGGTCGGAGCATGTGCAAGCAATAACGATTTTGCTTTATCATCAATTATCGCCAACAACATCCTAATGAACTTGAAAAACATACAGGAAACATTGGTAGATACCATCACTGACATCCATTACGGCAAATTTAATATCCATCTGTTGACCCCAGAGCAGCTGCGAAATGAGCTAAACATAATATCAGGGCAACTTTCCAAGGATGTGACCATACCCATAAGCAACTTACAAACAGAACTATCAAGCATATACCATTTATTAAAGGTTAAAGCAAGAATGACAAACTTATACTTCATTTTCGAAATCAAAATTCCACTGGTTACCAGAGACATTTATGAGCTATACAAGCTCATACCGATTCCTCGCCAGCACGGAAATGAGATGGTTGTTATCTCACCTATAGCAGAATACTTAGCTCTAAACTTACAAAAGGATTCGTACACAACATTGTCTGAAACTGACATTCAAAACTGTCTTTTCTTTGACTCATCAACACGTCTATGCCGATTACAAAGGCCTATTCATCACATGACCTCAGATTCTGATTTTTGTGTTACGGACCAATCATCAAGTCAATGCAAAACTTATACGCAAAGATGCGCAGCAACCTGGTCAGAACTAAATCAATTAAATACATATCTGTATTTTGTTTGTGACCTATATAACGTAAGAATCATATGTGAGCATCAAGTTACAGCCGTTCAAATCAGCAAGGCCGGCATAATGACACTTGGAGATGGCTGTGTCATCAAAGGTGAAGGCTATGAAATATTCGCTCATAACAGACAAACGAATGAATTAAGGACTCGTCCAGATATCATGCAAATAGAGATTCCTTCCATCAATAACATTATCAACTTATCAGTACCCATCAATGCGAATACGAGTATGTCACATGGTCTGGACAATCTTAACTATGGAAAGGATCTACAGAACATCGGCACACAAATAGAGCAGTTGAAATCAGCAGAAACCAACGCAGATCTTTCAGATCTATCCCATCACGACGTTCATCAGTTCATAGTCCTATATCTCGTGGTTGGCGCAGGACTTCTGGCTCTCATCCTATTCGCGTGGCGGCGAGGGCGACTCCGCTGCTCTGCGCGAATCTAGCCCGCCGCTGCGCCGGCGCCGGCGCCTCGCAGCGAACGCTCAACCAACATGAGTGTTCACTATTCTACGACTCCGGCGCGGCCGACAGCAACAGCAAGCAGTAGCACAAACATTGACGAAAAAGAAATTTATTCCCAAGTGAATCACAGTGCGGGTAGTAAATCTAGTGTAGTAAACGCTACTACTTCGCCTATTTTCATTAATCGTTTTATAAAAAGTGAAGTGCAGTGATTGAAATACCTTAAGCAAGACATTATTAGAGACCTTTTGTGTATACAATACCTACTAATTTACTATTTTTTAATTTATCATTATTTTAATCATGTTTACATTCTTTTCCCTCGGGAGCATGTACAATTTATGTAAATTGCACATTTTGCGCCTTTGCATGCGGTGCATTTTTATACTTACTTAAGCTAAAACCATCAGTACGCGTTCGACCGCCGTCTCGTGTATTCAATAATCAGTATCAATAAATCAGTTATCATTCTATCTTTCTATCAATTATCATTCTCTATCATATCATCTAAAGTTGTAGGGAAACCTTACAAGTACAGCAGCATGATACTGTATTAACATTTATGTAGGTACAATATGGAGATTACTTGGCGTCAAGCTTCAGAAATAATTAACCAATGCTAAACGTGTCGTGTGCTAAGGCCCTTAAAGTAACATCCAAGTTAATAGTATTCAGGCGGGGTAGGCCACACAATTGTGATCATCATTTAAATTAAATCTATGACTTTATATTGAAATTTAAATAGTATAATTAGACCTCTATCGATGGATTACCCGTGCGAGAGAGCGTAGTGTGCAATTCAGGAAACAGGTTTTTGCAAAAGCACGCATTCTAAACTATTACACGAGTTATCAGAAAAAAATAGATCCATCTGTTTTGTAATAAGCAAAAAGTGAAAGTTATGAAGCCAATTTGCGAAAATAATTAGCTAGATCACAATTTGTGTCAAACTAACTGGTAATAAATATTGGTAATTCAGCAATTTCCGCAATGGAAATCGAGCCACATAATTCCATGAGTTAGCGTACCATTGCTCTGTTTCCTTACTCGTCGATTTCACTAATTCACCAGTTTACTGCTCTGTTTTGCTAGGATGTCTACTAACTAAAATGTATCTATTAATCATCTCTAATTATTTCCGAGTAATCTTCACACCGACACTGGTACCCACATAATGCTGGCACGTAACAAAAGCGGCCAGATATCAAAACTTCGGCGTTTCGCGGCTAATCCCGGTCTTCACTATTGTTTGCGACAACGCGCCGCCATGTTGCCTATTGTGACGTCACCTTTAGACAAAATGTTTGGCTTTTAGGGCGATTACAAATTTGCATTTTTTTCGAATTTTGCTCTAGTTTCGGCTTTCATGCTTACACCTGCATTTCATCGATGTGTGTGCGCTATAAGAGCCAAGAGCCAAGTGGGCGCAGTAGACGGCTCGTGTGTTTACGAGTTTATAAGTACGTCTACACTCGTACGAGGAATAGCGAACTTTATGTGCACAGATACAACTTTATCCTGAATCGCCTTTATTTTCAAATGATGTAACTAACAAGTACAAATACGGCATTTTATTTTCATAACTTAACTTTATACAAGCAGCAATAAGTTTTAGAGATAGACCAACATCATCATAATCAGCATTCTAAGAAAAGTGCTAAATAACGTAATTCTTAAACAAGTGGTAATCATAGTCCACTGCCACTTGTTTAAGGGACTGCCGGGAGGGAGAACTTTGTTGATTTCCGCTTTGTTTAGAAGTTTTCAAAGTAAAATGCTGTTATGATTTTCGGAAGGAAGTTTTGCGACTTTTTGGGCTAATATTATTTTCGCACGTAATGAATGCCAGTGGCGAGTATTTCCAGTAAAACCTTGTTTTAAAAAAATTTAAAAAATATTAAAGATTAAAGGCGTGTTGGTCAAGTGGATTAGCACCTCGACTTTCGATCCCGAAGGTCGTAGGTTCAAATCCGGCCGTGCATCAATGAACATTTCGCATCGAAAAATTGATATGCGCTTTAACACGAGCTTATAACGGTGAAGGAAAACATCGTGAGGAAACCAGTTAGCTCTCTAATAGCGTCGATGGGCTTGCAACCTGTCACGTATGGAAAGTTAATCCTGCCTGCATCCCGCTCCCGGGATGCAGTCGTGATCCTTTATCCTTTTTTTTTTCATTTCATTTCAAAAAAATATTAAAATTCAAACAAACTCTTTTACGGTTTTACTGTTTTATTTTCTTGCTCTTGCTTGTATTGATCATTTAAGTTTTTGATTACTGGCCAATTCATCTATTGATCATCGATTGAGGTGTGGTGTAACCAATCGAGTCACTGCAAAATAGAATGTAACACTTTGAGTACCATTGACACAATGTTCCATAACCTAAAGGCAGTGCTGTGGCCGTCTTCTTCGGAGAGCATCGCAAAGGTTGGCACACACAGCGTTATACGTTTGTTCTAGATATACATATCAGATACACTCCTCGTGAGTCCCGGCTTATAGACAGATCGTCTCGCATTTCGTTATTTCGTTTCCTAACAATTTACATTTCCGACGTCCCGATGCTCCCTGCGCTCGCATTAATGGCGCACATTTAACAATTCAATTTTTCCGGCGATATTTAAAACAGCGCCCACTTCTAATCCCGGGCACGTCTGGGGAAACATTACAATTATTTTTGCGTCAAATTTTTAATGTCGCTTCCTTCCATTTAATGTAAACGTTTTTCCTTGTAAATATCGACGATGGAAAAATAAACAGCGTAAAGTATGAAGTTTTGATGCCCAGTTCTAAAGCATTCGCGTCTATAAAGTTTGAAAGGGATATCGAAATTATTTATTAGTAAGTATAGTTTTTTTTTTCTTAAAAAAGCCTATATTATCCCACTGCTGGACAAAGGCCTCCCCCCAATTCCTTCCAACACTCGCGATCACTCGCCACTTCTAACCAGCCTTTCCTAAACGTATCGAGGTCGTCACCCCAACGTTTCGGCCTAGTATTAGTTATTTACTATACAGTCAGCTCATAAAGGTCACATCTACAACATAATAAGTCGTAGCACGTACTCGTAGGTTGCGCCCCGCGGGCAATATCAAGCGTCCCGCGCTAAGCCGGATAAGGCGCGATATTAGCGACGGATACCGACCTCCGAATAAATATCGCTTAGCAAACTAATCCACATCATAAGCTCTACCGATCATCGCAACAGTGGGCACCGGTTATCATCGATTTGTGTGAGGATTTCATCACACGATAATGACAATATCTATGTATCAAACTGAAAGTGTAGTATGTTGGACAGACCATATCCTAACTGAAGACTGCTTAAAGCTGATGTGATGATGCATAAAATGCGTTCGATGCATTTTACATCTAAAAGCATTCTAAAGACTTTGAGTCTAAGTAAATTGTGACGGCGCAACACGATTTGTTAACTTTAAACGCGTACAAACATCCATCCATAAATTTTTTTGCGTTTATAATATTAGTAAGATAGCAGGATAAATTTGTCCCAGTAAAAATCCAATCACCTTACAATACAGTATATACCCGTCTATTTAAGGGCACGTCGACTCACGGAGAGTTCTAATTAAACCGTCCCACTCATCCTGCGAGTGCAGGTGGCACCCGTACATCACGAAACCAGGCTCACGCAAGCAGCTCGATCACTTTGAACTTTACATACATTTAAACGTACAATCAATCAAATGGGGTAATTTGAAAGTGATCATAGTATAAACCACAGATAATACGAGTAGTGAATCATAGCTTAAAGTAGAGTTTTAATTTTGGAAAGTTATTGATTAGTTGATTAGTTGGTATTGATTTATCTGTGACATTAATCAAAAATGATTACAGTTCAAAATAAATTTAAAATTGAGAGATGTGATTGATATCAATTCAATAATTATTAAAAGGAGAAAGTTTACGTCAATTAATTATTATTACTCTATGGTTAAGTGTAGGTTGATTAGAGTTGAGTGTTAATCTGTAACACCAGCCAGAGTTTATTTAAATATGTCTATCTCACAACTTTGTGTGAATCTGCAAGGCAATTTCAACAGGTTTTACTCAAAATGTGTTGCGGTGCGAGTCGTTTCCTTCTGAATACTAAAACACTACTGTTTTATTTTGTTTGACTAGAATTACAGGTAGCGAAACGACACCAATTTAGTAAGATACGGGCTGAGTTAAGACAATAAGAATTTCGTCCGCTAGTCGGAGTAAACCAGCTATTCTTGTCTCGCTATATTCAGGATTTCATATCACGTATCGGGAAAATGTTGGATAAGTTTCAATCCCACTCGACTTAGCGCAAAGTATGTTTAAGCCACGTCCAGCCGACGCGGGCAAGTTGCCGCGACTCATTACATTACACAGCGGTGCCCGCGGCCGTTTGGATGGAGCTTTGTTTATAGAGTGGATTATAATCGGAATGAGAAAATATTTTCTTCTTTAGAAGAATTAAAATATAGACTTGAATTCCATGGTATTTTAAGTGCTTGCTGTGACTTCACGTGGAAAGGTGAGGTAAAACAATTAAATGTCAAAAGAATTAGGCTTAGTATAGCCTCTATCTAGCCCTCTAACACTTAAAACCAAGTGGCAAAATTATTTTTTTATAAAAACAGACTAAAATTTTTATCATTTCGTATTATTAATAGAAAGAATTATAAATAATAAGAAATATCCGATATTATGAGCGTTTTCAAGTTTCTATTGATACTTTACGAAGTACCAATACCTACAGGTAGGTCGTAGAAGACAAGTCGCGTTAGTTCCTCATTACCTGTCTGGTAATTCTGAGATGAGATGAATAAAACACTCAGTCGCAGTGTCTGTAGTAGCGAGGGGCGCCACTCGCGACCCCACTCTACATTCAAGGGCACGCGTGGAGCGCGTCTGAAGCGTGGAGCGCGTCTGAAGCGTGGGGCGCGCCTCAAGCGTGCCGTGTGTGGGATGCACACATACGCGACGCCCACAACTTCGTTAAGGTAAAAAAGGAAACGAAATATTTTTAAAAGGTATCATTCCTGGTCCTTGTAATTTTAATGAACTGGTACTGATATATAATAATTGGTTTTTCTGTGTAGAGTCGATTTCCGATGGACGTATCGTTTTCATTATACTCAAAGTGCACGGCGATTGTATCACAATAAGTAACAACAAACAGGCTTTCAACACTATTCAAAGTTCATTAACCGTAAAAGCACTTCAAGTAGGCAGCAGTAGCCCGCGCCGGGAATCGAACCCCTGTCTACCGGCCATGTTTATGTTTATTGTTTGCTGCTAGTCATTGTGTCGGGGCGAGGGGGCGGTGCGAGGGGCGCAGGGGGGGGGGGGGGGGGGGGCTATACTGAAGACATTGATAAAATCGATATCGTGTATACAAACTTTTGAGATTATTGTAAATAGCAACTATAACTTGTAAAAATTGTAAATTACTACCAGTCGAATTTTGTCAAATATTTCGGGTTTTAAGGAGCTGATACTGATACATGGATGTTTTAACTTGTAACAGAACATTTCGAATGCTCGAGTGTGAGTAGAAGAGTAGTGAGTATAATAGTAGAACTAACTATCTAGACTTTTGCTCTTACAAACTCTGCTACAATAATAAATATATTAGAAAATAACGTAGATTTAAATTGTCTATGCTGTGCCTATAAAAATCCTGTAATCCTCACAACGCAGTAGACAATAACTAAGCATTATATAACTTAGATGATATACGATCTAGTTTCCAGAAACTATCAGTTCCCCTCGCAGGAGCGGGTCCCCAGGGTACCATCTGTTACCTCCAGGTACATGGCACAGCGTCTCCGGGGCCCAGGACATGTCATAGCGAATTAACCAGAGATGATTATAGGCTAAAAGATAATCTATGACAGCGTTGGTAATCAAAATTACTTACGTACTTGGAATTACGTGTGGAATTTGTGGATAGAATAAGAATGAGTAAACAAACAATGTTATTTCAGTTACAGAGGTTTATGCATATAAAATTTACTCGCTGTCTCAGTTATAGAGGTAACTATGATGATAAATCGAAAGAACAAATCCCAGATATAGAGGCTTACCTCGTCCCACTAACAGAGGTAATTCAGTGCCAAAGTGTTGGGACCTCAGCATGAGTTCCAGTTATGGGGGTTTCTCACTTATCCAGGTCCCACTTAACCAAGTTTCACTGTAATATATAGAAGATAGAGATTAACTAGATTGTAGCCTAACCACATTATTTTGGATTTTGACATGAGCTGTCAAGTTTGCAATTGTTATTGTGGTCAAACTATAGGCGTTTTTGAAAGACACGCCTGCTTCCGCGTGCATTTTCACTGCGAAGCCATGACAGAAACTTTTGTTGGTCAAACAACTTCTTCAAAGTTGATTGATAGCACAATAGGTCTCTCAGTGATTGAATAACCAACTCTAAGTGATATTAATAACCGCGTAAAATGCTAAGTAAAAATGCGAGCTTCAGTCAAAGCTTGTAAAATTCATTTTCGTTTAAAAAGCATAATCTATTCGGAAATCCTTCAGAGTTCAGAAAGATTACGTAAACTGGATACAACTTAGTTTACTCCGCAAACATCAAAGCTCCAAAATATTTAATAAACAATCCAATCTTCTTACATATTTGTAGGAAGGCGAGAATGTTTGCCTTGAGGCGTCTGTCCAATGAAGCGATCTCGTAGATACTCGTAGATCTGCTTCACTACACTGATTCTATCGGTGTATTTGCCATCCGCTGTAGTGAGCGGCTGCTTTAGCACTTGACGGAGCGATCCGCGCTTTTTATTTAAATTGCTGTTTGCAGAGTCGAAGCGAATTTTAAACGGTTTTAAAGTTTACAAGAAGGATCTGCTAGCAGTGATGGATGGTCCACTAATAAGTTATTTAAAAGGGATTAGTAACTATGAAGTAGCTAAAGCTCTTGCCTCGGAAAAAACAAAAGAAGATAAATTATTCTCGATCATTTGTAGATTAAAAGACGGTGTTGTTATAAGAAAAACAGATTACAAACATTAATGTTGTAACGAAAAGCTAAATGTAGAGTTTAAAGTTAAAACCCTTTTCTAATAAATTGAATCTAAAGCTTTTACATCAGTACTAGATGATTTATGTGTCATGAAACAGTTTTTGCCAAGTCACAGGATACTGTAGTGCCTGGGACAATGTTTAAATGGAATAGACTTGCCCAGTACCTAAAGGGTCGGCAGCGTGACTGTGACTCTTCTAGTGTCGCAAACGTCCATAGGCTACGGTAACTGCGTACCATCAGATGGGCCGTATGCTTGTCTGCTACCCAGGTAGTATAAAAATATATAAAAACCATCCTCAAAGCTTGAAATAAATTTGATGAAATTAAAATAACTATTCTACTCTTTGTGCTTAAAGATGAACATTCAGTTTAGTCAGAAAACACGAGACAAGTAAATTGCTCGGTCTTGTAAAATGCCAACGTTACATACCAGGACATCGAGCAGTCTGTCCCGGTATTGTATGCTGGTATTAATATTCAAGAACTCTCGCAGGAGTACAGACCGACGAGTGCTTTGTGCGGCTTGTTGTGTTTGTCATTTATTGGAGGTGGGTTTTGTAAAAATAGCTTTCGTTATATTACGACCGCGAAGTAGAGATGAGAATTCATTTGAGGAGATGAGAGATGAGGAGATGGTGGTGTGCACAGACTCTAATAAACTGCAGAAATGAATGAGTCTTTAAGTCTTAAGCAATTTTAGAAATAGGATGAGACAAGCGAACCCAAGCGATCATCTCGTAAGCATTTTGCAACATCTCAATATATTTTTTATTAAATAACTAATTTTGAAATTAAGTTTTATTATCTTAAATCACTAATGCAGACTATTTTTATTTACTTTTGCATTTTGATTCAAAAAATATTTATAGAAAAACCTTATAAGTAGTTTAGTCTTACGCACGATGACTCGGGTATCGGTGTCCGTTTCAGAGGGCAGACAATTTGTCCCGAAGCCGGTATTTTTGCGGGACAACAAGATTACATTTTTAGGGTTCAGCGGTACATCGGCGGGGCCGTACATTGGGCTCGCTTTGTTTCCTTATTACCAATGGCGGGTGCCTTTTCACATGTATATATTATATTACCACATCGAAACCCGATTACTTACAACTTACACACTTGTATTTAGCTACTTAAGACTTTAGTGTTCAAAAGTTTGTGCTTAGAATTGATTCTGAAAAAAATCTTGGAGAGCTATCAAGTAGCATTTTTAGTGATAGTTTAAATTTACAGATCTAAGAAGAAATGTCCACCTCTCCCTGGGAATACAGTCGTGATCATATTTCATATTTTAAATGTTTTCATCCGGGGAGTTGTGAACCTTTTTATCGTTTGAATGCCCATTATGACTGCTCACAGAATATACTCTTAGCAAACTGCCTCGAAGGAGCCACCAGCAAGATGGACAGACGTCATTGTAAGAGCGGTAAGAGAACAGTTGATTTGGTTAGCACAACACCGCCAAGAGTGACGTAATAGAAAAGAGGCCTGTACCATGATTAGTTAAATTGATAAACTAATGAAATTTGGAAAGTAGTCAAGCCATATGTAACCCATAATTATCAGTAAAGAAAAAAAGCAAAAGTTGCGTGCACAGGATCGCAACAAGTTGAAATCTTTAGTACGTAGATTACTTTTTTTTTAAATAAAATTAAGTTAAATTAAGGTTGTATTATTTACAAGGCCGGATGCATGTGAAAAAGCGCTAAAACTATGCAGAGAAAATTCCCACCGTGCGGAATGCGCCCAATCCGCCGGCTTATTGGGACCGGGCCTCTTGGCGGACGACAAGAACACATTGCTTATATTTTCGGGATGTACATGATTTACAAAGATTTATTGCGTTGGAATTTTAGTTGCATGGTGATATGGTAAAGAGTACCTACACGAGTAGGTACATGATAAAATTACTCATTTTTTCTACCGACGACGACGACGCGGCAGACCCAGGAAAAGATGGCGAGACGACCTGGATGCATTCGAATCAAACTGGCAAACTGTTGCCTTGGAGCGCAAAGAGTGGAAGTTGAAGGGGGAGACCTTTGCCCAGCAGTGGGACATGATAGGTTAAATAAAAAAAATAAAAAAAAATTCTACCATCTTAACATGACTTTTTGGCCATATCATTTATCCATACAAGTTCAGAACAATGTTTTTCTATCTAATCTTTGTTGACAATATTAATAGAATGTATCTGTATGGAACATACACTGATATTACGAGTATAAATTGATATTAATTAAATTAGAGATTCTCGTTTTATGATATTATGGCATTACACGATGAAAGAACGACTTCAACTAACTTTACTTATTAAGTAAATATAATCGTCCAGGGCCTTATTTACTTCATACTAAAGGTCCGGCTATTAAAAGACAGTAAAAATACGACAAAACCTTTTTCAACCTAAAACACCTTTCCCGTAACCTCATTCCTTACGCCGCTAACAGACACAGCCTTATTTCCGGAAATGCCATCCGTTAAAGGTCCGCAACGTCACACATAAATTAGTTTTACGGGTAGCGGGTTCGATGTCGCGACCTTTCTCGTACATAAACTATATGGAACTGAAACTCCTGCAAAGTTTGAATTGTGAATTCAGCTACTCGAGTGTTCAAAGCTTAGAACAGACAAAGTTATTATTTAATGGCGACAATGAGATGAAAAATTTGTTAATTTGACATTGTGGGTTGCCTTTTTATTAGACTACTTGTAACTTTAACTTATTTTGTTTTAAATATCTTAGAAGGTACATACATAAAATCTCTCTTTCCCATGGGGGTAGGCAGAGACCACGGATCTCCACTTGCTACGATCCTGACACACTTCTTTCGCCTCATTCACTCTCATTACATTCTTAATATCCTAGTATTCACAAGAAACCCTAAAGACCGCTGAAAACTGATTATTCGACATACATTATATCGATACGAACTATTAAGTTAAGTTCATATGATCTAGTGGCCAACTCTGGTGATGGTTTTAGGCCTACAAGCCGTCATGACTTAATGACTTTAAAAGTCGATAGGACCGCAATATACCGATACAAACTATTTAAATCATAGCTACGAGTAGTTGCGCATCCATTGGTGAAATACGCGGCTGTCCGCGGCTAGTGAAGATAAAATAACGGCTTCCGCGTGACAGAGCGCGCAGGTAGGCGCGCCACCCGACTCTCCGACTCGACTCGACTCGCCCACATTTGTACGGATTTGAGGCTTACTGCGCGACACTGATACCCGTTCCCGTCATTGATAACAAGTGGGACTGTGCCTTATGGTTACCGACCTTTGTGGGACTTGATCCACTTATAGAGCTTCGGTGATCGTAGGAAATAGTTTAAGAATTTTGTCAAGAATTTACGAGCGAATCTGTAGGTATTGATGTTTGATGCTGATTAATGCAAATGATAAACAATTAAACTATAATACTTAATGACTTTTGATTAGGTGGTGTAGAGAGCCGCCTAGCTAGCCTTATAACCTACTTTTCTATAGTCGCTGTTTAGAAACAGGGAAATTGTCATTCACTAACAATAAGTCAGTGGTCAGAACAAAGGACTAACGATGATAGAAATAAATAGATATTTGTAGATACGAAGCGTTTGTAAATGGCTATAAGATCTGTGAGTAAACATTTAAGCATATTTCCAATAAATATATTTTTTTCTATCTAGATTTAAGCAAATTATGTGAAGGCTGTGGCTCAAATATCGTCGACGTCACGTCTCACGTCGCTATCCGCAACTTAAACAGGCGCGCGCAAACTCATTAGCGACGCCAGCTGACACAGCTCATGGTGGTGGTAGCTTGGTCACAGTAAACGACTTCCTTCCATTATGGACTATATATACAAATTTTGTAGTATGAAAACTACTATGAAGTACAAGAATTAAGTAAAATTCAGGAGATGAACTCTATTTGCATTCTGAATCCAGACTGTGGTGACTTACAAAAACAGCCCTGTTTTTATGTGTGGTTAGTAGCTGATAGTCATTTATTTAACAAAACCACAATGTTGTTTACGTGCAACGCTCGTAGGTGTGGTGAGACAAAAAAAATACATAGTTTAAGTGGAACATAGAACCTCCTTCTTTTTTAAGTCGGGTAAGAAGAAGACCTTACTGATCCTTTTTGGATCTGTAGACTCGATAAATACGTACGGAACTCGGAATACCGTATCGAAGGAATCTAGATTCGTCATTTGACAGTTATTTTGGCGGCATTGTAGTGATGCAGCTGTCCTCAACGAGGTGACGAAAGGGCGGACATTAATGGAGACATCCCGGCCGTCAGATCGCAAACACAAATAGATATTAGGGGCATATTGTGCGCCCGGGCACCCGGGCCCCGGTGGGACCCGCAAGTGCACTATTAGCAGTGTATTTAGTTACCTGAGTAAGCCAGCAAGGCAAGATACAATTTAGGTAGGTAATCAAGAATAATAAAAAAAATGGAACTTCATATTCACTTAACTTTTCATAAAACATTTAGATTAGAACTAGTTGAGCCATCTGTTTATCATCGTGAACGATCTATAGGTTGCTCAACTGATCCAAGCCATTGCCAGACGGAAGCAACGCTGATCTGTTGAGCCAAATAGCTCAAGTCCAGCAACAGATGCTAGATCCTGAAATAAAAATGAAATACTGTTCAACGGTAAGCGCACGCACTTACGAACGGCTGGACTAAATTGGATAAAAATATAAATAGTTTTATAATGAACAACAGTGTTTTTCTACGGGATTTTATCTCAAAAAATATGTAAGACGATGTACTCCCAGAGCGTGAGTACATTAATAAACACGTGTCGGGAGATGAGGTCTGCGTGACCTTGACCTTGACCTCCTCGCGGCTGTTCCATGTAACCAACAGCGCCTATACACAAGGTAAGTAAGTTACCTACTTATTTGCCGCATCTAACAATATACAGGCTGTAGTTTCCTAGAAGCATCTAACTGGATATTTATCGGATTACCGCGTCCGTTGCTAAATGGATCGTAACACAATAGAATAAAGCTCATGTTACATCGCAATCCAATTGTGAGTGACAGGGATCTGTCTGTACCTTCGACGTTTATTAGACTACCCGCTTTGTATTACATTTAACTGTGTTTTATTGGGTTTTTATGATGTTCCTGTAGGAGCCGGCTTAGGCGGGCGTTGTCTCGCCTCGGCGCGAATAACAAAAGAAAGCCTTTATGTTTTGTTTCTTTGACATTTTAGCCCCGGGCTTTACGAAACTGAGGTACCTACCTACCATAAATCAAACTAATAAAGATGGTTTAAGGGAACCGCAAATCATAACATGGTATTGTTTTAAGAACATTTTTAATTTACTTATTTTATCCTTGAACAAGAACGTAACTAGTTCTTACAAATATTTTATAAAAGTGTAAAAGCGAATGTGGCATAATATTGCACAAGTTAAGCCATTCCACTTTACCCCACCAGTGGGGCGCCTTAGTGGGGCAAAGTGGAATAATTTGTTTATTAAAACTTTATTACGTTTGTTTCTGTTCACCTACTACATAATAGTATGTTTTGTACCTAAGACTTTTGTTTGGGCTCTCTGAATAAAATATTTAAACGAAGTAAATGTATACACCAAGTCCGACGCATATCCTCGAAAACAGTGTATTTTTCTTTACATTCGTACCTCTCCAAATGTGACAGGTGCGCATTCTGTGCGAAACGTATGTCTGTCTGTCGATAAATAAGCAACGTTTTATAGAGATGAACAAAAAGAGATGGATACTACCGACATGGTGATGAAATGTAAAAATATTTATCTATTGGCATTAAGGAAGTGTAAGTTAAATATAATAACTAAATATGAACAGCACAAAATAGATCACCATTCAGCTGTGCTACAGCGAATGAGGCGAAAGATGTGTCAGGATCGTAGCTAGTGGAAACCCGTGGTCTCTGCCTACCCCTATTTGAAAGAGAACACAATAAACAGTTCGGGACTGTATACTCTCTCGAGACATAGTCCGATTGATCGAACTCTGGAGTGTCAAGTACATGGTTCGACTAATCGAACCAACTGGAAAAAAGTTTACGTAGTCCGTTTGATAGGACAATGTGGTCGAACCAGGCCGCCAGACAGTCCCGGCTTATAGAGTCATTAAGCCATGGCGGAATGCTGAAAACTCCGTCACCAGAGTTGACCGAGATATCACACTTTATCGTTTATAATAATTGTAATTGTTGAAAATGACAGATGTCGGGATGATTCGCGCGAGTACGCGACATCCACCATTAATAATTCAAGAGAAGCCTCCGCCAACCCCTCGGGCATGGGACCCCTTGACCTTGACGACGGCCCAGCAATAGAGATAACAAGAGCAATAGACCTACAACTAACGAATACGTATTTTCAACAGACTTCAAAAAGAAGGAGATTCTACGATCGTTTGTAAGTAGGTATGTGATAAATCCTAGCTCCAAAAATAGGTGAGGACCTGACTGACATGTCTGATCTTCGGAGTGATGAAAAGATAGGTAATAATGAAACAATAGTGCAGCAAATGGCTTAAAACATTGAAGTTTTTATTTTAGTTTTATTCATTTTGTTTTGTAAGACAACTAAGTATCATGGCTTTTGGAGGTTTGTAATGAGAAAACTGTATTTCCATATTTTGTTTATCTAACGGATCTAGGATCGATATTGATCGATACAAGTTGATTGGACGGTATCTATCAATTGTACAGAGCGAGTAACAAGATATTCTAGATCATGTCACATCGCCGGCTTACAGAGATAATACTATGTCTGGCTTCAATTACTTAGCGATTCATAAATTAACATTGCATGTCGGCTGTAATTGTGGAGATAGGTAAGTTAGCATGTGGGATAATAAATTATTAGTAACATGTATCAACTGAATAATTTAAAATTAACACTGTTATTGAAATAATAGACGGAGCTCCAAGACACTGGCAACATAACCGCGCTAAATGGCATAATTCATATATTTTTCTTCTCAATTTCTTCTTTAAAAGTAATTTCCCTCAAAAATGATAAGCATAAATTCAAAAAATTACAAAACAATACGCAAGGCCCTCCTCTCCCTTGCGAAAGCAATTCTACCTTCAGAAGAAATAAGCCCTTAAATTTTATAACCTTTATAATAAGCTTCCGTTACTTATTTAGGCAGTAACAAATCTAATTCGGAGGCGCAGGGGACGTGAGAGGACAATAAATAATAAGATAATAGACAGGGGCGCGATCCGATTGCGAGTAATCGAGTGCCGTCTTCAACCACGAGGACCGGCACGAACAGAACAAGTTTAAAGTTCTCTGATTGATGGTCAGGTAATACGGTTGCTTTATTTATGATGAATTAAGGAAAAGTGATGTAAATAATTTAACAGAAGCGTCGGTCGTCCAGCAGTGCAGGGCTGAGTGGATGAGGCAAACAAAGAGTCGTGGAAATTAGCACACGCAAAATTAGGCATATGCCCAGTAGATGATGCGATGATGATGATAATGATGAAATCATTTTACAAAAAGGTAATAATACCAACGACTTTTTGAGATTTTTCTCGCGAATTTTCAGTAAATCTTGATAAACAAACCTAGTGTCATAGCCAGAAACTTCGCTTCACTACGTGAATTATCCAGAATTCTGTCATTTGAAGTCAGCTGATCGTCGCGCGACAACTGACGAGCTGCCGGCTCCTTAACGACCTGTCATAGCGGAGATAGACCTTCTACCTCCGTGTTTGGGGTGAAACTACAACGTAATATACTCCTGCAAAACTGCCAATAACGTTGTTTTATTGCGGTATCTGGCAGTAATCACCCATGTACCTACAGTATACAAGACTTACATCATAATATTTTTTTTATTTTTTTGTTTTGGAAATGTGACTTGATGCCATGTGTGAGTGATTTGTGGAACAACTAAGGTGTCTATGTAGTTGATCTTGATTTTAATTCAGTGATGGTTTTTCATGAAATGTTAGACAGAACATAGGTAGAACTTGTTAGAACTCCATGGTCGAGTAGCATCGCAATTTGAATAAAAGGCAAATTTGAAATCAATCAATCATAAAGCAAACATTTATTCAATTCGTGTGTTTCTGAACTCCAATAATTCGTTTATTGCCTCCCGAACGTTTGGAGCGCGATGCTAATCCGTATTATACTTATTTACATAAACACAAAACATAACCTTCAAACCGGCGCGCTAAGCCACCCTCTCGTTTATGTAGAGAAGTCGGCGTGTACCTTTCTAGCGGAGACAATCCCGCGGACACTCACAGGCACATCACAACACAACGCACGACGTAAGACGCACGACGCGCGACCACGACGCACGACACAGTGAGGCCGCGTGCGAGCCCGGCGCCCGCCCTACTCGCACTGCCGGCCGCCCGCCCAAACGAGAGCGAAAACATCCCCTACGATTTTCCATCCCTGTTTGTCTTATTTGTTTGCGTATTTCCTTCTCGGGGTGACTTTTCTAGTGAACGTGTTGGTTTCATTGACGCTTTCCCTAATAAAGGAAGTGAGCGGACGCTTCGTTTGAGCGCGTCCTGCCGCCGCGTGTGAGCACGTCGCACCGGTGCTACTGGTGCTTATACTTGTGTCACTGTGGGGCTGGACAAGTTTGGATAATACAAAACCCTATGTTTTAAACTAAGTTCTTGATACTATAAACTAAATATTATTCAATGCATGAAAGCTTTGATAAAGTTTTGATAGTCATATTGGGGGTTCCACAAGAATACCGGCATTAAAAGTAGCCTATTTTTTAATCTAGGGTATAAGCAATTCTGGTACCAAATTTTATTCAAACCCGTTTGAGCGTAAAAGAGTAACAAACACACACAAACTTTCACCTTTATAATATTAGTAGGATAGTAGGATAGGATTTAGCAACCTAAAACCTCTCACCCTTCACCACATTATAGCAAAACAAAATCACAAACTCCCGTTTTATCAATTAACTTCTGCAGTGCTCACAACACAAACAGTTTAACGTTTTTAGTCTAAACAAATCTGAAGTCAAGAAAATCCGCGACGTTTCACGTAAAAGCGCGCGCCTGTGCCTACCGCTTTTTGTTAAGGGTTGAAGTTGAGATACTGTTATGTGGAGGGTGCGGGGAGGTGAGGGGGGCGCGGGCCGCGGGGGGAGCCGATACCAACCTGTGAAATTAAGTTTATAAGTCGTGTGCTCGCCCTTCCGGCGCGGCGGAGGCTTGTCTTTGTGGCTCCGAATCGGCTATTCAACCCATTGCGTAGGGGCTTACAATCAAGACAAAAAGGGGAAATAGAGCCAATCCATTAGAAACTAACTAGAACTTAAAGCACTTCTGTAGTTCTTTTGATCACAATACTACGATCCGATTTATAAATATAAATGTACTTAAAAATCTCGCACACGCTACCTCAGTATCAAGTATCCCCGTCTCTGACACTCCGACGTTATCTCGTCCTCAAGACTAATTCCTCACCCTCAGCAGTATCTGGTGCTGCAGCGCGCAGATACCATTCATCATCAGCGTCGTAAAATAAACCTGTCCCACGGCGCTCGTAAATCACCGCTTTGCATTCCACCGCATTCTATTATCATTTATACTCCTGTGACATTATTGTAAAAACGTCGAGTCGGTCGCCGCGACTATCCCGTGCGTGTCCACTGTCCCGAGAAGTCGTGTGACGTACTTAGAGATTTATGAGATGAAGTTATTTAAGATAAAAGACCCGCGTACATTTTAAATAATATAAAAGGATATGGTGTCTCTTCGCAGTCGGTCTAGTCTTAGAACTATAAGTTCTTAAGCAGTAGAAGATCTAACGAAATAGTAAACTTCATTTAAATATTCTGCAATCCAGCGATAACGCGATGTGGTGAAAGCAATATCGAAAATATTATAGCATAAGAAATTCATTTTAAATGACGTGAAGTAAATACAGGTCCAGATTATGACAGCGAAATGCTTTGTAGTGCAACGGCAAGGTGGTTTCAGATCATGATAGACTATCGCTTTGCAAAGCGTCGCACATGCTAGTTCCATGCATGTTTGATCAAACCGACTCTGGACGTATACACAGACGCATCACCACAGAACACCGGACGCGACAGTGCCCACGACCACGAACCTCGAGTATAGTAGCCTTAAGCGATATTCCAGTCTCGGACGACAGTGGAGGACGGTCCCAGCTCCATAAATCTCGTCACCTGCGGTAATTCTTGGAGCGGGATTCAATCGCGTTCCCTTTCGCGTGGAAACAAAAGTTACCGATTCATCTGCGAGGCTTTTGAGGTATTCAATATCAAAGCTTTGCGCTATCTTATTTCCCTTTTCCGATGTTCAACAACCGAGTTGGAAATTCTACGTTTAGAATTTGTCAGTAATAAAAAGGAATGTTTCGCTTAGAATGCATTAAGAATTCGATTCTCTCGATAGAATTGCCGCTGAGTCCCAATACGTGGACATTCCCCACCGAATACTGTCTTGAAGCCTTATACTTGAGCTCACATAAGCTCCGAATGGTCCACATCGAAGTGCCTGCAGGTAGAACGATCTGCTATTTGTTTAAGTTTTAAAATATTGTCTTTGACCTGAACCTCTACCTCTCCAAAATCTTTAAAGGATTTTAAACACAACTCTACTGATGATATCAGGGCGTGCCTCCGTTTCCGATTAATCATTTAAAGTAGGCGGCAGTTTGCTGCAAGCACTGCATTAACCAGTGACTTCATAATAAGTGAATAAGTAAGTAAGTAAGTAGGTACTTACTATAAGTGAATGC
Organism: Xanthorhoe designata; assembly: GCA_963582015.1. NCBI lineage: Eukaryota > Metazoa > Arthropoda > Insecta > Lepidoptera > Geometridae > Xanthorhoe > Xanthorhoe designata. Next base: position 10,541,896 of record OY757050.1, read on the forward strand.
AAAGTAAGCAGAGTTCGCGCTCAATCATGCAGTGGAGCAAGTTCGCCTGAACGCTTCTCAATCCACTTTATATCTTCAAAGCATTTGTTTTAAGTATTAAGCACTCTTAGCACAAGACACATCTACATAATACCTACCTATACCTACTCGTACATTAAGGACAAAAACAAAGAATAACATTTTAAAAGGCTTTACAATATTTAGATATGTTTTGCTATGTAGGACTGTAGGTATACAATTTTACACTCTAAAAAATTAATTAAACTGTCACATCTACTTATTCTTTATCTAAAAATAATTTATTATTAAAAAAATCATCACTCCTTTGTCTGTAATAAACAATTTCTTTGATTTGATCTATAGGTATAATAGATCAGCTATTATTAGTCTTGTCCAAGTTGTCTAGGTGGAACAATGGCGGCTCGAGGCTGCTGAGCAGCAGCACTCGAGGGTCCGGGTGGAGGGCCCTCTCACTCCTCTGTCATTTGTTATGGAGATCTGCGGGTTTCTGTCATCTTGCTCGTATACGAATGTACAAAGCTTGCAAAAACTTATTGAGTTTAGTTCAAATTTCGAATGAACAACTTCCGTACATTTTTTGTTTGAGTCATAAAGTAAGCTCACAACTGTACCAAACAGCTGTTGTTGCTGTGTAAGCCTTTATATTGCTGTGTACTCGGATGTAGTGTGTATTTAATTCGTTTAAAAATGAATAGGATGAAGCACAATACTCCTATAAACATGAAGCCTCGATAAACTCTTACTGATCAATAAAAAAAATAGGCTGAGTACTTTTTAAAGGGTTAAACACTGGTATAGTTATCAATCAATTTCCGAAGTTGGTTCGCAATACTTGTCTCCCCCCCCCCCGCACCTCACGAGTAAGTACCTCCTGTTTAATTACGTGTCATCAATTTGTGGACGGCGCCATGCGAGAGCGGCTCACTCTCTAATTGCCTTATTTTTTGGTTAATTTGCTTCGCTGCGGACGCAGCCGGTAATTGTGTGCATGTTGGACGTAATTATAGGGAAACAAGTTCATTTATTTGTGCAAATAAGCTTGTAAACACAATCGATGGCCGCTAGCCGCGGTGCGTTACCTACCTACGAGTACATATCGAAGCACGTTACTTACCGGATGAAAATCGTGTTTCAAAAGTTTATTTATGAGAAGGGCTTTAATTGAACTATCCGCATTTATAATACACGTTACGCGGTGATATAACTTTAACATAACCAATTAGAATTTAGGTATTGTGAAAGTAAAGAAAGAAAAATACTATTTATTAAGAAACTAACTTTATCTTAATATTCTTGTCTCGTATTGCTGCATCCATCCCAGGTCCGTGTCAGCAAGAAGCCGTGAGCGCATCGCTAAGAATTACAATAAAGCTGTTTACACACTGCCGCTATCTAGTGCGTAATAACCGTTAATTGTCGCCACTTCCGCAGGGCGGGTTAAGAGGATTTAATTACTAAAAAGGTACTTTATGAGGGGCTGGAGGAGGTCGCATTGTTGTTCAAGCCAGGAAACGAACAGCGAGCTCCTTGTATGAAGATATTAATTTCTGTAATTGTACTTGAGGTTACAAAAGACATAATAGAAGCTATCAAATTACAAACAAGGTTCTAGCATAAAAAGTCAGTCATTCGGAATTTGTAAAGAGAAAGTTCTCTGAGATAAGTTTAAACACAATGTGAAGTAGAAGAAAGTTAGTTCTCGGTCACTTGATGTTTGCAGGAAGGAGCGAGTTGTAGACCTGAAGCCAACTAGTGTTCACTTACATCATGCTAGTTAGAGTTCGTCCTAAAATGTTTAGTGTTTCAGTGAAATAACATCCATGACGGAGGCCTTTAGGCGGCCTGAAAATTCCGTCACCAGAGTTGGCCACTTGCTCATACGAACGAACGAACGAACGAGTGAAATAACAGAGAAAACCAGCGACGGTGAAATAACGAATAGATGCAATACATCAAAATAACGCCATGGTGCATCTTGTCACCAAACCTGAACTGTCAAAAAAAGAAAAGAAACTCTGTTCCTTTACCACTCACCTTGTTTCAATTGTCTCGCAATACTTTTATTTAAGTGCCTAAAAATCTGAGAGTATGTCTACCGTGTCTTGTGAATATTGTCGTACGTGATCCTGAATTATTTTGTTTAACCAATGTCCACTGCCAGTGTACTGTCAGTTTGTGGCTACAGTCATATTGAACTAAAATCCTCACTGGCTCTTGATAAATAGCCTCGATTAATATCGTTTGATGTTTGCCGCATGTGAGAGACACTGAGCAACTGCATCTGTACGTACCTGGAAAGAAAGGAGAAACAAATAGAGAACCAAAACAAAACAAACATAAAGTAAATGTTAGGTAAATTCCATCACCAATGAATTAATAAGGATGTTAACAAAAAACATGCGTAGACGCTCTACGGCGTAGAGGTTTCGTAGAGTAAAGTTAAAAGTTGTCGTAGCACTGAGATGGACAAAGTAGTGGTTCGTAGCACCGTAGCATATCTATCTTAATGTATTTTTAACAGACTTCAGAAAAGGAGGAAGTTCTAGGTTCCGCTGTTTGTTTTTTTAATGTATTATGTTTTTCGATTATTTCTTCAATAACAACAAAAACCGATTTTGAAGATCTAACAAGGATCATCGGAATTATGAACAGAAAGATATGCACCTCGAGAATTCAGAAAAGCAAGTCAAGTCGATAAGAAATTCAAGTCAGTTTTATATAAAAAAAAATACCATTTGTTTTTAATTGACTACCTACTTGTGGCACTTCACTGACTACATTGCCATTATAATGAAGTAGGCACTGATAAATTGATACCTTTTTAAAACAGTTTTATTCAGCCTGTAATTAATCTTTATGTATTTAAGTTGAATAGATTAGATTCTGTGCGAACAATAATACTAATTGTATTTAGGAGGATTAGGAAGTATGTTTGGGGGTTCGCAACAAAACTTTGAACAAATAAACCCGCGACCAATTTCAGAACTTTTCATTGTTCCGTCGGAGCTTTTGTCTCGATAATTAGATGAAGATACTCGCACTTGTTCCCTGCTCCTGCCACAGACAGAAGTATTTCGTAAATATCTTTTTGTAGCGATTGTTACCATTGAAACTTTTCTTTATATTTTGAGCTCATTTCCAGAAATAAAAGCAATGGATAAACTTAAATTCAACTCCACATCTCTACCCAATAAACCATTCCCAAATCTCGAATAGTTTAAAGTCGTTACAAGTAGTAACAGTTGTAAAACAAAACTTGGCAAACGCACTATAAAACACCTACAAATTCCTGATATTCCCGAGTGGTGCGATATAGAACCTTAGACCCATGACAATAAGGTTGCAAAGGCAGTGCCGTTGCCACCGGTGCGGGTAACTGCCGGCACAAGGATGGATGCTGTGAGAAATAGACGCTGTAGCTTATGATTTGAAACATAAATGTATGCTGCCTTCTTATTTGAATTTTGAAGTATTCAAGTAATAAATGCATTTCATGGCATGGGATTATTCATTCAAACGTTTGTAATATACGATTTTGTGACAAAAATTAATTAAATCTACAAAACGACAAGCTGTTATAAATATAATTTTGATTAATAGAGAAGGCTTCACACGGCAATATATAAATAATAATAGAAATTATTATAATTTCAATTCCACTAATCCCGGCCAGTAACAGCACAAGGGACGCCGCGACACCGACGCGACGCGACGTGTCGTCTGTGCAACGCCGATCTATGTTGTAGACTCTACAACATAGATCGGCGTTGCACAGACAATATAATATAGAGAAACAGACGTTTCTCTACAATGTAGAGAAACGTCTGTAGAGAAACAGACGTTTCTCTACAATGTAGAGAAACGTCTGTTTGTGATTTACGCCGGCGGGCGCGGCGGCAGTAGAGGCAGGCTCGGGACTCAACTCTACATTTGTACCTAAAATAATGACTCCATACGGTACATATGTACCGAGGGGAGGGTGACGCATGGCTCTATTTAATGACTAGTCAGTTAGAGGTCGTAGATCAGCTTGATTTTCAAGGTCATACTATTAGTAACCTATGGTTTATTTGTGTAATTTTATAATGTAGGTAAATTTAGTTTTTTAAAATTGCACCCGGTGGCATCCGGCTCTCTCGGCCTATACATGCAGACACCGATATCCTGTAATTTAATACATTACCATACAATTATAAATGTAGTTACACCAAAGCATCACCTTCGGTGTGTCTATTAGACTAATCTATCTATTAGACATCGTTGTGATACGAGTAGATCGGATGGTCAATTATCGAATGGATCTAGTGTCCGCCTCCGACGTGGGACGCAATCACCAGCGCCGGCAATTAGCCGCGGCGCCGCCGGATGCGCTTCGATTCATCTCCACTCTAAAAGCCTAAAATGCCCTATCTAGTCTGAAAGCCAAATTGAAAAGCTCAATTTTGTTTTACAAAACAAATAGTTCTGAAATTTAAAGAAAAACTAGACTTTCAAATAACTTAAAATTTTGCTCTACCATAATAATACAATCGCACGCAGCACGAGTGCATCCTCATTAGTATGGAAATGATAATTAGCGAGGGCGCGAATTGCACTGATTTCGCTAATACCATTTAATCCATCGTTTGTGATGGTAATCCACGCGGCGCGATCCCATCGTATTAGTGGCGGTCGGCGCGGGCCCCCATCCAATACCTACATGAGCATCTATGTTGGCTGGGCCATAGCAACTAATGTAGCAATGCATATTTATCATTTTGAATCTAGATCAAACTTTCGGATCAATATGGGAACAACATAATCTCTAAAAACTGAGTGGGTAAGTATATTATATTTGCGTCAAATCTAAAAACTGGTGTCAAGTTAACATTCGCACGTTCCACTAACTTTTTGTGTCCCGCTAACTTTTTGTGACAGCATTCGCGCGTAGGAGCTGAATAGAAAACAAATTGTTTTAATAAAAAATCTAAACGCAGTATAGTATGTAGTTGAAACTGAAACACAGCTGTAATAAATAGTTTAGGGGGAGAGGGGAGAGCGGAGAAAGCGTTCCAAATGTTCATAACGGTTCTATAAAAAATCTTTGAAAGGGTTTCTGCGTAAATTACATTCGATTCTTTCGTTGTAAGCCGTGCCAATTCAGCTGAATATTTTCTCCATTTATATATCGTTTGTCTCGCAGGTGACATGTCACTGGTACGTTTTTTTAAGCCGCTGGAGGCATATTCTGATTTTTTTACGCCTTTGGCGAAAAACGGACTTGTTTTTGCATGTAATTTGTTTGATTGCGCTCTATCTCTCCCCAACGATCATTACCGACGTTGTATCTTTAATTATTATGACGTCATGAACTTAACAGGATGAAACGATTCATAGGGTGAATCCACAATAAAACGATGATACATTTTGGGTAACTAATAAAAATTGAATATTTAAGGCTCACCCAGCCTTAAATATTCAGAGCCAAGTTCAAGGAAACGGAGACAATTCAGCGAAGTGCAGAACAGTTGGTATCCAAGAATGAGGTCCCGCAGTAATTACTCGCAATAACAGTTGGGAACAGGGACACAGAGCAGGGCGCAGAACAAAGCGCACTCGCGCTCTCGAGACGAGCCGCGAGATTACGGCGCGCTTTGTCCACGGCCCGCCGCCGATGTGTGCCACTACTTTCAGAGATCGCTATCATACAGCGAAATCACTACCTTACTACCACTACCTTACTAATGGACCAGTCACACAGATCAGCAGTCCCATTACATTTCTCATTTTGTGTAATTTCCTAAACAAGATTGTGTTTCCCTTACAACAAGATACACAAATTGTTGCTACCTAGTTATTTCATTAGTATACAGCAACTTGTTATTACGTTAGTAAACAGCGCGTTACTAGGTAGTCGAGTTATTTAGTTCCCTGTCGCAATATAATATCTTAACGGAACCCTTGCTGATGCAGGGAGTCGGCCCCGGGCCCCGGCGTGGCGTCACGCGCTGACAACTGGGTCGCGCGCACCGGCGGACCTCAATACAACCTCGAATATCTTGAATGGAAGCTCGGAAATAGCATGCGAATTGAGAAAATATCCCTCGTTGAAAAAGCTCTTGAATGTCGGAGCCAAGCCAAATTCCAGAGAACTGAATGTTACTGCAAACTCGCAAATAATAGGGAAATTTACAAGCTTTGTGAGCGCCTGTGGCCCAAGTCGCGAGCAGGTGGCGGCGCTTGACCGATTCACTAAAAAAACCTTCTTCATCGTTATGTGTATGTGAATTTAGTTACAATACGACATCACCTAAACATAATGATCCTCTAACAAACTCGGCCACGCAACCACACAAAAGGGTTGGTAGATGTATTGTTTTTATGCAAATCTTGTTGACATCAGCTTTAAACCTTCGGTCTAACTAAATAATTACGAGCTTGTGATACAATCACTACCTGTCCTGTATGCAAATGTATTTTCAACTTTTTATGCACCCTTTTGCAAATGAGTCACCACTCAGCGTGTACGATAGCGATCGACATGATTTGTAAATACTTGGTTTCACAATTCATCTTAGCATGATTAGAGATATAATTTCATGATGCGGCGTCATTGCGTTACATTTTTTATGTTATAAGTTAGTTTTGTACAGCAGGATCTTGTCCTGTTGTGTTGTTTGAGTGGTGATCGGGCCGTCCATTAGCAATGCAGTAATGCGTCCAGTCGAGCGCGGCTTGCGCCAGCGTCCAGCGTGTAATGGAAGCGGCGGTTGCTCCCATTATCCGACACGGCGCGGTTCGCCCGCTACCGCTGTCCTATTAGTTCCATTATAGTGCCGGGTGATCTATTGTTGTTCAAAACTAGACGCTGGCGAAGGATTATCCATCAACCGGGAGAGCAGATATTTACACTACGTTTTGTTGAATGTAAATTCGCAGACAGTCTGTCAGAACTTCGGCAAAGAAACGGCAGCACAGAAATGAAAAGAAAATTCGTTTTGTTTCTGGTAACTGCACATTTCGTGCACGCTGACATATTTACCCGGAACGAAAAGGCGAGTCGCATTGCGGATTCAAATATAATTTGTTTGGCACGTCCGCGCGCGGCGGCGGCGGCGTGCGACTGACAGCGGCGAGTGATTTGTGGGTACTCCCTTTTTATTGTCGTCACCGGTGCATTTTATTGACATCGTATAAATTATGATAAATGTTACGGCATTTCAATTGTAAAGTAGGTACTGATCGAGTGGGATCGGCCATATCAATTTGATGTTTAGGAGTTGAGCCATTCGTTTTAAATAATAAAGATTTATGCTTTATACGATCCGATTCGATGGCATGTTAATTATAAGCTATCATTCCAAAGCTCAAAGCTCTGAGATTGCCTGCCGCTGGAGCTACAAGCGGCACGCGACACGAGACACGTCATGTCGCGATGAGCTCGTCACTGTCTCCGACTCGAGCTCGACTGAGATTAAATCCTTTGCCGCCTGTTCCTACCCGTTGCAGTAACTTAGTGCACACAGGGAATACCTAATTTAGCGATGAGTGCATTACGTCACACACAGGCTAAACAGAACAGCAAAACAAAATATTTCTGAATTTCAAATGTATCTGAAAGCACCAGGAACTAAACAAATCTGTTGAAAAAGTCGTAGACCGAAGATCTGGCTTAGATTATGTTTAACTACTAGTCTAGTTAATTATGTCCTTTATTTGTTTTCTTTTGTGTACAATAAAGTGTTTCTTCTTCTTCTTCTTCTTCTAGTTAGGTTAGGTTAATCAGTTATAATAGGAGTCGTATACGAAGTGCACCTTGGCACAGACAGTAGACACGACATCTGCGATATCTCGCATCTTCGCAGCTTAATGTAAGCGCATGCTAATGCGGCGCGCTGCAGCCGGCAATTGTGCGCGGTTGTTTATGCATGGCCTTCGATTAAAGGATACGTGGGCCCTTTAACACCTAGTCCTACTAATATCCTACTAATATTATAAAGGTGAAAGTTTGTGTGTGTGTAAGTATGTAAGTTTGATTGTTACTCTTTCACGCTCAAACGACTGGACAGATTTGAATGATATTTGGTACCAGGGTTGCTTATAGCCTGGATTAAAAAATAGGCTACTTTTGATCCCGGTATTTCCACGGGAACGGAAACTATTCACCGCGGGTAACACCGCGGGGCGCAGCTGAATATAAAACCCATGTCTTATCAAGATCTAAGCGTTGCTAGTTTCATCTATATCTTGGACATACTAATATTTTCTATTCTATGACTAGTTTATTTACTGTTTTGCTAAATGTATATTTGTATTGACTCAACAGATTTTAAAGTTTCGAATGTTAATCTGATTGCTTTTTGCCTTATATGATTTAGAATTTTTGAAAGTCTGGCAGTGATGATGATAATAATGAAAGATGTAACATTATTATTATTTAATTAAGGAGATCCGATGGAAGTCGAGCCAAGTTACGGTAAATGAAAGCACAATAAGTTCCGACGTGCTCGATACCTTATACTCCGACAGACAAGACACGCTTCATCCGATCCTTGCAGCTTCACTTGCACACACAGTACCTTATATTTTATACAACATAGTTCAAAATACCTACTAGGAGAAAACCTATGTGGTGTGACGGACGAAGTTTCAAGTCAGGTAGTTATTTACGTGTTTTATCATGTCTGGTACAACTCACGCAAGTTTTAAGAGAAAAAAGTCATTTAGAATTCCTTTTTCAGTCAATTTCTAAAACAAACTGGCCGTACTTAGCTGGAGTATTAAGTTAGTGGCGTGCAGTCGAGCTCGGACGTACCTACTTGTAAGTTGGTAACAAGAGTCATTATAAGCGATCGCGGGACCAGAGTTTAATGAAAAAACTTGTCGCGTTGTCGCGCGACGAGATACTTATTTTTCTTATCGTCAACAACACTACATTTTTGCTGTTGAAATATGGTGGGACTTTAAATTAAATTAAAAACATTATAATGTATGCAAACAATGATCATTATCATTCAACATAAGAATTTGTCAACGCGAACTTATACTGCATGTCAGAATTAATCAGTACCTAGGTATAATGAAATAAAATAGCGAAGGTTCTGGAACGTTGGCACTCCGATGAGATGGCAACTCTACCCCGCGACGTCCAGATGCAAACACAACTATATCTGCTTTGAATTAAATCACGAACAAATACATAGTTCGTTGTAGGATAAGAGCTCTGAGACAAAGAATGCTTTACATTGGAAATTTCCCGAGGCGCTGCCGATTACCGATTACCGCTAACAACCTATCTACGCCACTAGTTCCGCGGCGACATGGTCTTGAGACTTTATGCACTAAAATGCAATGTTATACTAACTATTACAAAGCGATAAATAAGTTGAGAATGTTGGTGTTCATATACCAAAGTGCTGAGGATAAGTACATGAACGAAAAAAGCTAGCTGAAAAAGCTCCGACTTTTCTCCATTTTCGCCAGCACTAGAGATATTTCGATGAAAATTTGGATTTTTAATATTGAACAATTACTTCCGATCAGTGAAAGTCAATGAAATATACGTATACCTACCTCACATAATTTAAGATAGGTTTACGCATATTTCATAGCCTAATTAATACATTTGCATCAACTAGGATCGCATGTATATTCTCCCCGCCGAGCGGGCGGCGGCGGGGCGGGCGCCCCTGCCTCTGATTGTGCCACATTTGTCACAAATCTATCAAATCAACTGCACCCTGCTCGGGAACGATACCATTAACAATGAACATGGACACGCTTGTAACGACGACTGAGCTTTGTTAATTCATTCTTTTGTATTGTACTGTCGTGGGTACATGGTAAGTCGTACTTAGTGGTACTCGCGATTGTTAGTAGATCATGCATTCACAAATCAAGTCCATGTATTTGGCACCTCAGTTACTCTCGCCCTTCATTTTCAAGGTCGTTAATTTTGACTTTAAAAAACATCAAAGTCAAAATATAAATGATATATGAAAAAGATCTGAGACGGTATTGTATGGTTGGATCAGTGTGCGTTAATGAGCTTGGTATTAGTTTATGACGTGCTCGTGCCCGCAGAGGTTAGTGTGGAGCCGGCCATTGCGATCGGAGCATAGTTGTCAAACAAACCACTACTGACTATCGTTCATCGCAATCAGTTGAGCTATTCAAAGTAATAATAAATAAATAAATAATAAATAAATATCCTTGGACATTTCACACGGCGTCATCTAGTCCCAAGCTAAGCAATTTAATGCTTGTGTTATGGTAACCAGATGACTGATAAACTACATAGATACATTTTTTTTTTTTGTAAATACATACATTATTATACATAGAAAACACCCAGACACGAAACAAATATTTGCAGATCATGCAAACATTTGTCCCGCAGCGGGGATCGAACCCGCAACCTCTGCGTCTCAGGCGGGCTTTCGCCCACTGCGCCACAGAGGTCGTCAAATAATAATAATCATTCGGAACAATCTTTAAGGGCTTGCACATCTTCTGCTCATTTAATTGAAGTTCATTGCATTTATCCAGGCTTTGACAGTTCGATAAACGTGTTAAATACGTTAATCGAAAATAATTTTGACATGATACCTTGGTAATGCAACTTCATTGTGTTTTAGTTTGCTTATTGATTAAAAGTAACAGGTGGCTTGATAACACCTTGAAATGTGATACTTGAAAAAGTTTGAATATTTACAGACTAAACTGTTAGTGAACTTATCTGATAATGTTATTGTTAGTGTGAATAAAACGAGCTGTTAGTATCCCAATCGTTTATTGCTAACTACTTGTTAGTTCTAACTAATGTACAGACATCACAGTTAGCCACGCGCAGACAGACACACGAGATTATTCGACAGAATTTATAATCGTAATGATTTCAATTATTTCCATGTGTCTGTTTGCGTTTTTACAAATTTAATTTTAGAGGAAACGGCAAGATACAAATTAAATTTATGTGAACAATTTAATTTATCATCTGTTTTGATATGTTCCAAAGATTTACGTTCTGACATTGCTGCTATCCACTTCTAAGATATCTCGACATTTCCTCTGGAACCCACCACCACACATTCAGGTGACCCCCTCCGTCCCTCCCCCCGTCCCCCCGCCACCTCTGCACTCACCGCTGTGCTGGCTGTCCGTGGAGCTCTTGCGCGACCCTTCCGAGGACTGGGCACGAACCGAACTCTCCCGAACCGACTCTTCGCAAACCGAACCTTCACGAACCGAACTTTCCCGAACCGAACTACTCCGTCCCGAATCATCACGGATCGAACTTTTTTGAACCGACTCGTCACGTATCGAATCGTCGCGAACCGAACTTTCCCGAACCGAACCTTCACGAGCGGAATCATCGCGAACCGAAGTTTCCCGAACCGAACCTTCACGAGCGGAATCATCGCGAACCGAAATTTCCCGAACCGAACCTTCACGAGCGGAATCATCGCGAACCGAAATTTCCCGAATGGAATCGTCGCGGGGTGCATCAGCGCTCGGCGCCGTGTCTCGCGGGCTCCCCGGAGCCGAGCCCTCGCCGTGCGGCGCCGCGGGCTCCCCGGCGCGCGCGGCCTCCCTCAGCCGCGCCCAGTCCTCCCGCAGCGTGGCGAGCTGGTCGCGCAGCGCGGCGCCCACACTCTGCCGCGCGGCGCCACACTCGCGCTCCATGTTGTTGTAGTTCTCCACCACCTCGCGCACCTCGCTCTCCTTGTCCTTCACGGATGCCTGCAAGGAACAAGTGTGAACAGTTAAACACGGATAATGTTTTTGGAAAATGTATTTAGTTATAGTAACAAACAAATCCAATCACAGACCGCAACTCTCGTAAAATCTACACATCTCGTTGCTGCATGTCATTCGTGAGCTTCATTTGCAGACTGTAAAATGGTCACCGAAAAGTAGTAAATAGGGAGCTGCACTGTCGTTCGAAATGAATGTTCTCAGAGATTTCCTTTGCAACTATCAGCATTCCATAAACCTGTGTATAGTGTACTGACCGCTAGCTGCGCCAGCACCGTCCGCCGCTGGTCTGGCGGCAGAGTGCGCGCCCGCTCGGCGTGAGCGCGCGCGCTCGCGACCCACTGCGCGGCGGCCTCCAGGCGCGCGGTGTACTTGCCGAGCGCGGCCAGCTTGCCCGACACGAGCGCGCGGTGCGCAGACAACTGGGACTGCGCCTGCACACCACCAAACATGAGCTATCACCGATCAAATACTAAATACAACGGGACAGGCAGTAGAATCCCCTAAATTTAAGAACGTGACATGTCAAAGTGGTCTATAAACGATCGTACTGAATAAATACATTTTGATTTTGATTTTGAATGAATAGTCTGGAATGCACCTTGTACGTTCGTATTTTCTTTTTCTTCTGCCAGGTTAAGTCTAAGCACAGATACCCACATTTTAAATAGTTATTATTCAACGGTTCTCGTAGACGTAAAATCACGCCAGGTGAAGCTTCGCATCGAAAACTATAAAACGAGCGCTATCTAAGAAGGGTTTTTCGATACGACAAATGGGCTAAGAATCTGTTTCCAAAGTTATCAATATCACCAAGATTTGATGCAGCTTTCTTCTACATTAATGCGAGGGGATATTACAGATTAGAATATCAAAATAATACCTTATAATTATTTAGAAAGACAGTGAGCGATAACCGACACGAAGTCCCGACATGCCGGTCCATACAAACTGCTCAACTGTGGCCGGATATAAAGTTTACGAGCCGTCAGCTCCCGCCCGCCACACACCGCCTGCCCTCCGAAGATACTCAAGTAGTTCCTTTACAGCGCATAAAAACTCACCAAATAACACCGACTCACCGTCTTCCTATTTCAAAGGGACATAGTTTTATGATCATAAACTTGATTCAATGAAGATGGGTTTTACGAGACCCTACCTATCTATATATCAGAAATTGAGCCATAACGGACAGATACGTAGTCCGGCAGAAAGTGTAGGGGCAACGCAGATTTTACTGCCGCGTGTGTCCGCTCGGATAAGGCGAGCAATTGCTGACAGGACAGGGGAGATCTAACTGGCACTTCAATGTTTAGTTCATCTGTAATTGGATCCGCTAATATGGAATAAGTCCTGCGGCGTCTGACTTACGGCGTCGGACACCGGACCCCTGACTCGGGGATCCAGGGCAGTTAGATTTGAGTGCCCGTTAGTCTTCCCGTTTGGACTCATAAGGCATATCGCGTAACTTACGACTTTTAGCGATCATATTCATATTAAAAGAGTAAAATAAGTGATACAATAAATACAGGACAATAACGCATTCTGCAAGTTCTTTTGTGTCTTGTCAGTGGACTTGGACACTGAGTTAGATATTACATCACAGCCTAAAGTTATCAAAAATGTAACGACGTCATGAACTTAACAAGGCAATAAAGTGACAGGCCCTAGCTGTGCGGACGTGCTTATCTTTAACACTAAAATGACACTCGACTAGCTCTACCGGCATCATTACGTTTCGCTATTCAAAGTTGCTGGCAAATGTGCTACATATTTAAAATTCCGTGTTCCGTTAAATGCCGTATACATATTGATGCTAAGCCTACGATTACTCTGCTCTTTAAAGGATGCGAAAAGCCTAATAATCTGAGAGAATATTCCCAGTAGCGTGTATTTCATCTCTACAACAACACAAAACACACATTTGGAAGTAAATCGAATGATCGCAAACAAATAGTGGTGCACAGCGGGAGACAATACGGCGCGCATTAGGCCGCCATTACCGGCCGCGGCGCATTACTAAAGTAGGGCGCGCTCCGGCCTGCCACCCGTCACGGACTAGCACGAGCTCGCTCAGCTGAAAGCCTGAGACATACTAAACTTGAAACTTTGCTCCAAATTTACAAATGTATGAAAGTTTTGTGACACGACATCATTACTAATGTGTATACCTCATGAAACAAGAGATTGAGAAAATTTAACTAAGCATTGTAAATGAGGCATGCGAAGCCTAATGAGTCATTTCACAGCGCATCAAGCAGCGTCTAATGACCGCTGTCACAACGCAGTAATGTACAACAATGGCGGACATTACTTATGCTTACTGCACTCAATAATACTTACGCTAACTAATCAATCTGCTCAGATACTAAATACACAAATAATTTATTTATCTAATACTCGGCATAAAAATGTAGGTGCAAGCAATTTCGTTGACTACGAGTTAAAAGCGAGTTAAAAGTAACTGAGGCATAGGAACTAGAAAATATTTACGCTCAATACCGGCCTAGAGCCAAGTGACAAACGCTTCGTATCTATTGTATTTCTATCATCGCTATTCCTTTGATTTGAAATTTCTGATTGCTTGAGTTTTCGTAATCGAGTATCCATTTCATAGGTACCTCTTTTTCTTTTCTATACTATAGCGATAGTAGATGTAGATTGTTAATGTAACTTGGCTAGGGGGGCAGGCCCGTCTTCGTTTGACTCTACAGCTCTACACTGTCTACAGTCTAGATTTTGACAAATCGAGAATTGATATGTAAGTATCTAATGCTTATATCAAGGTATGAAGTAGATTATAACAGTAATCTCATTGGATTCCAGCTTCTAGAGATGGGTTGCGTATTGTTCAGTGAACAGTGACACTTAGCCGCGCCTCCCCGACGCTTCACGTGACCATTGTACGCATTGTGCCTAACTCTAAATAGAGCCTAATATTTGGCACAACAAAGACTTATCTATCGAGAGGTCGCGTCGCAGTCTCTCCGACCCGCGCCGATATTAAAAGTATTTGTAAAAGATTTTCACTTTCGTTTTATACACTTCGTTGAATCTTGTATATAGAAGCAATCTTTTTGAAAGTTCATTAGCAAATCGTACATTCTAAGAAAATACACGATATAAAAGTACTTGTAAAAAATAGCAACTGCTATTATCAGGACACATTCAAAGTTTTTAAAACATTTGAATATTTGAGGGAATGTTTACAGCAGACTGCTGTGCTATTGTGTGTTTTATGTTTACTTGTTCCTTTTTCCTAGTTGCATAAAATGATAGTATGTATCTATCTATCTATACAAGAACTTGTACACTCATCGATGTATGAGACGGTCGGTCGTTCCGCAAGGTTCCCGCGGGCGCGCTTGCAGATAGCGCGGCGTAACTTCCGCGTGAGGGGAAGAAGCTTAGTAAACATCCGCAAGCTAATGCCTGAGATTGCTGGCGGTGTAGCGGTTGATGACGGTAAACAACTTTGGAGTGCGATTGAAATAGGCTGTTGAGAACATTAAGGCTGGTTTTAGAGTCACGACGAAAATCGCTGAAAGATCGGCGCGGATCTAGTCAGCGTCTATGAGTTATTAATTAGTGTGTTGTTGATCGCCGCGGAGTACAGACGCTGACGACATCCGCTCAGCACGACAAAAGAACGCTCACTGTAGGCAGGAACGAGCGTGGGGTGGTCAGCGCCGAGGGCTACGCGGCGCGACGCGTCATCGTTGACCATCTCTGATAGCAACGCGCTAATCTAAGATGCTTCCTAGAAGTTATACATTTTGGACCGACAGCGTGACTCTACAATCAGGCCAAGTTTCCCGCGGTGTGTGTCTCCTGCGTGTAGTGTCTCCTGCGTGTAGTGTCTCCTGCGTGTAGTGTCTCCTGTGTGTAGTGTCTCCTGCGTGTAGTGTCTCCTGCGTGTAGTGTCTCCTGTGTACAGACCTGGTCGAGCTGCGCGTGCACGGCGGCGAGCTGGTCGTGCGGCGGCGCGCGCCCCGACGCCCGCAGCGCTTCCATCTCGCGCAGGCGCGCGCTCACCTCCTCGCCGCGAGCCTGCGCACAATACACGGCTTTATTATACATACAGCAGCTTAAACATATCTGTGAGGGAACAATAAAACAGTAACACCTTGCGTAGCAAAGATATAAGAAATACAATTAATGATACTATAATACTGGCAATTACGATCGGTGTAAAGGTAAACGATAATATTTAAAAAGTCAGAGAGGATATTACTTAATCATTTTTGTTTTTTCTAAATAGTAAACAATAACCACTATATTTGGTAGAGTGCACCAAAATATATCTTAAGAGACTGCATAAAGAGCGGTAGAAAGTATCTGAAGCAACAGCGTCGATGTGAGGCGCTTACAGCAGCGGCCCAGCTGCCGCCAGTAAATCATAGCGATGGTATCTCGGCAGTGCACCTTGCATTGCGCAAACCTATTACGGGATTGCTTCCCAAGAGCTGCACAAACAAACCTAATACTTTAGAATGACTTTACTTTTATCTGCTTGCGCAGTTTACTCTCCATTATTCGAGAGCCTACACCTTAAAAACTTACGGGTACATCTTACAACTAGCAAAAGATATCAAATAAGTACGATTCACATACAACTGCATCCAAAACGTGAAGCGTATGTTCCCAAGCCTCCAATAAAAGCTAAGCACTATCTAGTGTGAGTCGGCTCCGGCAATATATCAGCGATACCTGCTCGGAATGGCTCGGCTGCACTCACAACATGCCTCGCGTTGCGAGCGCGCCATGTCCAACATAGTCTGTAGTCTAGTCACTATGCAGAGTATGCAGTGCACGTGCTAAAGGTAAAATGTTCATTATGTAAAAGCCAATGTGTATTCCTTGGCTGTCGTCTTGTGTCAGTCGGCTTGGTACTATGTTGAATCACGAGATACTCCAATCAAACAATGAAGTCCCCCGCGGTTTTTGTTTGGTATAACCAGTCAAAACTATAAATAAAAGCATGTTTGTAT
This sequence comes from Xanthorhoe designata, assembly GCA_963582015.1. Classification (NCBI taxonomy): domain Eukaryota; kingdom Metazoa; phylum Arthropoda; class Insecta; order Lepidoptera; family Geometridae; genus Xanthorhoe; species Xanthorhoe designata. Next base: position 10,558,644 of record OY757050.1, read on the forward strand.
AGTATTAAACAAAGCTAAAGTGACCGAGGAGCAAACTCTCTGTAGATAGCAGTTGTTGTACTGGACGCTGCACCGTGGTCCGGCAGACGACATAAATTCCCGTTCACACCGCGCCAGCGCGCACCATAAATATAATATCGGATGTTCCCGACCCTACCCGCTGAGCCTGCATACCCGATACCAGACACATTATACTCCAAGCCTAGACACCGATGTTCTACCCATGTTTTGAGAATATTTTAAGCTCTTGTTCATGAACAAAGAGGGAAAAAATAACAATCAACAAAACTGAGATCTTGGTGCCTTCGATTGCACCGGCGAAATAGCTGTTAGGATCAGAGGTCAAGAGCTACGCTCGTAAACGAGTAATGAAATTCATCTATCATAATATGTTGTGACTTTACATCATGATGAAAGGTTATTGGACGGCGTTACCCTTTACTTATTATTATTTTAGTTCGTTTCTTGTAAGTACCATACTCATTACTCTAATGACAACTTTCAATGTTCGTGTCGCGTACAATTCAATTCACATAAGTATATATGCGCAATGTCGGCAGATAATTCATTTGTCGTGTAGCGGAAATTGAACATCCGACCCCTTTCTTCGAGGAGCTAGTCGCCCGTGAGCGGACCTGATAATGTACCGACCTACTTACCCTTATAATAAGGGAGCTTAAGGTTTCAGATAATTTAAGTATTTGCCAAAAACAATAAGAAATTATACAGCTTCAGGGTTTTATTTTTAAAGTGCCCTTCGTGATTAAGGATCGAGATTTGGAAATGGTTTTAGAAAGCTGCCTCGCGAACAGAATGCAGTAAATTATCAAAATATTCAACCAAAATAACTCACGTAACTTCTAGATGCACTTAATCACCAGCGCGGCGAAAGATGGATTCAAATGTAGACAACTTTATGTCACGATGCACTATATTTTGACCCAAAACTAAATGTTTCACTAAGCACTAGGTAATGGGCAGTGGGCACTGGGCACAGGTGTAACTCACGCACACGACTCGCCGGAGAAACGCAACGGAAACGCATCCACACACTCGGAGAAAAGCTCGCCGGGAAACTAACCAAAAACGCTACGCCACAAACTTCATTGCTACTTTAATCCTAGAATAAAATAATGCATTTAAGTATCAACCTTAATCTTATTACGATAAGACTGAAGAAAACTGTTTGTCGTAAATACGTTTCAGAAGTGGGATGCAAACAAGATGGGACAGAAATATTTTCATTTCATAGTCAGAAATAGATCGCCTGTCGCGTGGAGTGCGGACGCTCGCCCCGCGCGCTCTCACGCACGTCACGTCACGTGGCGCTATATACACTTCCTTATACGGCACTAACATGAATCCTATGAAATAACTAAAATTAAAGGGACCTTTATGACCTGTTGCAAAAATAAATTAAGTAGAAAAAAGTAAAGATAAATTCAATTACCACTATCTTATTAGTTGGTATTAACTATTCACGTAACAATTTCCGCCTTTGTGCAAGACAACTTGTATAATTCAGTGCGTGAGCGCGTTCACACAGAAACCAGGCGGCCCGCGCCGGCCCGCTTGCCTAGCCTAGCGCCACGCAAGCCGAGATTGCGGAAAGGAACCGGCAGCCGGTGTAAATGCACCCTTTGAACGCATTCTTCCTAGTTTAGCTACTGTTTATTCCGCGGGTTAAACATTCCTACGAAGGAGAGCTTTGATGTTCACCAATTAAACACAAGATGCCTATCTCTTCTGAAGTTAGATGAATATTCAAACCAGTTATTTTTATGAGATACATTCCTTTTGATTAATGTTAAACTCAGTAAACAAGGAAATATCGAAGCACGTTATTGGCATTTTATTTATTTATTTTATTTTATTTTTATTTTATTTTTTATATTTTAGTAAACGCAGCACTATCATTTGAGTGAGATATTTACAAACCGCCCTAATGCTGTTTAAGTTCAGCCGCGACCACAACGAGAGCAGAGTAAACAATCTGGTTCCAATAGCTGTCACTCAGCACGTCATATTGCCTCGCTGACAGCCCTAATAACTACACCAGAAAACATACACATGTCTCGCGAGGTGAAAATTGAAATCTCAAAGTCCATAAATAACTTGTTAATGGAAAATGGATCCTGTAGGAGTTCCTATAGACATCTCATTTTAACCAAGGGACCGAATCTATGTGAAAGTCCTCAAAAGATGAGTCGCTTCATTAAATTAGACGCTTCAATATTTAACATCCAAATAAGAAACATCACGATTGAGTCATGTCACAATATTTACAAATGTGAAATGTTTTGGATAATGAATAGTGTAATGTTTATTTACATTGGTTGCCGCGAGGAGCTATATTTACCGGCGCGTCCCAGAATAGCGTCGCGAGGACATCGCACCGGGACGTGACGTCACCATTCTATATCTCAGGAAGTTATGGAATTCTTGCGCAACCATAAGTTACTTAACATTTTCAGTGACCCAAGGCAATTATAAAATTACTGTCTTGTACTTGTACACCTCAGTAATTAATAATTTATTTTACCACCTCATAATTAAACTTAAAAACTGGCTAACCTTTAATATACTTGTAGTGAGTGCAAATAAGACTACTTTTAAAAAGAACAGGGGGCTACAGACCACGCTTGCCATGATTAAAGGAAATAAAGTAAATATAAGAATTTCAATGATTTATGCAGAACAAACACAGTATATTGCTACTGTAAAAACGCCATCTAAAAAGATGTATTCGAGTGTTGTGTGCCTTTGAAGTGAAAGCAGGAGGAACCAGGCGCGCGAGCTAATCACGCGATGACGACTCTAAACTGGATGGCGATGGCGACCCTCCAATTTCACACCCTCGCTCTACATCGGAAAGTTAAGCTTAGGGACAAATTGTTCTCGTACGTTTTAACTAGCCGACATTACATAGACAGACGAACTAATCAGTTATTGGGCGGGTAAAACTATCTTTATAATAAAACCACATGAACACATTTGGAATATTGCTTATGGTTGACTACATCAACCAGAATATTATATCCGTATCAACATATGGCACAGCACCGTAGTGCCTGGCACAAACTTGGGGAGGCCTATGCCCAGCAGTGGGTAAAGTCGGGCTGTTGATGATCAACGAATATCTACACTTAGGACGGAGTACTTGCAATAATTTGCGTGCGATTGTTGAATATTGGTTGTAATATCCAGTGCGTTTAGGTACCTAGTTCTGTGAGTATTGTGACCATTGACGACCCGGCACCCTCGCTCAGGAAATGCGGCGCGTCACGGGGCCGTGTAATTATTGCGAGCCCATCTAACTACCGTTCAAACTAACTGCCTCCACTGTAGGACAGACAGTATAGGCCGGACCCTTATCAGATCTCAAATCGAAACGATATTTTTTGTTAATTTACTACTAACGGCTATTAAGTATTACAACCACACGGCATTCTAACTGATTGTGATTTGATCAGCTAATTTGAGAGACCAGTTGGTCAGACATTTTTTATTCACTTTTCTATACAATTGACAATTCTATAATGAATGTTATCTGATCTGATCAAAAAAATGTTGTTGTTTTTTATGAAACGACTGTCTGCAGTCTCGGTGTATTCCAATTCCAATGCATATCGAACAAAATAAAATAAAATATGATATGGAAACATTTTAGTGTGCAGTTGACAGTTAGTCCAATTTGCGCGGCCGGAGCCGTCGACTAACGATCGCGAGCGAGGCCGGGGGCGATCACATAGGACCCGACTCCAGTGCACACCACACAATACCTGCCCGACCGAACCGAAAGCGACTAGTTCACTTTTCAAGCAAATAAACCACTGCACTAACGCAAATAACCGACACAGAGCGCTAAATTGGAATATTCAATTATTTGACTATCAAAATATGCGCAAACCACAAACCGGTATATAATCTCATTGTGGTCGAATTCAATTTCGCTTTGTATTGTGTAAGGCAGCAGGGGTGCTTAGTGCAGGCGGCAGGGGGTAGGCAGCGGTGCTTTGTCCTTCTCATTTGTCCATTTGGGAGGTTGCCAGCCGCGGCGCCTCCACCGACGACGGTGCCGCACGCAATGCGAGTATTACGAGTATCTCTCAGCCCGCCCCGTGCTTAATGCACGCTTTTACTTTGATTACGATTTGATATTTACCATCTACCCTCAAAAAATAACGTTCCTTTTGTCGAACAAAAATAAAAACATGGCTGTCTTTGGTTTTGAGTTTCATGATGTCTTATCAATAGATAGACATAGACATAGACATATCATTTATTTGCTACTTAAGCACACAAGTTTTTGTAAGTTGTTATATCTCAAATGAAACATGGTCTATGTAAGTAAACAGTAGGCAGGAAATAAGTCGGAAACATCCGCCAATCACAGTCGTCGGAGCTCCCGCGTCAACAAGCCACGCGACACTGACATTGACATGCCACAGGACGCTTTTTATTGTAGCTCCTTGTTTTCGAAGCCTAAAAAGTATTTTATTTGAATAATTGCCTATATTGCTATTTACTTGCTAACATTACATAGTTAGGGAAAAAACAGCGATGTTGCTTGATTGTTGAAGAAGCTATGTTCTTAATGGACAAAAACGCATGCTGCTTTCACAATAAGAGGACAAATTATCTTCTCTAGGACTTTACAGGGATTTTGGGTTATAAGCTCGCCTCAAACAACAAGAAGCCACATTAAATTAACTGTTGTTAATTTAATGTACCTACTGGTGATAAGTCTATTGTCCACGAGACAACCCATCGCAGGCACATTCAAATGTAAAATAAATCGGTTGTCCTTATCACAATACAACCGAAACCGAACTGCAATTACAAGCCTACGACAAATAAACAAAACCTTACAACTTTACTGCGCACTCACAACATCTAATAACTTGGTATAAATAGGGTTGCATTTGGCTGAACTGGTTTTTGCAGTAGGTTTGTCGACCGAGAAAGAAAACGCACTGCAGCAACGGAGAACGAAGTTGAAAAATGTGCTTTATGCCCAAAGATTAAGGTCGGTTTTAAATCGGATCCGAGGAAGCTTAGTCGATTTGACAGCATGATTGAAAGTGAGTCATGTTTACAGTGAGTTAGGGTTGGTTTCCGGCTGCTTGGGTCAGTATTGGCGGCGCGCCAGTGAGGGATGTAAGCGAGAAGTGACGGGAGCGCTTTGTGCGATGAGAAATAGACGCGACGCCGACCGCGGCATTATTCTACAGTTAAAGTAAGTAAGTTCGTATGAGCAAGTGGCCAGCTCCGGTGACGGAGTTTTTAGGCCGCCTTAAGGCCTCCGTCATGGCTTAACGACTTTTTTTAAAAGCCGGGACCGACAATTTAACGTGCCCTCCGAAGCACGGAAGCGCTCAGATGTTAATGCCACTTGCGGTCACCCATCCAAGTTGTGACCGCTCAGAACGTTGCTTAACTTCGACGATCTATCAAGAACGTCTTAGCAAGCTTCGCCACGAGCGCTTCAGTTCTACAGTTTAGGGAGCATTATTGTAATTAAAATAACCGTAAGCCGAGAAGGTTCTGCCTGCGGCTCTTCGGCTATTAGAGCACACAAATTATAGTCTCTGCATAATGTAATGAAAAGGATGTTGCATTCGTATTCCCAAGTAACGCGGTGAGGGCAGAGGATAAAACCATGACATGTGTTAAGTAACAGGTACGAATGATAGGGGTGCGTAGAAGGAGATAACATGTTGTGTCGACAACACCTAGCGTAAGGGCAGGAGAATGATGATTGTGTTAAGTCACAGGTACAATTTTTTTCAGCAATCATTCTAAAGTTATGAAATGTATAAGTACTATTATTATACCTATTATTATTATTGTTGACTGTACCTATTAGTTTTTGGCAAGGATTAATTGAATTTTTCGCAATGTAGTGTGACGATAAAACCACCCGAAACGTATAATTATGGTTCTATAGTAGGAATATTTCTGTACGACTAAATATTATCTCGATTTTCGAGGCAAGTAAGCTTGATCTAGAGAGCAAATTTGAAGTGTTTTTTAAACCAACTTCAATTACGTAAGGTGAGCTTTTTCCTGCACTTTCGAGGTACATTTTTGTTTATAATTCCAAATATCCTCAACGGATAATCACCATTTTTTTATGGGACCACTTCAAGAGTATATTCAAACAGATAAATAATTCCACAATTAACGTAAAAACCTATGATAATACATAAAAACATACAGTGGATCATAGAACCTCCTCCAGTTTTGAAGTCGGTTAAAATGAGTGTTACCTTGACGAGGCTGGCGCGGATGGAGAGGCTGGTGGAGTCGGCGGGGTTGGGCGCCGTGCTGTGCAGCAGGGCGCGCACCGCCGCCAGCTGCGCCGCGCAGCCCGCCAGCCACGACCCGCTCTCGGAGGCACGCACTCTGAACAAACATGCTCAGTTACACAACAACTCAATAGTTCGCTTTTAATGATGACTTCTCGGTCGTCCGGCAACAAGGGCAGAAAGAAAGAAAAGAAAGAAAAATCATTTATTCTTGTAGGACCTCAATGATCACTTAAGTTTCGTTTTACATGCTAGGTGATTCTGATGCCTGTTCCGACGCGACTCCCTACACAGACATCGACAAAGCCGCGGACGAGGGATCGGACCGACGCAGGATCGTAAGGATGGCCACACCCCCACAAGCTAAGGGAGACCACACCCGGCGGTGGGTAAACTCAGGCTGTAAGTGATGATGAAAACCTTCATAGATGGTCTAGGTTCTTACTGACTTTTGTCGTAATTCGGATAACAATAACATTAGAAAATGAAAAATCTTACGAAAAGTTACGACTTCGAACCCGCGTGATTCAAGCGATCATCCTTTAGCCGGATTGCCATCGACCACTCGGCCACGAAGCCATTAACGTCGACGACGAAACAAAAAGTGTGGTTTAACACTATAATAAAAATATATAAAAAACAATAACATCCTTTCACTCGTATCGAGAATACCCACAAAATGAAATACGATGCAAATGTATCGCGTCAAAATAGCGCTGATATGAATTAGATCAATCAGACTTGATCATTGTCATTAGAAAGAAAGAAAGAAAAATCTTTATTTTGTCATTACTAAAAAGAAGAAAGAAACACATGACACGTACCTCTCTTCTCGTTTATGTTTGTCAGCGAGCAGGGCGTGCGTGCGCGCGCTCAGCGCGTCCAGCTGGTCCTGCACGTCGCGCGCGAGTGTGGCGCCGCACGCGCTCACCACCGCGCGAGTGTGGAGCCGAGCAGAGGACATCTCGCGCGCGTGCCACTTCATCTGCAGAAACAAAGACCCGTCAGCTCTTGCACTATTAGTTAACCCATTCCCGGCTGGGTGCTTACCGGATCCGTACGTGCCTCGTGGACACTGAACGCGATTGTCTTTTTTACTGTTTCTTGAAGGACTTACACTACGTTAAGCGGTCTCTCGTTCCTAGCTATAGATATGTATAGATTCGCGTGAGCATACTTACAGCAGTTTTAACCTTATTAATGCAACTTAATCAAAGTGAATTAGAAGAAATAATCTAAAAGACAATCTACTTTCATAATACGTTTAAAAATGTACCACAAAATTGCCTTTAGCAATGTAGACTAAAGAGTTTTGCTCTTCAAAAATCGAAGGAGCGGAACGTCTGGTGTCATTCTCTTAATGTTAAATAAAGAACGCAATAAATAAAAAAAACTATGCTATGCTATGTTATTGTTGTTTGAATTATGCTTGAGCGTGTGTATATCTGACCAGTTCATCCAGTTGTGTGATGTTATCTTGCGCGGGGCTCGGGTCCCGCAGCAGGCGCTCGGCCGCGTCGAGCCGCTCCCCGCACGTCTCCAGCTCGGAGTACAGGCTCGTCCACACGCCCTGGCACTGCACCCATCTACGACACGATAGACAACATCGCATTTCATCAATCACTGCAAGTTGCAATGATAGCTCTCACAAAACAGGCTCTTACCTCTAACCTGCGATTGTTTAAAATTATCATTAATTTTAACCGTATTTATTTTTATATTTTTTTAAGTAAGTAAGTACTTTATATTTTTATTTGTGTTTGTGTTATTTATGATAGCGCCCCCGCACCAGTGTTATCTGAACGAAAATATACAAACTCTTCTCTTATCGAGAGGTTCAGGTTACAGCGGTTTCTCAATTCTATTTTGCCATGTTATTCCAAATACCTTCTAACACAAAAATACAATCAATTTGAGATTGCAAAAACAGAGTCCTTTTATGACTTAAAATTTTTACATATTTTTTATAAGAAGTAATGTTGTAATGAGTAGCGGGTACCTCTCGTATCGTCGGCCGTAGTCGTCCTTCAAGGCGGCCCACTCGGCGGCCAGCTTGTCCCTCACGCGCCGCATCTGTGCGCATGCGCCGCCCGCCGCGTGCCTGCTCACCAGCCACCGGTACTCCTTCTCCGTCTCCAGCAGCGGCGACTCCAGCTCGCTGATGCAGCTCTTCACGCGCTGCGCACACATTACGATACAACATCTCGGTTACGACTGGGTGTGGTGAACTTATAAGCAAATGCAATCTAATAGTTTACGTGCCAGTTATAAGAGGCGCGCTTCGGAACGCAATCGGGCGCATCGCTTCTTCTCGCGCTTCTTCTAACTGGCCTGCGCTTTAGGACGTAAAGAGAGAGTGTAATGTAATGTAATGTAAGGTTGTATTAACATAAAGTGAGCGTGATCGGGGGTAGCTGTATTAATATAAATGTATGAACCAATAAAGCTGAGCGCTAATAATTGCTACGCGCAGTACGGTCAGCGCTCACCGTACGCGCTGACCGTCGGTCGAGCTGCATCAGTACCTGCAGCGCGTCCTCCTGCAGCGGGAAGTCATCGTAATCCCGTCCGGCGAGCGGGGGCGCGCGCAGCACGTGCACTGCACGCGCCACGCCGCCGCGCGCCGCGTTCGCGCGCACCACCCACGAGTTGCGCGCCTCCACCTCCGCCTGCAACACGCAACTTTACTGTCAAATGGGTACAAACCATCGAGGTACAATCTACAGAGCCACAATCAGACAAATAAAATGTCCGAACCAAAACTCGGCGCACGCTACGTAGTGCGCCGAGTTTTAGTTTTTGCGTACAAGCGACATTAAACTTTAAAAAAAACGACATAGTTATCGTTCTACATTCGAGCAAATGTGATCGTATAGGTATGTAGAACATTGCTCGGAAATTTTTTGAGTGTTGTCGGCTATTAGATTGTGACTCTTCAGTATAGTAACTCAATGGTACAAACGAGGTTTCCTTCTGGTGTTTCTGAGTGAGGGCTCGCCACCTCGTGCGGTGAGGTACCTGCTTGCCCTTGTGTTCAGCGTCGAGTCGCCTGCGCGCGTCCCCGGCGGCGCGCCCCCAGGCGAGCAGCGCGGCCGCCACGCGCTTCTCCGCGTACTGCACGCGCTGCGCCTTCAGCGCGCGGCACACCTCCTGCACGCGCTCCACCGAACCCTCGCGACCACACATCTCCGTGCGGAGCCACTCCATCTGCAACCATGTACCCGGTCACGCAACCTCACACTTCTTCTTCCTGCCCTTATCCCATATTACGTGCGGTCGGCACAGCATGTATTCTTCTTCCGTTTCCCTCTATCAGCCGCCATCTCAACGTTCACCCCTTTCTTACTTACGTCACGCAACCTCACCCCACAGAACGAAACACTTTCTATCTAATCGACCAGTTTTCAAACACTCTTGAGTATAAATAGGTCTTCTCTTTTTCCGATCCCGTGCCAGTTCAGTCTTCTTCGCCTCCTTTGATCATCGACTGTGGCCTTCGAGCCCAACCTACCAGCCGTCCATCAGGCGCAGGAAGAGGACCGTGTGTCCGGTTCGTACCTCAGCGCCGGGGATGGCCTCCTGGAAGGGCTGCAGCCAGGCGGTGAGGTCCCGCAGCAGCTCGTCCAGCTCGGCCAGCTGCAGCTCGGCCGTGCGAGCCACCGAGCGCCGGCACTCCACCTCCGACATCACCAGCGACCACTTGTTGCGCAGCTTGTCCTGGAACACAGTTCACTTATTGTAAAATGTGAGGAAGAGAGTGGGGATGGTGACCGAGTGGCGTTCGAGAACCGGGTCCAGGGTCGTTCAGCAGCGAGGCGTCCGTGGTCAGACATGGATGTGGCGAGCGAGACGCATTGATACACGCACGGGGAGACCTATACCCAGCGGTAGATGATATTGAGCTGCTGCTGATGATGATGAAATAAGAAATGAGCAATAGTGTGTGTGTGTGTGTGTTACCTGGTAGTGCGTGAGCAGGTAGTCAGCCAGCAGCGGCGAGCGCGCATGCGCCGAGTACACGAGCGAGTCGCCGCGGGACATGAGCGCCGCCGCGTCCGGCGCCACGTTGCCCACTTGGTTCTTCAGGATCTACACACAACATAAAAACATTTGTTTAAAAAAATAAACAGAAACATTCAACATCGAATTCATCAACAAGTCAAGAGTTTGTCCAGTGGATGTGCGACCCGCTCCCACGCCTCCACCTCGGCCGGCAGTAGCTACCGGTGTACCTCCAGTCTCTTGCCGGGGTCACGCTCCACGGCCACGCCCTGCAGCGTGAGCAGCACGACGTCCAGCCGGCGCAGCATGGCGGTCGCGGCCCGCTCCCACGCCTCCACCTCGGCCGCCGCGCTCGCACCCAGCGCCTCCACCAGAGACAGCCGCTGCAACACATTTTAACGTTCACAACGCGACTCACCACCAAAACATCCACGCTCCCTGGGCAATACCAACCTTAGCGTCGTCTTCTGTGCTCTGATAGATGTCCGAGCTCTCCTGTTGGTCGTCGGTGTGTAGGGGGGGTGCGGGGCTGGCGCGCGCTGCGTCCACGGGCGCCAGCTTGGGCGACATGGCCACCACCTGCGCCTTGTTGTCCTGCTTGATGGGCGTGGACGTGCACAGCGGCTCCGGCTCACCCGGCGACACCTGCGGGCACGCTCCGTTAGCGGCGCACGTGACGGACGTCTCACCATCTCCGAGCTCCGTCCCACATAACTGACGCCGTTATGTTGAAATCAGACGGTTCACTGAAGTGGCAGCTCACTCGAACGGCACTCTTGTTTCATTGAGTTCAGATGTTTAATTTTGAGAAAATACGAGTAAATAAAACAAATTAACGAAAAGTGAACCGTCTGATTCCATGTTTAGAGTGAGACGTACTCGTAATTTTAAGAAGACAACGCTTCACTCGAAGATGATAAAACGAGCCTTATCCGTAATACCCTTACTGAACACGTACCTATTCACGGTGCCGACCATCAGTTTACTATACTAGCAGGGAATGACCTCATTCCTTTCGCTCGTAAAGTCTGTTCTAAATTCCAATAGTATTTGAGAACCTTGTAGATGTATGAAAATGTCATTCTGATATTTTTCCATTCCCATTTATGTATCATCAATTCAATTCATTTATTGTTTCTCTCTCAGACATTATAAATAAAAATACATACCTATAAAATAATGCATCTAAAAAAATTTATACAGAAAATAAATTTTAGGTTGTAGGAAAAACCTGCTGTATGAGACCGGTGCCTGAATTTAAGTAAACCTAAGTTTCAGGTCACCGAAAACATTTTCTATAATTTTTCGCCCCTGTATTGAACTGAAACAGAATAACGCCGCGGTAACATTACCTGCGGCATATCCTCCACTTCGGAGTAGATGAGGTCCTCCTCTGCGGGCGCGAGGCTGGCGGCGAGCCTCTCCGTGGAGCCCGTGCCCGCCTCCCTGAGCGGGCGGCCGTCCTCGCGCTCCGCCCGCTCCGTGTGCGAGGGCTCGGGCAGCGCCGCCTGCTCCGGCGGCACCTCGTCCAGGATCAGGTACTCGTTGACCTCCTGCCGGAGCGGGCCCCTCTGCGTCTCCTCGCGCAGCGGCGCACGGTCCCCCGCCTCGCCCTCCTCCTGCGGCGTAGGCGGAGGGGTCCGCATCGACCCGTCCGTCTCCCCGTCGAGAGGGATCAGGTCCGGCACCTCCACGGTCACGCGCGAGCCCTTCTGTCGTTCGTGTTCCTCGCTCCTCCGCTTGAGGATGCCGAGAGTGGGCTTCATTCGCGCCTCGAGAGTTTTGACCTCGACGACGAAGGTCTTGGGCTCGGAGCCGAGGTCGACCGCGGGGCGCTCGGCCTCCTCCGAGTCGTCGATGACGTCGACGGTCTCGGCGGTCTGCGGGACGAACTCGACGACGGTGTCGATAGTTTCGAAGGGGTGGATCTCCCTCGGTTCTACGGGTGCGACTGTGGATTTGAGGATCTCGTGCTCCTTGACCTCGACGACGTGACAGTGGTCGGTCGCGTGGTCTCCTCCCCCCCGCTCCGCGTGCGCGTGCTCGTGCTGGGCGTGCAGCTTGTTCTTGGATATCTGCGTGAAGAGGTCGCTGTCCTCCAGCAGGTTGAAGGTGCTGCTGTCCTTGTTGCTCGTGGAGGGGGTGGAGGGGGTGGAGAGAGAGACACCGGTCTCGATGGAGTCGAGCGACATGGCGCTGCTGGTGCCCTCCGACATGGGACTCTCGGACTTCCTGTTCCCGCGGTCGAGGGAGGAGCCCCTGCTCCGGCCGCCTCCCTCCTTGACCTCCCGCTTGATGGGCACCGGGCTCTTGAGCGCGAGCGGTATCTTGGACCTCTTGAGGTCCGGCCTGTCGGTCTCGCGAGTGCCGAGCGGGCTCTCGAGCCGGCGCTTGATGGTGTCGGTGACGTTCTCGTACTCGGGGTCGCACTGCAACACAAACGCGCTGTATCGCAGCTGCTGCCGCCGTGAGTGTGACCGTGTCGTTATGTACAGTGTTAGTCCGCCGAGGGCGCCGCCGGATGATAAGCATGATTCCCGTGAGGCCGCGCTCGATGGATGGCTTGCCGTGAACCAAAGCATCGCACACACACCGACACCGTACTTACGTGTTGTAGTTACATAATATATCTGGTGCGAGGGTATCGACTCCTCGTCGGTATTTACAACACAGGGGACACACGCAAACGTTTGTGAGTACTTTTAGTTTTGTTATCGCACTTCCAACCCGGGAGGCACGCGATGCAGGGATGCGTCGCCGTGTTGCGGGATGACCGCTTACCGTGACGAAGCGTGATCGTATATAAACAGTGACACCAAAGCAAACAAAGAAACAGGCGTATTTTATAATTTTGTGCATAATTCCCAATGTGATGAAACGATTTTCTACCGTCGAGATGACGGTCGGTTTGTAACTCAAATTGGTTGATTTAACCCACGAATTCAAAGTTCATTCCGCCTGATGATGTTAAAAGAAAATGACCGGTCACAACGCAGCTCGTTCACCCAGGAGCTCTCTACAGGAAGAGATAGTTTTTAGCGGAATCCGATCAATCACACCTAGTCAACCATATTCATAATCATAATCTCGTCCTCGTAAAACAGTTTCTGGGTGAACGAGCGCTGGTGAATCGTAACGAGGACTTCAAAACTCGCCTCCCGGCGATAATGAGAGGCGCTCACCGTATCGTCGTCCGCCGGCGGGTGGCGGGTGGCGGGGTGGGGACGGCGCAGACGGTCCCAGCGTGCGTTGACGTCATCCACCTGTCGCTGCAGGTCGGTGAGTCGCGCGGGCTCCACGGCGCGCGAGAACTCTGCGAAGTTGGCGTTGAGCTTGTCCCTGACGGCCTGCATGCGCGACATCTCGAGCTCGAGCGCCTGCGGGGTCGCGTCCTGGGGGCGCGCCAGCCAGCCCGCCAGCGCACCCAGGTCCGCGTGCAGCTCCCGCGCCGTCAGCAGCGCGCCCTCCAGCCGCGCCTTGGCGTCCGTCACCGACGCGCCCAGCCGGTTGTACAGCTCCTTCAGCGAGTCGATGCGCCGCGACAGCTCCTCGCCCCCCCCTCCCGCCTCCCCCTGCTCCACCATGCGCCGCCCGGTCTTGATGATCGACTCCACCTCGGACTTTATCTCGCTCAGGGTGCGGTACAGCTTCTGCAACACGGAACGGCGACATTTCACGGATGCGCTTCGAGGGCGCAAAAAGTTTGAAAGCATATCACTCACGATGCATTTATAGAACGCTAACAGCACTACCGCGAGAAAATACAACTCGTCCCAGCCCATCCTAAACTACTCGACGAGCGAACTATTGAAAAGCAACATCGCGAGTGACGCCGCCAGCCTAGACTCTGCACAAAGCGCGCGGCGGGAGTGCCGCCTGTACAACAAGTGTGAATAAATCCTACGACAATTACTATGGGATTACTACATAGATGCAATAAACATGTCCGTGAATTAATCGAGCTTATTCGATAATAATCTATCGCATTATTCGTAGAAAATTGTTTATCGAATTCAAGTTTTTTAGTGTTACCGGTGTTACTTCATAATCCTGTAATAGTTACAGAAAAACCTTAAGTATAAAATTGAAATAAAAATAAATAGAAGAAATATGTTCTTTCAATTTTTTATGTCAATTATATTAATGCAAAAAGCTTCAATACGATATGATTTGAACATAATGTAAATGCCTTCTCCGCGTTTCTCTCGTGCGGCGGCGTGTGATTAATTGAAGTCACAGAATCCTTTCAAAAGCGCGCTCACACGCGCGCCGCACGCGAACACGGAAAGCCATAAAATAGTAACTCCGTCGCGGTGCTGCATTCAACTACCTACCTCCAATTCTACCAAGAGCATAGCTAAATCAATTTAACGAACACTGTCAAAAGTAGATTTAGGCCGAAGTTTTGCAATCCCACTAATATTATAAAGGTGAAAGTTTGTGTGTGTGTAAGTGTGTAAGTGTGTAAGTGTGTAAGTGTGTTTGTTACTCTTTCACGCTCAAACGGCTAAACGGATTTGAATGAAATTTTGTATCAGGATTGCTTATACCCTGGAATAACTAATAGGCTACTTGAAATTCCTGAAAAGTGCAGTGTTCCCGTGGGATTATAAAACAAAATGTTCATTAAAATAGTTTCGGTAGTTTGGCCGTGCAAAAGGCAGCTGTCAGACAAAATAACTTCATAGATGGCAGCACAGGCAAAAATATAACTCCTTCACGCTCGAACGGCTGGACGGATTTGAATGAAATTTGGTAGCAGGATTGCTTATACCCTGGATTAAAATATCCTGAAAAGTGCATTGATTCCGTGGGATTATTAATCAAATTCATTAAAATAGTATAGGTACTTACACAAAATAGTTTGGCCGTGAAAAAGTAACAAAATAATTTCAATAGATGGCAGCACAGGCAAAGTTATTATCCTTCACGCTCAAACGGCTAGATGAATTTGAATTAAATTTGGTAGCAGGATTGTTTATACCCTGGATTAAAATGTACGCTACTTAAAATTAATTAAAAGTGCATTGATTCCGTGGGATTATTAAACAAAATTAAATACAAAATAGTTTGGCTGTGAGAAACTAACAAAATAATTTCAATAGATGGCAGCACAGGTAAAGTAATTATTTCTTCACGCTCAAACGGCTGGATGAATTTGAATTAAATTTGGTAGCAGTACCCTGGATTAACAAATAGGCTACCTTAAATTGCTGAAAAAAGGAATGGTTCCGTGGGATTATAAACCAAATTATTCATCAAAATAGTTTGGCCGTGAAACGTAACTGTTAGTCAAAATAATGTTAATAGATGGCAGCACAGGCAATGTTATAACTCCTTCACGCTCAAACGGCTGGACGGATTTGAATGAAATTTGGTACCAGGTCAGTTGATATCCTGGATAAAAACATGTCATAAGCTACTTTAAATCCCTTAAAAGCGTATTGTGCCCGTGAGATTATCAAAATACCTAAATTATGCTTCTTCAAGCTCAAACGGCTTAACCAATTTCAAATATTGTTTTTTTTTGTTCCGATAATCTCACGGAATTGGGACTTATGTACGCAGATAAATTCCCGGTAAAAAGAACTCAACATAAACCATTAGGACAAAGTTTATATTTGTGTCTTCAATTAAAATTCGGTACAGCACCTCATCAACGCTATTTTATTACATTTCCCACAGTTTCGGCTCGCTTCGAGTCTAAAAGCCTCGCTGTGCTCGCTTTGCTCGCATGTAGCTTTTTCAATCTTTTGCAAGCAAATTGAACTGTGTCAGACCTTAAAATAGGAACCGACCAGCGCCTTTTCTTTGAGCACCATGAGCAAACATAAGTATCAGTCATGACGAATTTATCTTAAAATTTCGAGTCTAAGAAACTCGATGCGCTTGCTTAGTTCGAAGCTCGCTACGCTCGCAAGGTAGCTTCTTGAATATTTTGCTAGCAAATTTAACTATGTCAGGCCATAGACTAAGAACAGACAGCAGAGTCAGCCTTTTCTATGAGCACTATAAGCAAAATCAAGTGTCACACGACGCATTTTTCTTAAAAATTTCGGCTCGAATTTAAAAGGCTCGCAACGCTCGCTTAGTTTGAAGCTTGCTACGCTCGCTTAGTTCGAAGCTCGCTTCGCTCGCACGGTAGTTTCTTGAATATTTTGCTCACAAATTGATCTATGTCAGACCATAGAATAGGGACTGACTAACAGTCAGCCTTTTCTATGAGCACTATAAGCAAAATCAAGTAACACATGACGCATTTTACTTAAAAATTTTGGCTCGCTTCGCTCGCATGATAGCTTCTTGAATATTTTGCAAGCAAAATAAACTATGTCAGACCATAGAATAGGAACCGACCAACAGTCAGCCTTTTTTATGAGCTCCATAAGCAAAATCAAGTGTCACGTCACGAGTATTTGTTTTTAAAAATTTCGGCTCGCTTCGCGAGTTTAAGACGCTCACTGAGCTCGCTTCGCTCGCACGGTAGCTTCTTGAATATTTGCTGGCAAATTGATCTATGTCAGACAATAGAATAGGGACCGACCAACAGTGAGCCTTTTCTGTAAGCACTATAAGCTACATCAAGTGTCACATAACGAATTTGTCTTAAAAATTTCGGCTCGCTGCGCTCGCTTGGGTCGAAGCTCGCTTCGCTCGCATGGTAGCTTCTTGAATATTTTGCGAGCAAAATAAACTGTGTTAGACCATAGAATAGTAACCGACCAGCAGTCATCCTGTTCTATGAGCACCAAAATCAAGTGACACAATGACGCATTGGGTCTTAACCAAGGAGCAAAATTAAAAATTTTATGAAATAATTTTCAATTACGTAAGAAAATAGTAATTTTCTGCACTCTCAAGGTGCATTTTTATTCATAATATCTCTGACGATCCTCATCAGATCAAAAAAATAATCATCAAATCGGTTCACCCAGTAGACGTAGGTATTTAGAACCTCCTACTTTTTAAAAGTCGTTAAAAAAATCTATTAACTTATTCACCGCGGGTAACACCGCGGGGTACAGCTAGTATTATATAATTTTAAACAAACCTTGCAAGCAATTGCACTGAAAGGCAATTTGATTATTCCGATTCAAGTAAATTCGTAAATGCAATAATTCATTCTTTAAAAAACTCGGTCCGATGTGTTATTACAAAAAAACTTTCAGAGTTTTTTAATAAAAAAAAAACTACGGGCGGTTTCTCATTTTACTAAATTCTTATTTACCTAAAATTATCATATAAATCGGATCTTACACACTAGGATCGGACAGAGCATTATTATACACAATTTTTTTGTAAATTAAAGAGCAATTTAAGAAGTCTCCTGTTAAAACTATCCCACAAACGTAAGGAACACCTATATACTCACCTATGTAAACAGTAGTATTACGATGTCACACCCAACACAATGTAAGAGAGAATGAACAGTATGAGAGCAGATGCTGGCGATAACGTAAGGGCCCGCGCACACTGACCGTGTCACCCGGTAGACTAGTGCAGTGCTAGCCGGGCGAGACGGGCGCGCCTGTCGCAACCTCTTGCGACAAGTAAGGACGCATACAGAATATGACTGTGGCATTTAATCTTTTGGAACAAAGTTAATATCAAAGAAATAATAAGTAAGTACTTACTCTTATTTATTTAAAAAAGGAGGTTTTTCAATTCGACCGTAATAAATAATATATACATATTTTGTTTTCTATGTGCTAGCGGATAATTTTGTCATTTATGAACCGATTTCGATGATTTTAATATGGTTGGAAAATAAAAATTTCAAGGGAGGTCCCAAAAAAAAATTGAGTTATGCACCGAAATGCACCTAGAGGGTGCAGAAAAATTCCTTACTTCTCACGAAATTGTAGTCGGCTTTGATAAAAAATTTAATTTTGCCACTTGCTTTATAATAGAAAGTAAATAATCATGAAATGCTAGTGTGTACGGGCTACGCACTTGCAATAGTGTATGATTGCACTCGGCGGCGACATAGTATACCTGTGTCGCGGGTCGCGAGTCGCGAGTCGCGAGTCGCTAGGGAGGGGACACAGGTACCTACAGCCGGCGGACACGCTCTACTTCAACAATGTGTGCTCTTGTGACATCAACAACGACGCTATCTATCTATTCAAGTGAACCTATTTCTTCGTGTCACGCTATAACTCGAGAATGGCTGGAACGATTTTACTAATTTTGATCTTCAAATATTTGTGGAAGTTCAGGAAGTTTTAAAAAAAACTATGGTGGAACGAAGTGCGCCAGTCGGCTTGTAAATGATAGGATTTAATATTTTTTCGAAAATTACAATTATTATTATTATCAGCCCTCAATGTCCCACTGCTAAAGGCCTCCCGCCCACTCTTTCCATTCATCCCTTTCCCTGTGCAAGAAAAGTCCAGTCGACACGGAATTTGGCGAGCTCGTCTCTCCATCGAACATAAATAACTAGAGCTGGGTAATAACGAATTTTTCGTGTAACGAAATGAGACGCTTATTTTTTCACAGGAAACGACTTCACGTAACGGTTTTTTAAAAAACGCTTCTTCTTCTTCTTGCCCTTATCCCATTTTGTGGGATCGGCACAACATGAATTTTTCTTTCATTTCCCTCTATCAGACGTCATCTCAGCACTCACTCCATTCTTACTCATGTCATCCCATCCCTCACACCAGTCCATCCATCTTTTCTATAAGCATACCTCTAAACCTATATTCTAAACCTAACCTAAACCTATATCTCTTTCCCTGCGGTAGGGAGTCGCGTTGGAACAGGCAGTAGAATCACCTAATTTTAAGAACGTTACATGTCAAAGTGGTCTTTAAACGATCGTACTGAATAAACACATTTTGATTTTGATTTTTATATTCATCCATCCACATTCTTATCTAATACTCTATTGCGGATGGAAGAATGTCACGTTACTAGGAAGTAACGTAACATTCTTCCATCCGCAATATATAAAAAAAAATTAGGTTTTTTTAAAAACGCTTATAGTCATTCACGTACCAAATCATTCCCGGTCCTGCTCGATTGTAGAAAGAACTTCCCTTTGTAAGTACTTTATTTTAGTTGTTTTTAGTTCAATACTATTTATTCAAAACTGTTTTTTATTTACTCTTTTTACACAACACAAGCACAACACTATCTAGTAGTCTTAACTACTTATACCTACTATACTAACTAATTGAAATACACCTCCACCCTAGACTACACTATTAATGTTTATTTATTACATTAAATCACTGCACATACTACTTAACTAACAAACAAACCAAAACAACTTAAACAAAAGTAAGTACAGCTCTAATCGAACGAATTCGCATTTTGTATTTCGTTCGTTAAACAATGCGTTCTATCCACAGACTACTAGGATTAGTAGTCTGTGGATAGACAAATGTACGAAAGTTTTAAGGTACACAGAATATATAAAATACGATTCTAAGGACTGCAGTAAATATTTACTTTCTAACGCCATCTAGTAGCGAGTAGTGGTATTGTATTGATTTGAGTGAAGTAGAATATCAAAGGCATTCGGAGGAAAGAGTAGGTACTCAAGTCTATTTCGTAGGTACCTAATTAGGTAGCTTTCAAATTGTTCGATATTTTAGCTGATTTGGCGTTTCGATAATTATGTTCGGTTTTTTGCTTTTAGTAACTTTGTCTTTGGAGGCCGGAAACACCAAACTGGTGGTGAGTAGTAGAACTACTCTATCTAGTCAACTCAGCGACATGCTTCTGGCGAATTTTTCAGTATCAGTAGTAGGTAGGGTACTATGTATTAAGAAATTGTGTTAGAAATTTATTCACGAATATAAAAATAACAATCATTTTTTGCCCATTAGACAGACAGAAGTAAAGCAAAAAAAGACTGGCAATCTAATTCAATCTTCGGCGTTAGGCGGAAATCATGCGTTTAGCATTAATTTCAAAACGTATCTCTGTCAGACAATTATTTATTTACAACTTAGAATAACATTACAGATATTAAATCTAAGGCGTTACTATAACAAATATTATACTCTAAAAAAAGGATATCAATGGAACCAAATATAGTAGTTTTGCAGGTACGCGTGGTCCTATCCTGCTCGTTTTGCATATGATTGAAAGAGATACAATGCGTTCGTTTCATAGCATCCCTGTCCTGCTCGTTTTGCGTACGTATGAAAGAGATTCAATGCGTTCGTGCTCAAAACAAAAGTTTTGAGTTTTGAGTTCGTTTTAAGTTTTGAGTCAAAACGATGAAAATGGGACTAGACGTCGTTATGCAAGTACGTTTTCCTGTCCTGCTCGTTTTGCGTATGTTTGAAAGAGATACAATGCGTTCGTTTCAAAACGCATATCTCTGTCCTACTCGTTTTGAACAAGAGTGAAAGAAATGCTAACGTTAGTTTTAGAAAACGACGATGTTGTCTTGTCTTGGCTGGCTTATTCATGTTTTGCTCGTTTTAGGGGCAAACGAGTTTTATCTTTGAAACTTCATTGGAACTTGTTCTGTTTTGTTTGTGAGGTTACACAGTGGAGTGGATAAAACTTAGTTATGGGCTGAGACGTGTTTGGTCTTGGATGAAAAGTCGTATGTTTGTTTTTTCGGTCATAAGTGTTTGTTCGAACGCTTTTGAAAAAAAACGCCCAGTACTATAAATAACTAATGTTTGATGTACTATTACTTCAAGTAAGTAGTAAGTTTAGTACTGAGATATGTATTCAGTCGAACGTACTAAAATAGTAAAAGGACCTCAGAAGCGACCATAATAATTAAAATCTGCAATGCGGGGTCGGTCTGCACCGATACCCTGATCAGGGCGTCTACTCTGCAAAACGAAAAACGAAGTTTCGTGACAATTGTCTTTTTTAAACTTTCGCGATCAGAACACATTATAAAACATATGCAAACGGGTATTTATCACGAATTTTACCTTTAATATTCGCCCGACGTTTCGACCGGATTGCACCAGCCGTGGTCGCGGGAAGACTCTTACACTCGTGACAATTTTCGGGTTCTAATTATGTTGGTGAACTATTAAGAATTCAGTATCCACCAACATAAGCTGACCCCGAAAATTGTCACGAAACTTCGTTTTTCGTTTTGCAGAGTAGACGCCCTGTTCTCATCTCCTACAAATCATGATCGGTGCAGTTGTCACAAATTTCGTGGTAATGATAGCAAAATAATTTCTCGTATTAGCTTTAACTTAGTTTTTTTTTTTCATTAATGTCGTCGGAACTGCAGCATCTCACGCACAGCGCACAGGTCATAAGCATAGAGTAGAGGCATAGCACTCACCAGACAGGATCGCAGCTGCGCCCTGATAGCGTCAGGTTCTGGCGCGTTCAGCGGCGTGAGCTCGGCGGCCGCGCGCTGCACCGCCTCCAGCTGCGCATGCGCGGCGAGCAGGCGCGCGGGCAGGTCCGCGGGGGCGGGGGCGGGGGGAGGGGGGGGGAGGAGCGCGCGCGCCGCCGCCGCCTCGAACCGGTCCGAGAGCAGCGCGAGCTGAGAGCGCAGGCGCGCCGCCGCCTCGGCCTGCCCGCTGCGCTCGAACGCCTCCGCCTGGGCGGCCACGCTCGCCAGCACCACGCGCTGCGAGGTGAACTCCTCCGACAGACGCTGCGGGGAAACACACGGTCACTATTCATGCGACAGAGAGCGTCAGAATGATGAAAATTACGAACGCTTGAATGCGTTCGCATCACCACCGTCGCATCGCATAGCGGACTACGAAATAAAATAAGTAGAGAGTGGCACCTGCAGCTGTTCGTTGTCCGGGCGTGCGTCGAGCGCAGCGAGAGCGCCGGCGAGCCACTGCTGCAGCTCGTCCACGGAGACCTCGCTCTGCGCGGCGGAGCGCCCCAGCCGCTCCAGCTCCTGGCTGCGCTTGCCCGCCTGTTGGGACGATCAAAGTTCACAATTACAGTGTTGTTATTATGTTTCAGGCATTTGTAGAACATAATAATAAATAATTAATTTAAAAATTTAATTGGAAAAAAATCATGATGTGTGCGGCCGCGAGCTGGCGCCCCACCACCTGGATGCTATACGAGGAGCAGGCAGCAGTCAGACAGTAGGTACCTCTGTGTGCAGCGTGCTCCACCTGTCGGTGAGCGCGTCTATCTCAGCGCGTATGCAGGCGGCCATGATGTGTGCGTCCGCGAGCTGGCGCCCCACCACCTGGATGCTATACGAGGAGCAGGCAGCAGACAGACAGTAGGTACCTCTGTGTGCAGCGTGCTCCACCTGTCGGTGAGCGCGTCTATCTCAGCGCGTATGCAGGCGGCCATGATGTGTGCGTCCGCGAGCTGCCGCCCCACCACCTGGATGCTATACGAGGAGCAGGCAGCAGACAGACAGTAGGTACCTCTGTGTGCAGCGTGCTCCACCTGTCGGTGAGCGCGTCTATCTCAGCGCGTATGCAGGCGGCCATGATGTGTGCGTCCGCGAGCTGGCGCCCCACCACCTGGATGCTATACGAGGAGCAGGCAGCAGACAGACAGTAGGTACCTCTGTGTGCAGCGTGCTCCACCTGTCGGTGAGCGCGTCTATCTCAGCGCGTATGCAGGCGGCCATGATGTGTGCGTCCGCGAGCTGCCGCCCCACCACCTGGATGCTATACGAGGAGCAGGCAGCAGACAGACAGTAGGTACCTCTGTGTGCAGCGTGCTCCACCTGTCGGTGAGCGCGTCTATCTCAGCGCGTATGCAGGCGGCCATGATGTGTGCGTCCGCGAGCTGGCGCCCCACCACCTGGATGCTATACGAGGAGCAGGCAGCAGACAGACAGTAGGTACCTCTGTGTGCAGCGTGCTCCACCTGTCGGTGAGCGCGTCTATCTCAGCGCGTATGCAGGCGGCCATGATGTGTGCGTCCGCGAGCTGGCGCCCCACCACCTGGATGTTATACGAGGAGCAGGCAGCAGACAGACAGTAGGTACCTCTGTGTGCAGCGTGCTCCACCTGTCGGTGAGCGCGTCTATCTCAGCGCGTATGCAGGCGGCCATGATGTGTGCGTCCGCGAGCTGGCGCCCCACCACCTGGATGCGCTCCAGGCGGTGCGCGCCGTGACCGCCGATGTAGTTCTCCAGGTCCTGCAACAACATAACACACAACCTCAGCTCTACCTATTTTAATTATGTGCAATCCTGAAAACACCCACACTCGAGACGGATATTTAGCGGATCAAACATGTCAACAAACATGTTTTCCTCGGCGGAGGAGGTAGAACCCGCAACTTCTGCGTCTCAGGCGGGCCTAAATAGAGCAGATGATGTGAACGAATGAATGTGAGCGAGTGAGCGACTGGATGAGTGAACGAGTGAATGTGAGCGAAGGAGTGTGTGAGCGACGTACGGAGAGGTCGTGCGCGATCTCCTCGGCGTCTGCGCGAGCGGCAGGGTCCTGGCTCAGCCGGCGCTGCAGCCCGTCCAGCCAGGCCGTCTCCTGCGCCAGCCACGCGCGCAGCTCGCCGGACTCGTGCCACGCCTCCGCCAGCACCCTGGGGACACGACATACATTGCAAAAAAACTAAATCTAAAAATGTCTAAAAGATCTGAAATTATACGTCTACCGTCTCTTGGGATAGTAATGTTACTGTTGCACATGCTGAGTGATGACCATTTTCTTTGTCGCATTTTTATTTTAAGCTTTTTGTAAATGTTTCTATTTGAAAAGAAATAAACGTTTTTATTATTATTATTATTATTATTATTATTATAATGATCATATTTAATTTAATTTTTTTACAAACGTTAACTGCGTCTCAGGCGGGCCTTTCGACCACTGAGGCACCCAAGGTCATAGTCAATGAGCAACAGAAGGTGAGCACAAAAGGTGGTACAGTAGAGTAGAGTAGAGTATGTCCCTCACTTGTATCGTTCGTAGATGCCGTGCATGACCGTGTTCCAGTGCGCATTGAGCTGCGTCACCCGCCGCACCAGCTCGGCCGGGGGGCCCCCCGCGCCCCCGCCTCCGCCCCCGCCCTCACCCTCGCCGCCCATCAGGATATCGTTAGCTGCAACACAATGCGTATACAACACAAGCTTACTCGCCCGCGGCTTCTATATTATAGCCTATCGAGGGTGCACTGTTCAAACCCGATAAGTGTGAAAAAGTAGTTTTGGAGATAATCAATGTTGAAGTTTGCAGGCAATAAAAATTAGGTTTATTTATAAAGTTAATGCAAATAACTTAGTAACTTAATAAGATTATATATCTATGACATTATTTTTCAAGTTCTTAGTTGATGTTACTTAACAAACTTTTGGATAAAATTCAAATTAGTGAATTAGGGGGCCGACTTATTGGGTTTTACCCCAAAATTAAATATACAATTTTTATTATTTATTGGCTTTATTAATTAAAAACACAGATGAAAATCGTAGTAATTTCTATTAAAATAACTAATCACTGTCAGTTTCAGATTCAATGTAAAAATAATCAATGTAGGAGAGGTTATTACTGTCAAAATTACGTGCTTCTCAATAGCGTGTTTTGTAAAAACACTGCTGAGGCGCGGTGCAATTTTTTATATTTATTAAAAGATTTCCAAGACTAAGAAGAATCTGTCCAGGACTAAGGTGATGACCAACCTTAGGGTCCTAAACCTAACATAATTGTAGGTAACTACCAAATAGAGGAAGTGGACGACTAAATATACCTTGGACATTGTTTATCTTTTGGCCCACACTCTCAGTTGAAGGAGATTTCCAGACGCACTCAATTGGGATGGGCTGCCTTTAGAAAGCTGGAGGATATCATCAAATCCAAAATCCCCCAATGCCTGAAGACCATGGTGTACAACCAATGTGTCATGCCCATACTCACCTATGGTTCAGAGACATGGCCGCTCATAAAGGAATACATGCACAAAATAAGAGTAGCACAACGGGCAATAGAGCGAGCCATGCTCAGAATCTCACTTCTCGATCACATACCCAACGTCGAAATTCGACGTCGTACAAAGGTCGTGGACGTAGGTATGCGGATCGCGAGACTAAAG
This sequence comes from Xanthorhoe designata, assembly GCA_963582015.1. Classification (NCBI taxonomy): domain Eukaryota; kingdom Metazoa; phylum Arthropoda; class Insecta; order Lepidoptera; family Geometridae; genus Xanthorhoe; species Xanthorhoe designata. The sequence goes on from OY757050.1 coordinate 10,583,942, forward strand.
TGGAGTTGGGCTGGACACTTGGCTAGAAGGGACGATGGAAGATGGACAAAAGCGATAACTGAATAGTGGCCCAGGGACGCTCAACGACCACGAGGCAGACCACGCGCCCGATGGTCGAACGACATCGTCAACATGGTCGGGAATCAGTGGATGAGACTCGCAAGGGATCGGAGAGAGTGGCGTGATAAAGAGGAGGCCTATACTCAGCAGTGGGTGGAAATGGGCTGAAATGATGAATGATGATTAAGAGATTTGTGTTATTTTAACTATTCAATGATGAAAAAAGACGTGTGGCACTCGGAGACTGCCGCGGTAAAGCTATTGCATGGGGGGTGTTAGGTTATTCAATAATCGTTACGGAATTTCTGGATTCGGTCTCCACGCTCAAGGCCCGCGATAGAAGCTATGCAATAGCTTAAAAATATTATTTTTACGACAAATAATGTACTAAATCATTGATTAGGTGTTATTAGGCGGCAACTAAGATAAACGCCTTTTTGGTCTCATCATCTACACTGCAGCCTCATTGGAGGAGAGATTTTTTGCCGCCGGGGAACATTGTCAGGGTTTGACTTGACATTAGTGACGGCACGGTATTATTTATTTATTGTATTGTGTAAAATTATATTACGTATTCTATCATTGAATATGAGTCGGCAACAAAGATAAATCATGGATCTAACAAATGCAATTAATAACTAAAATAAATGGTTGTGAAATAAAATGTGGTTGATAAAAATAAAACCCTTTGACTTAGTTACTCCCTTGCCGAGACGAGAAGTAGGAAATGTAATGTAGGTTGGCAGCAACATTGAACGTGCTCTCCAACTTCGTTATGAAGCGACTTGCAGTAGGCTGGCTGATAGTGCTAACCAATCGTTTCCAATTCACTTTTGATAGCTCCAAATAAAGTAGGTACAAAGCGACCCAAGTTTGCCTCCAAGGATGCCGCGAAATCACTAAAACCACTAGGTGGTGCTCACACATTTACAATTTTAGGATCCATTGATTGAGATCATGATCCCCTAAATCTCTCCTACTTATGTTTGTGCATTGGTTTCAAAGAACAATTTACATTTTCATTGCTAGTTTTAGGTAATTAAAATATAGAAAATGCAATTTCGATGAAAATCAATCAATGATTGAAGTAGGTACCTAATTGTTATGACATTTAACAATTCGTCGTACGTACCTAATGATTTAATAACAATACCTAAATGTAATACAATAATGTACTAACATGTGAAAAGAAGTAGTGCTGCTTCCGCCGCTATAGTTTTTACACCATTTAACTGAACATTTAGTCATTTTTGGGAGATGTTTTATTGACAAGTAAGTGCTTCAGACTGACGCAAAAACAAACGACCAAGGCTAGAATTTACTGGTTACTGACAAGACCGGTGAAGGTACGTTCGCTTATAATATGTCTGGTCCAGTGGCTATCCATGATCAAGACTTGACTTGTGTGACAGAGCGTGGAGAATAAAATTTTAAGAAAACAAGCCTTGGCACGATAGATTCGTATTTCAAAATGAGTCACTGCACGGCACGTTATTAGAAAGTTATTTGGGGAATAAAGCCCCTGACTGCGCGTGCGAAACATGACACAACGCGTTTGTCGCATGAACTCACGCCTCAATGTCAAACACATTTATTGGGTTCTTCCCCGGACAAGCGTTGGAATAAATGACTATCGGATTGACTATCGGATAGTGCAAATCCCAGTAAGTGAAGTTAAATGAATGTTTACGATACTTTTCAGATATAAAAAACCAATAAATATGTTTTATTGGATTTCATATCTTCATATTACGTGTATTCATGCAAAATAAGCTGGGGCTAAAACCCAATAAGTATTTTTGATTCCTTTTAATGTATGATAAATTTTCTATGTCATGAATTAATTCTAATGTTAAAATCAGTCATACAAAATTATCTGCTTTTATCTTTTTTGTAAGTGTGAATAACGTGATTATCTTTGAGCTTTAAAAACCAATAAATACACACTATGTGGTTCTCTCGCAAAACAATTACATAAAATTTTGCCATAAGTAGCCTTACGGTGTTCTCAACCAAAATAAATGTCTTATTCATGCATTTAATGGGTTATTTGGTTAGTATATCTCTATGTTACACTTACAAATCAGTTTAACTGAAAACATCACTAGGAGTAGCAAAAAATTCTGATTCTAGTGAGCTAAAAAACGAATTTTCGATTTTTTTGCATTTATCGGGTTTGAACAGTGCACCCTCGCTATGTTCATTCGGAAAGTCCATGATGCACATCGGTGAAATAATTTTTGAAATTGGATGTGTAGTTTCGGAGATTACCCCATACATACGAACGAACCAACTTTACCTCTTTATAATATTAAGTATAGCTTTTAGATATAGAATACGAGACTGCGCTAGCGCAGCTACGCATGCGCATGACCTTGATGCTTGAACAGCTCAGGGCACTGGGTGGACAGGGTGGACAGGTTGGACATGTTGGACATGTTGCACTCACCGGCCTCGTTGAGGTTGCGGAACTCCTGCGTCTTCTCGTCGCACTTGTCCTTGAGCGCCTGGAACTTGAGCTTGGTGTGGTACAGGTCCGTGGAGTGCGTGATGACGCACTCAGCCTCGGCGGGCACCTGCGAGGAGATGTCTTCTAGCCAACTCTCGCAGTCCGCTATGGACCGCAGCACGGCCTCGGTCCGCTCGAGCGCGCGGCGCAGGCGCTCGTTGTGCGCTCGATGGGTGGCCGCTACCGCCGCCAGCCGCCGAGCCAGCAGGCCCGTCTCGCTCTGCAGCCGCCGACCCAGCGCAGACTCGCACTCCTCCACCAGAGCCTCCTTGGCGGCGGTGATGCTCTCCATCTTCTTCTTGTAGGTTTCGATCTCTTCTTCGAATTTCTGAAACAAAAACAAGTCAAAAAAAATATTCCGTATCAAGTTTCCGACCACATACGAGAATATATCACGATACAAGATCACACGATCTCGCCTTTGGTTTTTAGTTTTGGGATGTTGTAGGTGGCACTGACGTTGCTGGTCTCCAGCAGTTGCTCCAGATGGCGCACCCCCCCGCCGGGCGCCCCCTCGTGCTGGCCCCCGCCGGCCTCCAGACGGTCCAGCCCCGCGCGCACCTCGCCGGCCCAGGTCTCCACCGCGCTCAGCAGCTGCACGCCTGCACATCGAGACAGCTGTTTAGTTTATCATTCATAATTATCATCAAGGAGTTCAAAGAATCAGGATATCAGAATGAATGCAAGTGTCTTTCGGTTCGGTCAGCCTGGGGTTACATGCGAACATATATGACACGGCAGGAAGCTTGTAACTTTGATTATTCACTGGTACGAATTGAATACTATTGTTTGGTTGAAAAAGCCAGTACTTGGTAGTTCAAATTATCACTTTTTAAGGGTTGTTCATAAGTATTCAAAGAAAATGTTGAATTCAAACCTTTCTCCATCTTATCGATCTTCCGCTCCAGAATAGCCTTGGAGTCCTCGAACCTGGTGACCAAGCTCTCCAGGCTGCTCTTGAAGTTGAGTTCCTGGACGCTGCCCTTCTCCTCCCGGTGTCGTCGCTCGGCCACCACGGCGTCGTACCGCTCCTGCAGCGCGGCCGCCTCCGAGCGCAGCTGCCGCAGCTCCGCCAGCTCGGCCTCCGCGCGCGCGCGCTCCGCCAGCACGCCGTGCGAGGCGAGGATGCGGCCCTCCAGCGCGCGGACGGTCGCCTGCAGGCTCTCGAAGGCGCCCCGCCCCCCCGCGCCGCCCCCCGCCGCCCTCAGGTCGGCCTCGCGCGCGCCCAGCTCCCCCAGCACCTCCTCGTGCTCCTCGGAGACCCGCGCGGCGTCCTCCTCCAGCCGGCGCCTGTGTCGCTCGGCGGCGGGGCGCGCGGCCAGCACTAGCGCCCTCGCCCGCAGCTCGTCGATGCGCGGGCGCAGCTGGCGCAGCGCGCGCAGCTTGTTGCGCAGATGGATGAGCGCGTTGTGTCGGGGAGGGCGCCAGGCGCGCGCCTCCGCCACCTCGCGGCGCAGCGTGCCCAGCTGCGCGCGCTGCGCGGCCAGCGAGCCGGCCAGCGCGCCCGCCGCGCGCACCTCCTCCAGCGCGCGCGCGATGTCCTCCCAGCGGCGCTTCAGCGCGCCGATGCTGACCGCGTGCTGCTCCGCCTCGTCTGCGGAGATCGAACATCGGGAGGTTGAAGGGATGCCGGATGAAGCTTTCCGATTTTAACGAACGATACGAATCTAGAGTACCTTCAAAATATTCGTTCTATCCGGCGACGTCCGATGATTCCACGGGCAGGCGTGTAACAGAAGCGTCGACATCGTCAAATCGATGACGTGATCATATCTATCATCAAGAATGGATGGCATTATCGTGCTTCATCCCTGACGATTACAGATGAAATGTAATGAAGAGATAGATCCGTAGGAGTGTGTGTACGGTGTACCTCTGAGCGCGGCGTGGTCTGCGAGCCGTCGTTGGATCTCCTCGACGTTGGCGAAGTCAGCTCGCTGCGCGACCAGCTCGGCCGCCACGCGCTCCGCCCGCGCCAGCACGTCCGCGCGCGCCGCCGCCGCGGAGGCCGCCTGTTCCGTGTCCGCGTCCGAAGACTCCTCTGCACCTTCCGCCTTCTCCAACTCAGACCGGCACTGATCGGACGATAACGCACCATTATACGATACTATTTACAAAAAAATTGATGAATTAAATACACTTATAAGATAAAATAAAGCGAGAGAAAAACCTTCTCCAGCGTGCTCTCTGCGCTGCTAGCCCAGTCCTCGAAGGGCTTGTAGCCCAGCTGAAAGTCTGCGGGCGAGGCGTCCAGCCGCGGCTTCTTGGCGTGCTTGCCGGGCGGGGCGGGGGCGGGGGCGCGCGGGGCGGGGGGCGGGGGGTCCTGCGCCGCCGGGGGGTCCTCACCCTCCACGTCCACCTCGAAGCCGAGCTCCTTCATCTGCAGATGACATTGCTCATTCTTAGGTCTGGAATCGGTCGGAGGGATCGGTCGCGGAGGAGCCGCGTGTGTGTGTGTGTGTGTGTGTGTGTGTGTGTGTGTGTGTGCACGCACCCGGTCCGCCTGCACGTGCAGGATGAGGTGCATGGCGTCCAGACGGTCCAGCAGCGCCTCCGCGTCAGCGCCGGCGGCCGTCAGCGCGCGCGCCTCCGCGGTGGCGGCCGCCAGGTCGCGGCGCACCGCTCGCAGCTGGGCCACGCGCGCCAGCACGTCCGCCACGGCGGCGACCGGCTCCGCCTCCATGCGCTGCAGGCGCGCCTGCGTGTGAGCCGCCGCCTCCGTGAGCCGCGCCAGCCGCGCGCCCCGCGACCCCTCCTCCGCCTGCTGCGCCTGCGCGCGAGCCAGCGCGCTCGCCGTCCACTGACACGCGTGCGCCCAGCGCTCGCTCAGCGCGCGCAGCCGGTCCTCGATCTCCGTGACGCCTGCAACGGACGCGGATGCGGGGGGTGACCGGTGGGCGGGAGAGAGCCGTCGATCGGATGGGAATGTGCGGGGCGGACGCTCACCGGTGTCGTTCTCGTCGACGACGATGACGCAGTCCGCGAGCGCGTCGACGGTGGGCTGCTGCGCGCGCAGGTCGGCGTGCAGCGCGGTGACGGCGCCCAGCTGCGCGGGGCCGGAGCGCGCGCCCAGCCGGGACATGCGGTCTTCGGTCTCCGTCAGCCACTGCCTGCGGACGTGGAGGAGGCCTGTCAGAACCCGATCGGATCTAGAGCCGTGGAGCCGGGAGGGTGGACCGGCGACGTACCGGAAGAGCTCGAGCTGGTGCAGCTGCTGCGCCATGAGCCGGTCGTGGATGCTGGCCTGCGTGTCCATGGCGCGACGCCGCAGCTGCTCCCAGCGCTGGTTGAGCAGCCGCACCTGCAGCCGCACCTCGGCCGCCTCCTCGCGCGACAGCCCGGCCTCCAGGATGAGCCGCGTGCCCTGCTCCAGCACCGTGCCCACGCGGCTCTGGTGCTCCGACAGCTCCAGCAGAAATTTCTGAAACGGATATCGATGAATATGAACATAGATCACTCGGAAAATCGTGAAGGAGAGATGTTATCTCCTATACGAGGAAGGGGAGGGATCGGTCACCTCGTGTTGGTGGAAGCGGTCCTTGAGGGCGGCCAGGTCCTTGGGCGGCGGCGAGGCGGCGGCCGCCAGACGCTCCTCCGCCTCCAGCAGCCAGGCCAGCACCTCCTCGAAGGCGCCGTAGTACCCGCCCAGCTCGCCCGAGCCCGTCGTCGCCGTCGACAGCGGACGAGACGGGACGCCCAGCGCCTGCGACGGACAACATTCATCAGACTCATGAAGGCACCGCTCGAATGGCATTTTATCAGATGATCTCGTCGGTGACCTCTTGCGGCGCTTCGGCCAGCGGCGTGGTGGGCTCGGAGGGCAGGCTCTCCAGCTCGGCCACGTCCTCCGAGGAGTGCGGCAGAGATTGGAACAGGCACATCAGGTACATCATGATCGACTTCTTGTCCGGATTCGGCGTGTTCACATCTGGAAGGTAATTCATTGTTGAAAGGTGACATCGTGATGATGATTAGTTTCGTAGCGCCTGCTATATCCAGCGGGGTGGTACCTTCCGGGTCGAGCAGCCTAGGGATGTCGAGGTGGTGGTGCGCCAGCGCGAAGGCGTGCTCCAGCCTCGCAGTGGGAGCGCGCGTCAGCACACTTGCGTAGTCGAACAGCGCGGGCCGCCAGCGGTGCAGCAGCGCGTTCAGCGCCAGCCCGTCGCTCCACGACGACGTGAAGTTGCGCACGTTCACGCCGCTGTAGTTCTGCACAACACAACTATGTTACCGACTCGCAGATCACCCGAGCAGCCCGGCTCCCTCACGGTCAACATCTCGCACGATCACGCCGGCGGGTGGGGCTTGTTTACCTGAGTGTGCGTGCGACACCACGCCAGTAGCGTCTTCTCCAGGTTGGTCTGATGTAGATCGCTCATCAGCTCCTTCAGATGGTAGTGGACCTGCCAGTGCAGAATGATGCTCCACACGAGACCTGCGCAACATTTTATTTGCATGAAGAAGTATGGTTCGGGACAAGATGGGTGAGGTACACAGGTAAGTGCGGTGGTTACCGAGGATGAGCTTGGGGTTCCCGTCGACGACGTCGTTGCTGCTGATGTTGACGAGCTTGACCCCGCTGGCGTCCAGCACCTGCAGCGCCGTGTTCACGTTGTTGATGTGGTGGACGCGCATGCGCCCGCGCTCGCGCTTCTGCAATCACACCACACGCGACCTCAACGACTTGTTCGTAAAACAAAACAACTCAAAATACCACAAGTGGTACAATTAAAAATATAAAAATATACTGCTATGTTAGGAGAGCAATTTGCTGAACTTTGGAGGTTCATTTTTGTTCATAACACCGAAGGTCATCGTCAGATCCTCACCAAATTTGACAATACTGGACCAACCAACTGGACGATATACCTTTTCAAACAAAAAAGTATATTCGGAATCGGTGAAGGCGTCTTCGAGTAATCAGGGGACATACATTAAAAAAAGATTCTGACGAATTGAAAATTAAAAAAAAAAAAAAAAGTGTCAGTGCTGGTAGAATTTGACGCTTACGTATTGCTGTGCGGTGAGTATCTCCAGCAGAGAGAGCAGGATCTCTCCATCTCGAAGGTCCAAGAAGAGATCTTCCACCAGCGGCTTGTCATTCTGAAATCACAACAATCAGATCAAAAAAAACTTAAACCTCCATCTTCACTAAATGATACCTACAGAGTAGAGCGCAATTTATTGTTTTAATTTTTTTACTATTTTTTTGTAGTACCGAACCTTATTATAGGTGTCATAAGAAAACATCGAAAGTAGTCCTTGTACTATATTTTCAAAAAACCAAGAAGTAAAGTCTGCAAGAAAGTTCTTCGGCCATTGCCCTCACTTGATCTACAATCGCTCATAAGCTGTGTCTAAATAGACCATGTAAATTGGTCCATTTAGCTGGAGCGTGTGGCCGGCGCCGCCGGCTCCGCAACAACTATGATTCAGTGAGTTCCTAATCGCTTGTTTAATTGTCGATTAACGAACCATGCTGCTTACATTTTGCGAAGCCTGTATGCGTGAATAGTTCCCGTATTTACGCCAATGCCGACAAAGATCCACAGCGGATACTTACCTTTACGAGCTGGGAATTTATCCATTTAGCGAAGGTTTTCTTCTGGACATCCTCCCGCTCATCTGGAACAATGACAACGTAAGAATGATTAAATATGCGTGCATTTAAAAAGTTAATGGAATATAAACATTAAACACCCTAAGTAATAATTTTAGATTTTAGAATCATTGACACGAAAAAAAAAAAAAAAAAAGTATTAAATAAAACAAGGGCAATTACGAACTCTCTACGTAAATAATTTAAAGCAATAATTTAAATGAAAATGTAGCGGAATGGTAGCAACGAATCGGCCACAGCGGGCGCTCACTGTCTCCCGTCGCTGCAGGCCGGAAGATCGCCTCACATGCCTTCAGGATAGTTATCATCTCTCATCTACACTTTTCCCTATTAAGATTAAATCACAAGTTCAAATTTATAAATCTTTATAGGCACATCTACAGGTATCACTGATGCTCATGATCAAGTTGGTACAGTCAGCAGCATAAAGATATTATGTAACAGGTTAGCCAAAATTATATTCGAGTCACAAATTCAATTTTATATGGGTTGTCAGAATAATCATATTATTGTAACCATCAAAATGGTCAATAATATCTTAGCAACAGTTGGCAATTTTATGTAACGCAACAAGATGTTCAATATTATGTTGGCGTATGAACTATTCAATGGTATCTACGCACCAAACTTTCCAAAAATATCTTCGCATGAAAGAAAAATGAACTCTAATGTCTCAAGTCACAGTCTTTTATTCGTTATTTATTCAAAAGTATCATCGTCCATTCCTTTTTTACGTGTGTAATAAACCATCTCTATTTATCTCTTTCATTTCGTGCATAACGTCATTGACTTGTCTATTGTTTAAAACTTAGTAAATTTATTAAAATTGCAAGAAGACAGATTTTTGGTACAAAGTTTTAGCGAGTCCCGCGGTTTTACTTGCTGTCTTAAAGAAACTGATTTAAATAATATTGCATGCCTAGAATAATATTATAGAGTAATTATTAAGCTTTAAATAGAGAGATGAAATAAAAATCCGATAAACTATATAAGAATGATATTAAATTAATTACTAGTAAATTAAAATTAAAAACTTCTCTCGTTACGGCGTAAATTTCCTTTCATGTCAGTTACGAATTACGAAAAGAGGAATCAATAAATTTATTTATTCAAGTGCATACTTACATCCTCGATTTCGTTCGCGCAGATCAGAAAAACGTAGAGAAAATTTAATATTACCGAAAACCATAATGACAAACAAACTATCGCACTTACAACGTATTTAAGAAAAAACTTTAAAATTAGATAGGTATAGTAATAGAAACTCTTTAGATTAGAAATAGTCATTGATAGAACTCGAGATAGATTATCATTTACCTCCTTGGAGTTCATTATCATAGATTACAAACTACGAGTGTACGTAGTTCAAGTCAATTCTGACATTCGATTTATCGTATTGATTACTTACATTAAATGTAATTAGAAATATATCGAATACCTATACATATATACAGTTTAATAATGGCTACATACCGAATAACTGAACTAAATAAGCATCAGATTATAAATTTACATAAGGAAGGCGTAAGCAATACTGATATATCGGATGAACTTGGCATAAGTGTAAGTATCCATCATCTCCACGGACCATCTGAGCAGGAAATGGCGAGATTGATATTTCTTAACGATAACTTTTTTATTTTTTAGACAAATACTGTAAGACTTTGGATTGAAAGATGGCGTCAAGAGGGAGACGTGGTCAAACACGTCTCTTTCGGACGACCAAGGAAAACCAGCATGGTCCAAGACTCTGCCATTGTTGGCACAGCGCGCCAAGACCGCTTTATTAAAACGTCGGAGTTAGCAGTCGCAAATGAGGTGTCGCAAAGCACCATAAGACGCCGACTCTACGAAGCTGGTCTGAAACATCGGGTGCCTGCAAAAAAACCTGGCCTAACGCCGAGGCATAAACAACTGAGGCTACAATTCGCTCTTCAATATTTAAATCATAATTTCAACCAAGTAGCATTCCTTGATGAGAAAGTTTTTACGTCTTCGGCTCACGGACGTGTATCTTTGTGGCGAGTCAACAATACTAGATACGATGAGGCAAACGTTCGGCCCAATAACAGAAGTGGCCGCATCAGCGTAGGGTTCTGGGGATGGCTGTCTGCGGCCGGACCCGGTGAAATAGTAGAGATAGGGGGCCGCTTAAATGGACGGGGATATAAAGAGATTTTAGAAGAATCGTTCTTTCCTACAGCAAGAAATGTTTATGATGATGAAGAACCGATTACATTCATTCATGACGGTTGCTCCATACATAATTCCAGGGTCGTGAACGAGTATATCGCTGGCAACGACGATTTAATTCTAATAAGATTACCTCCCAAGAGTCCGGACTTAAACATTATTGAGAATGTGTGGGGTAAGATGGTTCAACTGTGGGATCACACTCAAGCTCGAACTTCAGAAACATTGCGTGCGCATGTCACACAAATATGGGAATCCCTGCGAGGTGACCATTTTTGTTACAATGCTGTCCGGTCAATGAGACAACGCCTTTTAGATGTTATCAATGCAGAAGGAGGATACACAAGATATTGATTTTATTTAGTTTTATTCATGAATAAGCATTTTTGTTCGGTTTTAATGATGTGTTTAGTTTTTTAATATAAATTTTATAACATAATACCTAATTATATTTTTTTCTTAATTTCCTTTCTATTGCGGTACATAGCATGCTACATATTTAGGATCCTACAAAAATATTTTTAAATACCTAACTGATCTTTTAAGTCTGTCTCATAGATTAAATTTGTCATAATCATAAGATTTCTTGAAGGTATCAAGACTTTTATGGAAACGAATAAAAGACTGTGACTTGAGACATTAGAGTTCATTTTTCTTTCATGCGAAGATATTTTTGGAAAGTTTGGTGCGTAGATACCAATGAATAGTTCATACGCGAACATAATATTGGACATCTTGTTGCGTTATATAAAATTGCCAACTGTTGCTAAGATATTATTGACCATTTTGATGGTTACAATAATATGACTATTCTGACAACCCATATAAAATTGAATTTGTGACTCGAATATAATTTTGACTACCCTGTTACATAATATCTTTATGCTGCTGACTGTACTAGTTATTTCCAACTTCAGTAGTCCTGGCTGAATAAATTCCGAATGATCTCGGGATAAGTCATCACTCGTCTGACTCGCATCAGTAAACATGTTGTCACATTTGTCTCTTTGTCGATCTTGCATAATCTCAGACCGAGACGCGACGGCGACCTTCACATCGAAAAGCAAACGCATGGCCAATGTACGATTCTTCAGTTAATGGATTGATTAAAGTCAAGGTAATACCTACCATCAAGCATCACACGAAAGGAGAAGTAACAAATATCCCGGACACAGTACTTAGATGTAAGTATCAATTAATGACCAAGAAGACATAATTAGAACGATAGAAACATTACGATGGTTTATTACCAGTCGTATCAAAGAAAATAGAAACATTACATTACAAATGCAATCTTATTAGGTCAATAGAAAACCACATCTCATTCGTCGGGAAACGAGAGTAGTGATTGTAATTTGTACCCAACATGACGACACATACGTTCGTATTCTCAAGGCATTACCACTGTCTCATTACTTTATGGACTTTACGTAAATGAATAGTAATCAGGTAAATTGGGTGTTCAAAGTTAGATAACGTTGAGTATGACGAAATGTTCGCAGGATTATGTAAACACGAGCAGTTCGGGGACAGCGCAAGGTCAAGTTTTTGCCGCGCCTCTAGACGGCAAACTGCGGTAGAGCGGAAATAACTACCTTCTACCTTTGATGGCTAATACGTTTTTTTGCGTATGCATCAGGGTGAGTATCTCCAGCAGGCACTGTACTTTATTACTTTTCTTCGAATAAGCATTTATTTATTTATTTATTTATTTATTTATCTTCGGAAAACCAACAGCTTTTACAAAGTGTCCTTAAAAAACAATATAGAAATAGTGAGCCAATTAAAGGTTTTCACTAATAGTAACAAATTAAAAAACTTAAAAAAACTTAAAGCATTCTAAGTTAGCACCGAACAGTTCGTTAAAATGAAGTAAGTATCAAAGACCAGACCTTTTTAAGTTAACATTTTAATGGCGAAGTTAAGTTGACCTTTAAGACGCCCCGTCAATAAAATCTACAAAACGATCGAGCTAACTAGATAAGTAGGTCACACACAACATACGAGTTAGTAAGCTCAAGCAAACAGCTTCCCACACAGTCACACAGCGATCGAGGCTTTGACTCTGATGTCACTGATCATTTCTCAATTCGAAATACAAATAAACGCGAACGCGATAGTTATACTTCGAAGACCAAATTTATCTCATCAGTCTATTTAAGTTGTAATCTATAAAAGTTCTGTTACTTTACGAGTATCGTAAATGAGTAGCTGGCATTTCCTTCCGGCCTATCTCGACAAATCTCCGCGAGCGTGGAATACAGATGCGGCGCGGCGCGGGCGCGGCTGGCTGGCATGCGACGTTCTGTTTGTTTGTGTTGCCCGCGCTCCCCACCGCGAGGGCAAACATGACGTTCAAGCGGTTCGAGCCCTTTTGCCCGAGTAAGGTAAACTTTCATATTAATTATCATTACAGCGCCGACACGGCTCCTGATTTGCAACATTTAAGAGGCTGACAGCCTATAATAAGTTAAGCGTGTTATCTGTCTTGGATATTTTATCTTTAAACCCAATCGCAGGCGTAGAGAAGTGTTCTGACTGTCATAGCCCGACTGTGATCGATTAAAAGTAGCAAAAAAAAGTCTTCATTTACTCAACAGTCGAGTATGAGTACCTAGTCCTATGATGAGTTTTTAGGCTCTCAATTTTGCTCCCGCTAAAGGTGAACTGACATAGACTAGTGATTAGCTCGGGAAAGCTTTCGATTCGCGAATCTGTGCCGCATCTAATGTACATCGGATCGGCGCGGCGCAGCCAGCATTCCAGCTGGGCGCACGCACGAGCCACGGAGCAATTTCTCTTCATCAGCACCCGCTGCCTGCCGCCGGCGCCGTCGGGCATGGCAGCCACGCCTTGCACTGCACGACACCATTACCGTACACTTCGATATGCCTCACTTTCGGAATAATATACAAAATCTTAGGATACTAACTAAAGTAAAGATTTTATTTTCCTGGTGGAGCGAGTCGCGTTGGAACAGGCAATAGAATCACCTAGCATGTAAGACGAAGTTGAAGTGGTCCTCGAGGTCCTAACAAAATAAATGTTTTTTCTTTCTTTCTTTTATGTTGAAATATTTTTTTATAAAGATACACTAAATCATTAATTAAGTTGTATAAGTTGACCTTTTTCAAGTATTCTAAAGATGATCTACTACCCCGATCTACTAGTGTTAAAATCGTTTGGTAACGTATAGTAGAGTTTTAGAGCTGCCGGCAGCGCCGCGAGTCAATGCTCCTCGCCGGAAAATGTCCGCATCTCATTTACCAGACGTGAGCTAACTAACAGATTATCCATCCGTAACGCATAACACAACACGCATACCTACACTCTATATAACTACACTACACGTTTGGGAACAATTAAATGTTTTATAGTCTTCTTCTTCCTGCCCTTATCCCACTATGTGGGGTCGGCACAACATGTATTCTTCTTCCATTTCCCTCTATCAGACGTCATCTCAGCACTCACTCCTTTCTTACTCATGTCATCCCTCACACAGAAAAAATGTTTTATAGTATAGGTGTATATTGAACTAAAACATGCAATCAGATTTCAAGCGAGCCCAGATAACTATTTATAAACGGTTTCCTGCTTCCAATTGATTAGTGATGTATGTTTCAAGATGCAAAAGTGCCCATATCGTCTAACGAGTGACAGGTTTTTAAGAGAAACTCGCCGCGCCGTCTGCCAGGATTCCCAGTATGGAAACAAGAACCACTTACTCATTCACATTTCATTTGCCAAAATCAAATATAAGAGTTTTTTATTTCCATTATTTTTATGAATTTAGTTACTTTAATAAAAAAAACAAAGTTCCAAAAGCCTTTTTTTAATTCCGAATTCTGATATGCTATCTAGTGATTCATAACCATGTAAAACTGGAAAGGCTCAAGTCATAGAATTAGCTCAAGTTGATTCAGTGTTATCTTTTTTATTTATGTAATATCTTTTTCAGGTGGTGTCAGGTGGTTGATGAACTCTCCGACAGTTAGCGGCGCGGCGCAGCAGTGAGCAGCGTAGTAGATAAGAGGATGTAGCGTAGTGCCCGGCGCGGCGCATAGTAATGGCTTATTGTAGGCGAGCCATTGTCTCGCGCGCGAGTGATACCAGTTACGGGAATGCTGATATAAAATATGAGTAGTGGCCCTGGCCGAAGCCGATAAACCCATTAGAATCGGTTATTTAGATTAATACCAAACAAGCGCGTAAGAATCGTTTGGTAATTGACAATCAGCGCCAATTTATCAAAGTCTGTCATCAACATTACTAAAGAGTAACGTATCTTCCTACTCCTAGGGCAATGTGAGGCGGTTGAGAAGGAATTTATGAAAATTCTCACGGAATGGCAACAATGCCCCGCGGGCAATCCCTGCAATGCAGATACAATACGGTGACACAAGTCTTTATCCAGAAACTGGAAACGGATAACAAATACGAGTATATAGTACGGCAACTGAACAGCGCTACCGGTCAGCACAACGACACGATTGATCAAGAGAAGCCCACCTCGATTAATCTAATAATTTGTCACGCATAGGTATATATCACGTGAATGCGCAGGCTAACACTTGCCTAGGTCCTAATAGTTGGTCATCATGCATGAATTAGAAGATGACATCACCACTGCGGCGGCGCGGCAGCTGCGCCAGAGAAACCGCGGCGTTGCGGGCTCAGACATTGTTGGGCCTTAACATTCCAGTTTGGGTCATGTAAACTTGATAACAGCTTATCTTAAATTCATGACGCATTTCATTTAAGCAACACAATCATACCACTTATTCCATCTTACTAATACAATAAAAAGTAACGCTTAGAGTTCGTTAACACGCACACGACCGACGTCGAAAGAGACTGGATAGTATGTACTATACAAAAAATAAACTTTGTCCATAAACATAATATGAATAGTATTACAATAAGTAAACAATATGAATTAATAAACATGAAAAAGTGATGAGTAGTTAAGTAATGCACTTTATTAGAATGACCGATATCGTAGGTTTTACAACAATCAAGTAGATGTGAGTCGCCGCGGCCGCCCCGTGGTGACCGAAAACGTGCTAATTGAGTGGCGCTGACGCATTCCACTCAATTCTATCTAATAGAACGCGCCGCATACGACAATGTCAAACTAAATTGCACATGTCCGCCTTCAGTCGCCTTAACTAACAATTCCAGCAAACATTATTAGCATCGTCAGCAATTACAAATTGGTGTCAATAGCACCATGTGTGGTCTAGGGTCTAGCACACTCCCAAAGTCTCAATGCCTAGGTAGATGCTCTCCTGACGCGCGAGTTTTTAACTGGCGCTGTACCGGTGTTCCATGTTAACTTCAGCAGTCATTATCAATACCTACTAGCTTACTCGCCTCGCTTTTAGCTTGATTAGTACTAGGGGTTACATTTAAGACGTTTCAATGAAAGCAAGGCAACCACGTTAGTCCTGCCTGAGTAAGACATAACGCGGTAAGTAACACAAGGAGGGAAGACATGAGTGACGCAACGCGCGCACTGCCGGCCGCCCATCTGCCGCTGCCGGGTCAGGTCAGAATGCGCTCGTTATGCAATGCCGATGCCTACGCGCAGGCTGCACATAACCTGTCGATTGTTCTGTCCAGTTACATGAACGGTGAAGATGACATAATCTTGATTTTAACTTGAATAAATTATAATTTCTAATATAATTTGTATTATGGTAACGATAGGTAAGGTTCTGTGTGCAATAATAATTAGGTGGGTATTTAAATGATTTGAATTAATGGAAATGTTTTAATATTTCCTTAGGTTGTTGTGAGGATAGGTTCGCGTGTCCGCACCTACATTGGCCGGCACCGGCGCGGGCGCCGCGTCTCATTGAGATTTATGATGCGGGTGCGGGAAGGGTTCCCGATACTTAAACATATTATTTAAAGAGTGTGTCCCAGAAAAAGACAAGTTAGGTTATTTGGAAATAAATGTTGAACCTAAGTACCTAAAACAATTATTTTTATACTAAGTACCTATACAATACTAAAAGCATTGTTAAATAAGGTGTCCCAGAATGTGATGATATGGTATGTTTGTTATCTAACCCAACTCCTTCACAAACATCTAGTGTTTTCAAGGGCGGATTTTTTCTGGGGCCCACGGGTATTTTTATGTAGAGTTGTTAAAGTATTAGGAATGATTAAATAACAGAAAAAATATGAGTGCTTAATCTTTCTCCACCTTACGCCGATTAAAGTCATATCTTTGTGTTTAGTCAATTTCAACAGTGACATGGTAGGTAGTCGAAGTGTAGGTACCAAATAAACCACCAACCAACGGTGCGCGAGATCACAACTTCCAATGTAGCATTTTTGACATACTTTTTAAGAAACTTAACAAACAGCTAAACATAACAAACTTGCTCTTACTATTCAATTTGATCCCAGTTGCTCTACCTACTGAATAAACTACTTTTGACTTTTGAAAACTATCTGGTTTATAATATTTATTTGTTTTTACTTTTTTATTGTTCAAATTTATATAAAACTAGAGTTACAGTAATTGAAGAAACTTTCACTTAAGCAGACTTAGTTTGCTTTACTTAAGAGTAGAAAGAAGTCACACTAGTTGGTTCCATAAGGATGAAAATGATCTGCTGAAAGGTGAGCTCTAATATTTCCCAGCTTTCTTCAGCACAATTGGTGCATGACTGCATGGGAGATATCTCCACCGAGTGCCCGCACACATCTTCATTATATTCTACCGTTTTATCATTAACAGATTAGCAGACCATCCAATGTAATTTACAGTGATCCGAATAGGTAGACTATATTTACCTAAAGTTCAAGTGTGGAAGTAACAATGAGTTGTTACAAGTTGTTCCTCTACAATCCTGAGATTATGATAATGTTTAAATTCCGGGATTTCATAAGCATGAAAAGGACTTATTTTAAGATCATATAATAAAAGGACCATGTATTGTTTTAAAGAATATTTTTTATGGGTTCCGACGGAAATCCCAAAATGTTATAAAAAATAAAATATTTAAAGGAATAATCTTTCAAATCAATAGTGTATTAACTGAGGTTATACATCCTACTATCCTACTAATCCTACTAATATTATAAAGGTGAAAGTTTGTGTGTGTAAGTATGTAAGTGTGTTTGTTATTCTTTCACGCTAAAACTACTGAACGGATTTGGCTGAAACTTTGAATATACATAGTTTATGACCGGGAATAACACATAGGCTACTTTTGATTCCGGTATTCCCACGGGAACGGAAACTACCGCGGGTAACACCGCGAGGCGCAGCTAGTAATACATATAAAGCTCATTTCATGATTTTGAAATCCTGGGATTTCTCAAAATCTCGGGATTATAAAGGAGGTATTATCAACTCTGTTACTTCCACTTTAGAACTTTAGGTATACTCTACCTATTCCGATCACTGGTACTTACTTTAGTAAGCCTTGTTACAATTATTAATTGATGTTTTTTCCTAGTATTCCCTCTACTAGCACAAACTTTCAATACCTCTTAGATTTTGAGATATTCAAGATGCACAGGGAGTTACAGTCAGTGACATGTAAGATGTGGTAATCCTAAATTGAATATTTGTTCTAATGCTATAGAAAGAATAGAAGCCTGAATGAATTAGGTACAGTAACAAATTGAACTGATTATCAATGAATCAGATGTGTAGGGAGTCGCGTTGGAACAGGCATTAGAATCACCTAGCATGTAAAACGAAACTTAAGTGATCATTGAGGTCCTACAAGAATAAATGATTTTTCTTTCTTTCTTTCATAAGCAGATCATTCGCAAAGCCTTCTTATTAAACAAATTAAGTATGTTTATCTCTGTTTTATTCTTAGGGTAATTTTATATTCATGCATGCAATGCTTAAATTGTCATATTCAATAACAATCTAGATCAAAAATAAATAGTTTTAGATTTTAGGCTTCTGGAATTGTATTTTGTTTTGTGAATTTATAATAAATCATCATCATCATCATTTCAGTCTATTTCCACCCACTGCTGGGTATAGGTCTCCTCTTTAACACGCCACTCTCTCCAATGTCTTGCGAGTCTCATCCACTGATTCCCAACCATTTTAACATTATAATAAATAAAATAAAATAATTACTAGAGGCAATTCGGAGTGTCGCAAAAGCTAAACTTAACTAACTAAAAATGTTGCCATCCCTTTCATATCGATGGAAATAAAAAGGATGGCATTAATTTTAGTTAGTTTACTTTAGCTTTTGCGACACTCCGAATTGCCACTAATACCTACCTAAATATTGTTTCATTGTAATTCTTATATCATATTCATGATTCAATCTTAATCTCAATTCGATGTTCCCTTGGAAGCAAGGAGGTGCACCTCTTAGTGCCACTTGCACTTTAACTGATCGACTGGCACACAACGGCTACAAGGGTTAATGTTAGAGACAAGTGTAAAATTCAACAACAAACAAGTAAGACCTCTGTCATTGTGTGTAAGTATAAAATTATGGAACGTGAAAATAATCTTATCAGAGTACAGATAATCTTGGCGAGTATATAAGGAAAGTTGGCCAAATATATCAACATTATGTACAGAGCGCGCCGTCTCAGCAGAGCGACAGATAAGATAAAGGCGGCGGCGGCGGCGCGGGCAGGTGCCGGCGCGTTGCATCACCGCGCAATAACCCTTCAGATTTTTTGTATGTGAGACGAGTCAAGGCCTCGCTCGATCAAGTTACTGATCCAAAGTACCGTTCAGCTTACGCCCATTCTGTACTGACCTACGAAACTCTGCTCCATTTCTCTAGACTTCGTTTCTCCACGACTGGTTCACTAAGAAAAGATGTCTTTAGGTAATGTTGAAATAATTTCGTGAAGACATCACAGAACAAGCACCGCCACTCGCGAGTTGAAAACTTAGTCCAAACTTTGCAAAACAATCCTGAGGGAGTACTCCAGCCTCCACTCGGCCAACTGGAGCACAGCAAGCGCGGCTGTTGAATTGAAACACTCAAGGCACTTATTTCTTACAGTCTAACAATGCAAATCTTATAAGAAATAACTTTACAATGCTTCAGAAAAATAATCACCGACGACGGACAGACCGGACCGAACCGAACCAAACCAAGTTAGTTACACACACTAGCAAAACTAACCAATCCAATCCATCCCCAAGCGCAGTCCAAGCAAGAAAGTGAATGAAAAGATTGAAAAGAAAGAACGAATGTAACCATAATGATAATGACATTAGTTTGACAGGAGTATTGTTGGAGAGTATCACCTAGTGTTGCCACCGGCAAGCTGTAAAGAAATTACTATTAAGTTAGATTACGTAATGTAATACAAAATCTGATTTATCAGCCATCATTCAAAGAGAATATAACCACTACGTTTATCATCAGATAATGGTGTCAATTCAGATGTCGCAAAAACTAAACTAATTTGACAGCACTGACTGAAATTGATCGTTATGAAATGGACGACAAAATTTTTAGTGCTGTCCAGTGTCCATAGTAGTAATTAGGGGTTTATTATACGATATTTCTCTATACTACTCAACGAACGTTAGAACACCTGTATAAAGGTGTAGGTACGTCCAAATGGAATCGTAGTAGGTAGGTACTACCTACTACGTAAGTAATTTATTTGTTTGTGTATAGATAAATCTGTGTTTGTTTGTACCTATGTTATACTATGTATTACCTACTACCTATGTGTTATACCTACTATGTAGGTAGGTATAATAATGGTATGCCTACCTATGTATTACCTACTACCTATGTGTTATACCTACTGTGTAGGTAGGTAGGTATAAATATGAAAGGACATTTTAATTATTATGTAGACGTAGATTTGAACTTACTTTGATGATAGCTGAGATGCTTTTCGTAAGGCGCGAAGGCAATTGCCGATGCCTCTTCAACTTTGACAATCCAAGTTATTTTTCTGTGTCCCATTCTTGGTGATTCCGACGCTGCCATCTCCCTGGTCATGTCACACTCGCTCGTCACAGGCACTTTATTTTCATGCACATGATTAACCTAACACTTTATTTCCAAAAAGATACAGCACACATTGGTAGATTCTTAAATATTTTAATAGAGGAGCGTTGGGTGGGAAGCGGCCGCTGATCGAGAGAAATGGAAGGAGATGGGGGAGACATGTCCCACTGCTGGGTAAAGGTACCTACAGATAGACTACCTAGGTATTACGTATTACTTTTATACCTATCTATACCTAACATGGATGTATTATATTCTATACTTACATAATAATATAGTAGGTACATTAGGTATTACCTACATTAAGGAAAATAGCTACGTCGGGTAAGATTTACAGATGGCGATACCTACTGTGTTGGGTGGGTGGGATACAAGTGGGATAGTATAATATTATATTATCTATGGTTGGGATTAAAAAATCAGCCGCGGCGAGAAGGCCATCTTTTTCCGTAGTATTGTATAAAGTGTTATAATTCTCTTTGATCATAATGGTATTATTTTGAAAACTTTGGGAGACTTTTTGCCCAGCAGGAAATATAGGTTAGCATAAAAGTAGGAAGATGGATTAATACATCCATGACCTATACCTACCTAGGTACGAACGCCTTCTTTTTACCTCTTTACTTAGCAATAACTTAGCTTTACGTAGTATTATATTCTCTTTGTCTTTACTTAGCACGTCCACTAGAAACGTAGTGTTTTTATTCTCTTTGCCCACTAGTTACTCTACTCAGAAGAAGACTAGATATCACAAGGATGAGTAGGTAGGTATTTCATATTTCTCTGTATGAGCCTAGGAACAAGCAGTAATACATCCATGGTATGAGTAGTTTTTATTCTCTTTGGGTATGTTATAACAAAAGTTTTGACGGTGACATTTATGACATTTGTATTGTATGTTATGTTAACCTTTTTGGACTTTTAAATTTGTGGTGAACCGACTAATAGCTACACTACATAGATCTAGGAACAAGGATATCTGTAATACATCCATGACATAGGTAGATGCATATTAAGTAAGTAAGTAGATGGATCTTGCGTTTATTTATTTTTTTGGTACCTACGGCTATTTTTAGCCGCACAAGTTCACCTTGCTTGAGACTGGCTGGCTTCAAAGTTCAAATCTCTACTCTGTCTGTCTCTACCCATGGGCCTGCCTGCCTCTATTCGCTATTAATTATTGTTCCCGTCAGCCGAGCTAACTGACCGTGTGTCATTCATCATCATGATCATCATAGTTGTAGCACTAAGTTAATGAATAAATGTTTTATTTTTATTTTAGGTATTTGTTTTATTTTTAATTAATCGGATACCTACCGCGCTGACGTTCATATAATCAAAGACGATTAATATTAATCGTCTTTGATATTATCAACGTCTATCTATAGCAAAGTCAAAAAGGTATAGGTCGCGCCATGTAAAAAGAGCGCTGGCTGACAGGTTGCGCAGTAGGCAATTTATTTTGAACGAATCATCGCGCATAAAAGTTTTAGATTGCGAAATTTTATGGTTTAATTTAAAGAAGTAAGAAATAAATGATGTACCTAAATAATATTTATGATGTAAGTAAGGTCAACTAGGCTAATTGCGTCTACGGGGCTAATGCATCTTTTTGAATTTATTTGAAAACGGTTTATTCTACACAGGTTTCTGCCATCTTTGTTCACTTATTCAAGTATTGAGCCATTTTGTAAATTACACTTTTTTGGACAAGTTGCAACTGCAACAGGTGAGTAACCAAATCCATTTCAATACATTTATTTTCAATAGTTGACAGATTTCTTCAATAATGATTGTAAAGAATAGAGAATCCTTCGCTTGCACAGATAGTTATTTTTAGTAAATATGCCATAATTCAAGAAATAATTAAATCTCTATTTTTAAGATTTGGATTAATATCTTGGTCTAAATGCGTCTGCCGTTCTGGGGCAATTGCGACTGTGGGACGCATTTGCCCCAAAAACAGAAAACGTCAACCTTTTTATGTCTTACGTTTTTAAATGAAATTTTATATCAGATAAATGCCTACTTATTTGCCATGGTGATATTGAAAGACATGGACATTGACAAATACTTAACGAAATATGATTTTCTAAACTTTTTGATCTCGTAATATAATAATTGATAGTACCGAAGTGAACTAACAAGTGCCTAATTTGATTTAAATAAAGTTAAAATTACTTGCCAGTATTTTGGCATATAAAAATGGCGCCACCATGACTTTTTTGCAAACCTGTAGTGCTAACATTTACAGAGGTAATAAGCGCGAGCCACCCAAGTAAAATGTTGACAACATCTGCATTTAGTATCGGATAAATGCGTCTATCAAAAACTGGACGCATTTTCCCCCTTTTTACTTAATTGTACCTGAATGCGCGAAATATTATTTTTGTCTAGTTTAACTGTCATTCCATTGCACAGAAACTTGATGCAAAACAAAATTCTTTGTTTTTAACACGAAAAGCTTATCAAAAAAGTTTTTACTCAAGAAAGACGCATTTGCCTAAAAAGGGGGTAAATGCGTCTAAAATGCCATTTTTTAAAAAACAATCATTTTGACTCTTTTTTAAAACTCTGGCGAAGAATTCACTACTATAGCTTTGTACAGAAATAGCCATACTTTTGGACTACAGTTTCAAAAAGTGAAAAATGCCATAAATTCGCTCACAATATGGAGTCAAGTTGAAGTGATCGAAAAATATGACGCAATTACCCCGGTTGACCTTACCTACCTATATTGTTTTAGGAAGCGACTCTTAGTAATATAGTTGACTAGCTGCACCTCGCGGTGTTACCCGCGGTAATTTCAGTTCCCGTGGGAATACTGGAATCAAAAGTAGCCTATTTGTTATTCCCGGTCATAAACTATGTATATTCCAAGTTTCAGCCAAATCCGTACAGTAGTTTTAGCGTGAAAGAGTAACAAACACACTTACATACTTACACACACACACACACAAACTTTCACCTTTATAATATTAGTAGGATTAGTAGGATAATTGAAACAATTATGAACAACAGAAGCAACAAAATATAAATGATTACCTAAGTATTTTTTTTATTAAAGATAGGTAACTTATCAATAAAAATCTATATAGGTACTTACTTGATATAATCTACAAATCCGCGAGTGAAAAGTGAAATCCTAGTTCAAAAATAAAATAATAGGCCCGGTACTTTCGTGCGCGAGTGTACCCATAGGCAAACTTACCCCCTCCACCTTCTCCCAGCGCTCTTTTTACGTGGCGCGGACTATAGGTAGATATGATAGATATAGGTAGGTATTATATAACATTTATTTGGAAAACACAAAGCACAGACGAACATTACAATATACAAATAGAAAGGGAGACAGACAGTAGATTAGAGATCGTAGGTAAGTAGGTAGGTACTTACAGCTAAATTAGAAGCTGTCCCTATTCAACATTGAGTAGGTAGCCATACATAGCGTCTGGCGTAGGTGTAGACCAAATAGGATCGGTCAGTAGATACCAAATAGGTAGGTATCTAGGCCTTCTTACCTTGGGTGCTATGCTACACAGTCATGGACTCTTGGGGTAGGTAGGTAGTATCTGCTGGGCTCCAAGCTAAACTGTTAGATCTAATACACCAAAGTGTAGATCGATCTTGGACAGCTTTTGGACATATTAACAGAACATAGCTAGGTATAAGTAGGTAGGTACCTACCTAAACGTAGTGTTTTTAATCTCTTTGCATGTATGATCATTATTACCTACCTAGGTAATATTATTACTTACCTTCTTACATTATTTTATTTTTTTCATAAAACTATGCATGCAACGTCATCGTCCTACAAATACCTACTGGGAGTGCTATCTGATTATGATAAATAAAGCTACTATTATGATTATTTCGGCCCTGATTGTGTGGTAGGTAGTGAGTGATAATAGTGCAAACCAAATCCGATAGTGAAGCACCAAATCTCTAAAATTATTTAAAACGACCACAGCGTGCTCTCTACGTGGGAAAGGGACCTAATCTTTTTTCGTTCCATACCGGTATTTCGAACGAAACCGCTTGGATAGTTCCGCTCGCATTAACCGCTCGCAATAGAGGTTACGGTAGAATGTAACTGAAAGAAAGAGGTTGTATTGTAGGTTTTTAAGGCCAAACCGGTTTTCCAAGCCCTGAAGGTACCTATCTACATCTGTGCAACGCAGTGGCGCTCGTACATCTTGCTTAGGTACTATACCTACCTACCTACTTACATCTTAAATAGGCGGTCGTTGACACCATCCCGTTGTCCTATCAACGATTGATCGTCCCAATTGAATGCTATTCGAACGCAGAACCAGAACAATAAAGATGATAGTCCCCTTTACTTTATAACTAAATAAATATAAGTACTTGGACATTCCACACGGCGTCATCTAGTCCCAAGCTAAGCAATTAAATGCTTGTGTTATGGTAACCAGATGACTGATAAGGGTAAGGCCGCCAAAATTGTCAATTTTTTTGTGTGACTTTTTGTCGTTTTTTGTTGCAGTTTCTTATGGTTAAAATATTCAATAAATTGTTGAGTATACCTGAATTATAGGTATACCGTCGAAGAAATAGATGATAGTCCTCTGCTATATTAATAATATTTTTGCGAAAATCCTTAACATAACATTTTTTATTAATAGTTTAAATAAAAAATGTCTCTTGCTTTTGTGTTACGTTTTTTTTTGTGTGACAAGTTTTTATCCCAAAGCTACTATTTAAACTACCAAAGTGCAAACCACAGTATTAATACGGCAACACTGTCATCCAAACAATTGAAAAAAAAAATCCAGCTCTTTTATTTCGCCTGTAAAGGCACCTAAAGTGCGCGTCACTTTATGCGGTTGTGTTCATAAAAAAAGTTTTATTTGTGATTTTTGAGGTAAGAAACAGATTTTTGAATGTTATTGTATTAAATTATTTAGCAATGAGGTCAAAAGTATACTTAAAATCGCCCATTACGGCCTAATTATAATTAATAACCGAGTTATGACCTATAATTGTTTTGAAAATTTCGCTTTTGTGTTGCATTTGTATTACATTTATGTCACTTTTTTATTATTGTAACACAAATGTATGTGTTACGTAACACAGTAGATCTATAAAGCCGCAAACATAGTGGTATTTGGACTGATTTTTGAAAGTAATGTGTAATGTGTGAAGTTTGTTTTACTAACGTTATCCAGCGGCCAATTGTTTTCTATTGAATAACTTCTATTGAAATAATATTATAATTAATCTATTTATGTGCATTAGTAACTATACATTTTTATTTTAATGCCGTTAACTGCCCCAGAACGACAAAGATCGAGAAAAATTAAAAAAGCTATTTTTTCCTTAGTAAAATAGGCAGTATTTTTGTGTTTTTCTGCCTAAGGGTACAGTAAAAAAAGAAAAGTTTATCTTGCATTATTTTAGGTTATTTATTTAACCATTATGAAATCACCTTTACTCAAAATATGTGTTACTTTTGGGTTACATTTGTGTAACGGTAACACAAAACCTGTTGTGTTACTTTTGTGATATAATTGACAATTTTGGCGGCCTTACCCATAAACTACATAGAGTACATTTTTTTTTGTAAATACATAGGTACCTACTTACATTATTATACATAGAAAACACCCAGACACGAAACAAATATTTGCAGATCATGCAAACATTTGTCTCGCAGCGGGGATCGAACCCGCAACCTCTGCGTCTCAGGCGGGCTTTCGCCCACTGCGCCACAGAGGTCGTCTTTAACTCTTATAAGAATAGGACTCGCAAGCGTAGTAGGTAAGGTAGGTAAGTACTTATGTCTGTCTGACATTTGGGCTATTTTCATCGCACAGCTTTTGGAACGCATTACTTATCAGTTTATTTAGGTTTGTAGGTACCTAACTCGGTAGGTAGGTAGGTACCTACTCCAGAACCAGAAGAGATAGGGTAAGTAGGTACTTACCTACTGAATAGAAACAAGATTCCTTGTTCCTATTACCCATCTCTGGTCTAAGGAACATACTACCTACCTATAAATAACCTGATCATCGGTTGGTATTGAGAGGTACCTACCTACCTATGCTTATTCAACAGCAACACTACCAACTAATTTTTTACTTAGGTAGGTAGGTACCTACCTACTATCTTCATCATACTATCTAATCTAGGTACTTAAGTACCTATACCTACCTATAAAAATATAGGTAAGTAGGTAGGTAAGTACCTACTTACTCAGGTAAATAATGAGTAGGTGGGTTTGGTGCCGACCCCACGTAATGTGGGATAAGGGCAGGAAGACGAAGAAGTAGAAGGGTAGGTTTGGTAGTAAGTAGGTAAGTACTCCTGACTCCTACCCCACCTTTCAATAAAACTCAACTGGCCCTAGGAACATAACAAAGCACAGTGAATTGAAAATTCCATAATATCACTGACACAGTGCACTGAATTGATTGTTATAAAAATAATAGGTACCTAAGTATTTAACTTAAGAACAGTTCTAGTACCTACCTAGTTATTTGTTAATAAAATAAATTACAAATATTACCTATACTTACTTAAGTAAGTAGGTAATATTAAAATTTAATGATATCGGAGCGGGGCCGGGTCGACCGACGCGCGACGCACCGAGGAGAACGCGTGCTCGCTCGCGCTTCTTCACCGACCAACTATCATAATATTATCAGAACACAACAGAAATGGCGGGATTCTAATCAGAATTATTTTCCTTTGCCGCCCCGTCCGAACTTATCAGGCAGGCAGTTAGGTCTATCCTACAAGCCGAAAACGATGCATCGTGTCAATTCGTGTCATCGCAGGTCAGCTCTTATGTTGGTGAATACTGAATTCGGAACAATACCAACTTAAGCTGACCTGCGATCATTGTCACGATGCCTCGTTTTTAGCATAGAGAGTAGGTAGAGTAGACCACTGGGCTGTCATCTTGAGACGTGATGCAAGGTGCATTATCATTGTGCGCTCTTTAAAAAGAGCAATATCAAGAGCTTCCTTCGGGTAGTAACTTGAATGATTCACTTACTGTGTACGACTGAGCCACCGTTGCCTCCATTTTAAAGTTAAAGTAAAAGTAATCTGGCATTAAGTAAATATGTGATAACATCACATATTTAATGATAATCACTGATAGCCATGGTATCACATAAAATCAAATTTTACAACTAGAATGAACTCTGTTGTTTCTGTTCTGTCGTCGTCGTCGTCGTCGCGTCGGTCGAGCCTCTAGGCTCTAGCTAGCTAGCTAGTCTCAGCGCCCCGCCTCGTGTGCGTGGTGCGGTCGGTGCCAGCCGCCGCCGCCACCGCCCGCGGCCCCGCGCCCTCTGCTGCGCGCCCGCGCCCCGCCACGCTTCACACAATAATACAGAGAACAGAGGCAACACCCTTCATTCAACAAATTACTACATTAACTGATGTGTCACAGTTTGCTCCAGTTTTAGTGACACAGTTTCGACAGACCAGAGCTCACGCGGTGTCGGTCAGTCGCCTGATGCAACTCTAATAGCAATCAATTGGTGTGTGACAGTGGTGCTGTATTTCTAGGAGTTGCCATACGGTATCAACAACTGAGCCCTGAACAACTAGGTTCGATACGACCGACTCCTTGTCTTTCGTTTCTCGTGCGGAAAAGTGTGTAGTGGTTTTTGACCTTTGGTGACGGAGACGGTGGTGTAAAAATTACGAATTTGTTATATTTGCAAAATTTAAATCTAATGTGTTGCTTCTATGTGGGTGGGTCATGCATGGTGCTTACATGCATGTGCATGCAGCAGACCTACTTTTAAATACTTCAATTATGTGGGTACTGGGTAGATATTGTCTACTTATAACTGCGTGCGACATGTTCGTTGGATCATTATTAGCCCAGTGAATGTGGTGGGGTCGCGTGCTAGTGAGTGCCGAAGATGAATGGCACATCCGATGCGTCTACTTCCACTGACGATGTAAAGGTGAGTAATCAACTGACAAGTGGACGGTACCGGTGCCGTGTTAGGGTTTAACCTTAAAAAACAGAAAAGCGGGACTGAAGCTTTACTGCGTATGACTTCAAAGGCTTGGCAACGCTATTCTCAAACAAAGAATAAAATACTTAATAAATATCCTAGAATTTTTGTACAGTGTTTTCTAGTCCCAAACTAAGCAATGGGTTTCATTCATGTTTATAGGACTTATGGTTTCGTTTGGATATGCGTTCCGCTGATATTTCAGTCAGTCAGTCAGTACAGACAGTAGGTAGCTAAAGTAACGAATGCTGTATTATAGGATGGGATATCGTTTTTTTTTTGTTTATTTGCGTTACACGAGATGCCTTTTCCGATAGACAGACAAAAGAACGATTAACATCAGACAAGAGACACTCTACTATACCTACTCTCATAGCGACATCATAGTAATAATACTGGACAAGTATAATAAATTCGTCACTTTTGCACTTCAGGATCGGCCGCTGTGCCTGTTCTACTTTACGCACCCGTTTGGCGTGCTGTCCCCGGAGCCACCGACGGTGGCCGCCGCGCCGGCCGGCGTGTCGCGTGCCTTCCTCAACATGGAGCCCATGGAGCCCTTCTACTGGGCCGGCGCCGGCGCAGCGCCGCCGACCAGCTCCACCGACGACGCCTACCGCAGCTCGGGCGCCGGCAGCCTGCAGTACGAGCTGGGCGCCGCCGTGCACGCCAGCCCACTGTCCGTGGTGAGCGTGGCGCGCGCGCGTCGTGCCTCCTCGCCGCTCTCCTCGGCGCTGTTCGCGAGCGACCTGTGGCTGCCAGGAGGGGGGCCGCGCGCGGACCTGGCGCGCCGCCCGCCCTACGCCAGGATGCTGCCGCCCCTGCACCTGCCGAGCCCCAGGGACCTGGCCGACGCGACCACCTCTGATGACGTCTGGCCCGCAAGATGCCTCAACAGATTCTTCCTTCCACCGATAGATCTGCCCCGGCCGAGCACGCTGACGGGTCGCGAGGAGCCCCCCGGCGGCGCGGAGAGCGCAGGCAGCGCACGCTCGCCGACGACGGGGTCACGAGGCGCGCGCTGCGCTGGCGTGCGCAAGGCGCGGTGGAGGCGCTCGCGCGACGTGCGCCGCGTGCTCGCGCGCCTCATGCGGAGGGCGGTGATGGGTAAGTTTGCATTTTTGAGGATATTACGCCTATCTGTTCGTTAGATTAGAGCTCGGGAACCGGGCGGTGCTTGCGGTACCGGAACCCTGACCCTGAACGACCTTCTGGGCAGGGCACGTCTGCCGCATGCCGGACGAACTGTGGGCCAAAATTACCACTGACTGGAGCCCTGAGACAGTGAGACGGCGCGGTAGACCACGCAAGCGATGGCGCGACGAGCTGGACATCTTTAGCGATGATCAGTGGCATGGCAGGCAATGGCGTTAAACCGAAACGACTGGAAAACTCGAGGGTAGGCCTTTGCCCAGGACACTACAGGCTAAAAACAACAACAACAAACCTCTTCAGTCGACCGAGCGGAGGAGGTCCATCGAGAAGGTTTTATTGTACCTACAGTAGATCTGACAATGTGCTCTTTGACGCAGTCTTTCATACATGCTCTTTGGGTACCTACACCTAAACTTACATGCTCTTGCCTACACCTATTATAGGAGGAGGATATTATAAAGTGCTGATCAAACTTCTTGTGACCTTCAATTAAATTATGATTCGTTTATTAGTTATGAAGAAGGTGCGTAGTGCATAGCATACGCACGCTCTTATCGATATCATTTGTTGGTTCAATCGGAAGCCAAAGCCGGGAAGCTATATAGTTCGGTTCGGTTTCGTTCGGCGGTGACCGGACGCTTGCGGCGCGGCGCGATCATGGGGTACGCGCTGGACAGCTGCCCGACGCTGCACCGGTGTTGCGGCACGCTGCCGTTGCGGCCCGGCGTTCTAGCCGTGGCGCTGCTGGGGCTGGGCTGGGCCGCGGTGTACGTGTTCCTGTTCACGGGCGCGGGCAAGGCGTCGCTGGAGGAGCTGGGCGCGCCGGCGTCGGCCAGCGCCGTGCTGCGCTACGTGCACGGCGTGCTCGGCGTGCTGCTGTGCGCCGCGCACCTGCTGCTGCTGCTGGCCGCGCTCTCGGAGAGCGACGCGCTGTGCGAGGTGTACGTGTGGTTCATGGCGGTGTTCTGGCTGCTGGTGGTGGGGGCGGCGGCCGCGCTCGCCGTCGCCGCCGTCGTCGCGGACCGCATCCTCTTCGCGAGCGCGTTCCTTCTGATCGTGCTGGTGACGATCCTCGTCAGTTTCTATTGCACGATAGTGGTGGCCAACTACCGCATGACGCTGCCGTGACCGCAGCGGTCCGCTTGCCCGTTCAAGTTGTTTCTGTGTAGGTCGAGCGATGTAAAACGAATTCTAGGGTTTACGAACGCTTAGGAACTGTGATTTTGATCTGGAATAAACGTGTTTCAGATTTCAGTGATCTTTAGTTAATAATTCTCCGTAAGTGATTTGTTTGCATTCCTCCCACTAACCTTCAGTTAATTTCGTTTAGACCTGCAATGCTTGCGTGCGACTAATTTCGATTTAACTTTAAGTACCTACCTATCTGCTTACTGACATCGGCTCTAGATTACTTAGCTAGGTACTTAGTAGTTAGTAGGTACCTACTTAAAAATTTAAATGACAAACGTCCGTCGCCATCTACCTAAAAAATAATTATTATTATAAAAAAATAAGTAGGTAAGGTACCTACTACCTAGGCATAAAACTGCCCGTATTCTAACAATGTTGTTAAACCCATGCACGAGTAGGTAGATTACTAGAGTAGCGATCTAGCTAGATCAATCGGTTTCGGTAAAAAAGGTGGGTTTAAGTAAATCGAAATTAATTCGATTTACCTAGGTAGGTACTTATTATATTCCTTTTTAATTGAAAGAGATCGCGCTAGCCTATTTCCCGGGATGCTAATTAATTAAATTCTACACTTTGAGTAGAGTTTACGTTGTCTGCCTGTGTGCCCCATCATCCAGGCAGGAAGAAGGTAGTTGTAGGTAGGCATTCATCGACGTTCTCCCGCGCTCGTTCCCTCGTTCGTGCTGGAATTAGGTCAGTGTAACTAGGCTTGGCTTGGGGTTACGGACGCATTTTACAATATTCTGTGTCTCGGCGTTTGATTGAGCCGCCCTCAAGAAAGAAAGAAAGAAGAAAGAAAAATCATTTATTCTTGTAGGACCTCAAGGATCACTTAAGTATCGTTTTACATGCTAGGTGATTCTAATGCCTGTTCCAACGCGACTCCCTACACCAGGGAAAGAATCAGGCAAGAACCTGGTGGTGTGGGCCTAGCTTTTTTTTAAAAGCGATCCCTTAACAATCTAAAATAATCTAAATAGTCAAGCTTCAGTGGGAAGCCAGTCGAACAAAGTAAGGCATGTCAAAAAAAGTAAAAGTAATTGTAAAGTTAACAAGATAACACCTCAACAAAATGTTGTCTGGCATCACACGCTACACTTGGCCGACTTAAGTGGTAGGTACCTACTTATCAAGGTAGTAAAGATATTGTATACCATCAACCGTCGAGGGGCAGAGCGACATCAGGCCACGTAATTTTATCATTAATAAAAGCCTCAATGGAATAATACGCTTTCTCTACAAGAATATTCTTTATGTACGTTTTAAACCTTCGAGTCGGTAGGTTAGTTACGTTGATTGGGAGTTTATTGTAAAAACGTACAGTATTTCCCATAAAAGAACCGTTTACTTTTTCTAGTCTAAATTTAGGCACACATAGTTTATTTTTATTTCTAGTGTTAATTTTGTGCACATCATTTTTTCTCTTAAAGTTGTTTATATATTTGTGAGTGTGCAATAAGTTTACATAAATATATTGCGAAAAAACAGTAAGAATATTTATTTCTTTAAATCGCTCTCTTAAAGAGTCGCGACGTTTCATTTTGTAAATGGCACGGACAGCTCGCTTTTGTAAAACGAAAATAGTTTGAATATCTGCTGCTTTACCCCAAAGAAAAATACCATACGACATCACACTATGGAAGTAACTGAAATATACTAACTTAGCTGTTCCTTCGTCAGTAAGTTGCCTAATCGTACGCACTGCATAAGCCGCGGAGCTAAGCCTACCGGCAAGTGTTTCAATATGCGGACCCCACTGCACTTTGAAGTCAATTGTAAGACCTAAGAAAACAGTTGAATCAACAAGATTAAGTGCTTCCCCATTTAATTTAATTTTTGTAGGTCTCTGAACCACGTTAGGCAAAGTGAATTTAATACATTTAGTTTTTTTGGCATTAAGTAAGAGGTTATTAGCAGTGAACCAGTTTGAGACTTGGGATAAAGAGGCATTAACATCATCATAATTATCTTTAGACCTATCAACTTTAAAAAGTAAAGATGTATCATCAGCAAAAAGAACAATGTCACACATGTCTTTTACAAAAGAAGGAAGGTCGTTTATGTACACTAGAAACAGAAAAGGGCCTAGTATCGAGCCCTGTGGCACACCCATATCAATAACTGACCCTGAGGACTTTTCACCTCCTACTTCAACTTTAAGGAGTCTCTCAGAAAGATAAGATCGAATCAGGTTAATAGCTTGGTTTACGACACCATAGTACTTTAATTTGGAGATTAAAGTCGCATGACACACGCAGTCGAACGCTTTCGACAGATCGCAGAAAACTCCGACTACGTCTTGTGAGTTCTCAAAGGCATCATAAATGTGCTTTAGAAGCAATGTACCTGCATCGGTTGTTGATCTACCTCTCGTAAATCCAAATTGGTGCTGGTGTAAAAGTCCGTTGAGATTAAAGTGAGAGAGCAGTTGATTAAGAATTAGTTTTTCAAAAATTTTACTTAACGCAGGCAGAATCGATATTGGTCTATAATTAGCGGGGTCAGTTTCATTACCAGATTTGAATAAAGGAATAACTTTACTCATCTTCATTAGATTGGGAAAAACTCCCTCGTCAACGCAATTGTTAAAGATATAAGCTAAACAAGGAGCAATATCACCAACAATAGTAGCTAATATCTTAGTCGAAATCCCCCATACATCTTCAGTGTTTTTAATATTCAGTGTTTTAAATATTTTGACAATATTGTCTGCGTTAACATAACTAAATCTGAATTCATTATTACCCTGAGCAACACTGCATTCCAAAAGGCCGTATGCTATAGTAGCGGATGAATTTAATGACTGGGTCACCACATGTGGTATATTAGAGAAAAAATTATCAAATGCGTGAGCGACCTCATCGCTTTTAGTTAATAAATGATCATTGACTTTTAGATTTATCTGTTTGTGGCCACGTTTTGTCTTACCAGTCTCATTGTTAATCAATTTCCAAGTGGCTTTAATTTTGTTAGGTGCTGTTTCAATTTTATTTTTTAAAAACATTGATTTTGCTACCTGACATACTTTTTTGAATGTTTTAGAATAATTCTTAATGTAAAGGTTATGTGAAGGATCGTGGAGCATTAGTTCCCTTGTAGAATACAGATCATAAAGTTTATTTCTACTTCTATAAATACCAGGTGTTGCCCAGTCTGCAAAGCTTGCACTAATTTTAGCTATACAAGTCTTTAATTTAAATATTTCCTTATGCTCCTCAGTAATTAAATTAGATAAACAGTTAAACAGCTCATTCGGGTCTTCTATACAAGGCAAAAGTGACATTTTAAGTTCTATGCAACCCTTAAACTTTGTAATACGACTCGCTGTGATAGGTCGGTAAGTGAATTTATGAGGTTCATTTAGTATGCAATTAGGAAATTTAACACTTTGACCATAATGATCTGATCCAAACTTTTTTATTAAGTTCTTACTAATTGGTTCACAACTACTAAAAATATTGTCTAGACATGTGGCTGTTGTTATAGTTACCCTAGTTGGTTCATTGAAAAGATGCGTCAGATTAAAACATTTGAACAAGTTAATGAACCTTTCAGACAGAGAATCTAAAATAATGTCTATATTAAAATCCCCGCAGATTATTAAAACTTTACTACTAGTAAAAATCTTAAGCAAAACTTCTTCCATAGTGGACTCAAACCTCCCGTAATCCGCGTCAGGTGGACGGTAAACACTCACTATGATATGTCGCTCTAGCTCAACGCACGACAGCTCAATAGTCCTCTCAATAGAGAGATTAACAACATCTTTACGTTCCTTGCATTTTAAATGATTTTTCACAATAATAAGAGAACCGCCTCTAGTGGCGTTCTTACGTTTGTATGAACTTACTATATTAAATTGTTCAAAATAAGGGAGCAACTGATTATCTACAATCCAGTGTTCAGTCACACACATAATGTCTACATTACATTCCTTTAAAAATAACTCTAATGCTAGTAATTTGCTGGGGAGGCTTTGCATGTTCTGATGTACAACATGCAAAGTGCCTAGCTTACCCATTGTCGAAGCGGTCAGTTTAAATGCTGACCGGCAGTCCCTACTACATTAATAACCCTATTAGTACTACTACTAAATACAGGCTCGTCAGTTAAATATGTTATACTACTTATAACACCATCAAAAATATTATATGCTAACAATTTAGCAATTATCAATTTACTACAGCTACTTTGGTACATTGTACCTCTACTTAAGCTAAAGTCACTAATAAAATTATTAGTGTCAAAATACAAAACGTCACTATGACGACATGTCAAGTTGTAAAGTAATAAATTGATTTTATATAGTCTCTGGTTTTCAAGTTCACTCAGAGACTTGGAGTAAGGGAAGGCACAAATGATTAATTTGCTCAACCCTAGATTTACCTTCTCTAACAAAATGTCAACAAGGTTTATTATGTCTAAACGTTTTATGTTACTACTGTCACCTAAATGCAACACCATAGTGGTATTGCTGTCAAGTGATGTATCAGACTTGATACATCTTGTAAATTGGTTTATGGGGGCATTTGGGAAACAATTATTTACTACAGTTTGATTTAATTTACTTCCAAGTAGTAGACCCATTCCCATCCCTATTCTATCTGAGTATATAACAGTCCTCCAGGTCTGTCGACAGAATGTAGGCTGTCTAACTGGGGACTGCGTGTCCTGCCTTTTCTGTACTACAGGTGCACAGGACAAAGTTGGTACCGATGGAGGTGTGATTTCCAAAGGCAAATTTTCACAAATGGGTGGATCTGTCTGAGAACTACTGTTACATACTTGTACATATATACTGTCATTATTTACTACATCTACAATGTTGTCCATTTTTTTAAGGCTGTCTAATACCTACTTCCTGTTCTGCTTTTTT
Source organism: Xanthorhoe designata (assembly GCA_963582015.1). Taxonomy (NCBI): domain Eukaryota; kingdom Metazoa; phylum Arthropoda; class Insecta; order Lepidoptera; family Geometridae; genus Xanthorhoe; species Xanthorhoe designata. The sequence continues at coordinate 10,619,529 of OY757050.1, forward strand.
AAATTTACATGTCATGTCATGTAGTGATCTTTCTAGACCTATAATTTTGTCAGTCAAGTGATCCAACTCTAAGGAGTTGCGGCCTATCAAGTTATAGCAGGAATTTAACTCCTGTTTTAAATTACACTTATCCTTACAAAGTTTCGCATGGTCAAATACTTTCCTATGTTTTTTTAACTTTTTTTCTGATTTTTTAATGAAATTATTTAATTTTACATACTTCCTAACTCACTTACACCGACCACCAAGCGCCGCTCTCGCGCCGCGGCGCGCGCCGTGTCGGTTGTGTGCTGTCATTGACAATAATAAGGTATCTGTCAAACCAAACAATATACCTACTTACTTAATATTGTTACCCAGGTAGGTAAGTAATAGGTACATAACTACCTTGCCTATCTATAACCTGTAAGCGGTACCTACTATGTAAGTAGTTATTTCACTTCTCATGCTCTAAAAGTACCTACGCCAAGTCGCCAACATAGCCCAACAAAGCGGGACTAAAGTGACCATTTTAGTCATTAGGGAGTGAAAAATATAGGTAGGTAGGTACTACATGTGTGGGTGGCCACCGCACGCCTAGGCTTAGTCACTAGGCTTAAAGTTACAAACTTGAAAATTTGCACTAGTAGGTATTCTTCAATAAGTAAATACTTACTTACATTTTATAAGTCTCTCTCTCTAGGACAAAACATTTTCAAAACTATTCCCATCATGGTGCTGGGGTGATTAAAGTTTATACTTATGGGATTTTTTGAACGGGTGGGTGGTCCTATTGCATTCGCTTGAAACTCTGTAACCTACTTAGTAACTATTATCAGTAGGTAGGTACTTCAGTACCTAGGGGGAGGTGGGGTGCATTGATACAAGGGGCACATTGATTCACTAGCCTTATCTAATAATTGAGTGAATGGATTTGAGTGCCACCATTTCAAATACGTTTGAAAATACTTCCGAACGCATCCATTGTAACCGCACCGACCGTCTGTAAACAGGCGGCCTTGGGCATATCGAGACGTGTTTTGAGCACTCACAGGTAAATTCTGGCGTAATATGTGAAAGTGTTTCGACACTCTTCCATAACATATAACGAGGATCTTTAAATACCAAAGGGAAGTTAAACTATCAATTATTATGATTGATGTTAATTTTACTTAAAATCAAACTTAGTTTTAATATGATAATTTTAATTTAGAAAAATATCATTTGGGGCAGTTTGATGCAGCAAAGTGCGGGGCACATTGATGCGTATCATTGTGCCCCGTCTCTATACTAAGGTATAAGTAAATATAAATGTTGGGGATTTCCTTCTCATTAAATTTTGAAAAAAAAGAGATCAGTGCTCCACTATGCGACTAAAGTCATTTCTAAATACAACTTGACTGACTATAAGGTGTTATACTTGAGAAAAAAGAAAAAAAAGTACCAGGTTTTCAAAATTTTGTCTTTCCAGATTGTTTGAGACTGACTGTGATTAAGATTTGTTATAATAATTACATAAAGTAACTTATATAATGCTGATCATGATCTCATCACAGTAAACAAGTAGAATCAATGTAAAAATGCTTTAATTTGACCATTTTCATAGTTTTTCCACCCAGTATGAAAGTGCCCCATGTGGTGTATCAAAGTACCCCGCTAGTGGGGCAGATTGATACAAAAGCCATTTTTTACTAAAATTCAAATAATTATTTTCTTTAATAACTTAAACAATTTTAAACTATGTCATTATAATTATAATATATAAACTTAGACTACCACTCACTGACTCACTGACTGACAGAATTGTTCTCCCTGTTGGTGGATGGGGAGGTAGGTATATTTTGACGGATTCGTATAGAGGTAGGTCTGGTGACTTTGGGAAAAATCGCAAACCCCCCCTTTTTGCCCCCCTTCCCCCCCCCTTATTGAGGATCTCGGAAACTAAGAGACTTGGAACAATTTTTTTTACGGATTCGGATAGAGGAGGCTCGGGGAAGTAAAAATTTTTTTTTAGTGTTGCCCCCTTTGCCCCCCCTCTCCCCCCCTTTTGCGGATCTCGGAAGTTAAGAGACTTGGATCATTTTTTTTTTCAGATTCTTGTAAAGGGGAACTTAATTAGTCAGAATATTTTTTCAAAACTCACCCCCCTCCTCCCCAACCTCCCCTAAAATTGAAAGAGCTGTAACTTCACAACGGTTGGAGATATCCATTAGGTGTTTGAACAAATATTATAGTGGGTAGGCGTCGGAGGTCCTGAGTGGAGCGAACCTACGAGACCTGAGTGGAGCGGAGGGGGGAGGAGGCGAGCGAAGCGAGCCGCCGACCCCCGTAGCGTAACGAAGGTCGAGTGGGTGAGCGTAACTCAGGGCCGACGACTTGGTAAATTTTTTTTTTTTATTTTTTTTTTTTCTTAATGGCTAAGGGCTCCTAAAGGGTTTTCATACTGATTTAGGGCTTCCCATAGCGGTTTATTAAATATTTTTAATCTCCTATGGATTCTCAAAATTTTACAAGGGTACTCTCAACCTGTCAAACACATGGATAAAGAAAACCGCGTGCTGCTTGCAGCACGCGCACCACGCAAACTAGTTATAATATATAAACTTAGACTACCACTGACTGACTGACTGACAGAATTGTTCTCCCTGTTGGTGGATGGGGAGGTAGGTATATTTTGACGGATTCGTATAGAGGTATGTCTGGTGACTTTGGGAAAAATCGCAAACCCCCCCTTTTTGCCCCCCTTCCCCCCCCCCTTTTGAGGATCTTGGAAACTAAGAGACTTGGAACAATTTTTTTTACAGATTCGTATAGAGGAGGCTCGGGAAAGTAAAAATATTTTTTCAGTGTTGCCCCCCTTGCCCCTCTCTCCCCCCCTTTTGCGGATCTCGGAAGTTATGAGACTGTGAACAATTTTTTTTTCAGATTCTTGTAAAGGGGAACTTAATTAGTCAAAATAATTTTTAAAACACCCCCCCCTCCCTCCCCAACCTCCCCTAAAATTGAAAGGGCTGTAACTTCACAACGGTTAGAGATATCCATTAGGTGTTTGGACAAATATTATAGTTGGGGGTCGGAGGTCCTGAGTGGAGCGAACCTACGAGACCTGAGTGGAGCGGAGGGGGGAGGAGGCGAGCGAAGCGAGCCGCCGACCCCCGTAGCGTAACGAAGGTCGAGTGGGTGAGCGTAACTCAGGGCCGACGACTTGGTAAATTTTTTTCTTTTTTTTTTTTTTTCTTAATGGCTAAGGGCTCCTAAAGGGTTTTCATACTGATTTAGGGGTTCCCATAGCGGTTTATTAAATATTTTAAATCTCCTATGGATTCTCAAAATTTTAGAAGGGTATTACCATCTGTCAGAAACATGGAAAAAGAAAACCGCGTGCTGCTTGCAGCACGCGCACCACGCAAACTAGTTATTATTATCCCACTAATATTATAAAGGTGAAAGTTTGTGTGTGTGTAAGTGTGTAAGTGTGTAAGTGTGTAAGTGTGTTTGTTACTCTTTCACGCTCAAACGGTAGGACGGATTTGAATGAAATTTGGTACAAGAATTGCTTATACCCTGGATTAACAAATAGGCTACTTTAAATTTCTGAAAAGTGCAGTGTTCCCGTGGGATTATAAACCAAATGATTAAAATTCATCAAAATAGTTTTGGCAGCTTGGGCGTGAAAACGTATCTGTCAGACAAACTAACTTTCAATAGATGGCAGCACAGGCAAAGTTAGATCGCGCTATCGTTGCGTTTCACATAAATTATAAGGGAATGACGATCACCTTGCATTTACAGTGTTCGCTTAGTACTGATTTGAAGTTGCTAAGATTTCTTGTGTTTTCTTGAATAGAAAGTTCCTCATTTCTTTTTAAGTTGTAAATAATTCGTTTCATTTTAATTTTAAGGTTTTCATGAATAGGAAGTTCCTTATTACATTTTAAGTTGTAGTTAATTTGTTTCAGTTCATTTTAAAGTTTTTATTAATGGAAAGTTCGTTATTTCTTTTTAAGTTGTAATTTATTTTGGTTAGGTTACGCACTTATTTGTGCATCATGCCTCGCAAACGCAAGTCTAATCTTACACAGTATTCGCAAAAAACTCGAGCTATGAAGAAAGCTAGACAGCAAGAATCTTCGGTTCATGCTGAACAGCGGAGACATGATCAAGCTGCGCGTCAGGCAGAAACCAGAGAGGTTGAAACTTCGGAGCGAGCAGCTTCGCGGCGACAAGAGAATACGGAACGCATGGCTTCTCAGCGTGCCTCTGATACACCTGAGAAGGCAGCATCCCGACGTCGAGAGATTGCAAAATATGTAGCACACTTGCGTGCTTCTGAAACACCCGAGGAGGCCATTTCTCGGCGACAAGAGAATGCGGAACGCATGGCTTCTCAACGTGCGTCTGAAACACCCGAAGAGGCTGTGTCTCGACGTCAAGAGATCGCAGATCATGTAGCTCACTTGCGTGCTTCTGAAACACCCGAGGAGGCCACTTCTCGGCGACAAGAGAATGCGGAACGCATGGCTTCTCAACGTGCGTCTGAAGCACCTGAAGAGGCTATTTCTCGACGTCGAGAGATCGCAGATCATGTAGCTCACTTGCGTGCTTCTGAAACACCCGAGGAGGCCACTTCTCGGCGACAAGAGAATGCGGAACGCATGGCTTCTCAACGTGCGTCTGAAGCACCCGAAGTAGCTATTTCTCGACGTCGACAGATCGCAGATCATGTAGCACACTTGCGTGCTTCTGAAACACCCGAGGAGGCCACTTCTCGACGACAAGAAAATGCGGAACGCATGGCTTCTCAACGTGGTTCTGAAACTCCTGAAGAGGCAGCTGCTCGACGTTGTGAGAATGCGGAACGCATGGCTTCTCAACGTGCATTTGAGACAGCAGATGAGGCTAATGTTCGCCGACTTACAATGGTTCAGCGTCAAGCGGAGCGTCGGCAAATGTTTTTAAGAAACACTTGGGGGGTATTAGAAAAATGTGCTTTCGAATACGATGCCAGTTTGGATTACAGCAACCATAGGCTTATAAAAATTGACCGCATGAATAAGGCATGTCAGCATTGTGGGGCGTTGAAATGGAAGGAAGAAACGGCAGGAATGTGTTGCTCAGGGGGCAAGGTAGCCATTCCCGTGTTGGAGGAACCTGTTGATCCTCTAAAAGAGTTGTTTTTGGGTGAGACTGATGAGTCGAGGCGGTTTCTTAACCAAATAAAAAAATATAATTCATGTTTTCACATGACATCCTTCGGAGCGGATAAAGTTATTTCTATGCCTGGATTTTCGCCTACTTTTATGGTGCAAGGACAAGTACACCATAGAATAGGATCACTATTGCCGCCAGCCAATGGACAGCCAGAGTTTTTACAAGTTTATTTCATAGGAGACGACGAGGCAGAGACTGACCGACGGTGTCGAATTATTCAAGGCGTCGAACGGCCGACTGTCCTGAAAATTCAGCAAGTATTGCACAATCATAATATTTTGGTGCAAGAATTTAAAACAGCTCTGGAGAACATGCCCGATGAGAGTTGCAAGATAGTGATTCATGCGGATCATGTACCGAGCGGGCAGCACTCGCGTCGCTACAACGCGCCGATTACTGCCGAAGTCGCGGCTGTGGTAGCGGGCGCCGACCCCACCGTCCCGAGAGACATCGTTCTGCGTAAACACGACGACTCTCTCACTAGGATAGCTGACACGCATCGATATTACGATGCTTTAGAATATCCAATAATTTTTTGGAAAGGACAAGAGGGTTATCACTTTAATATCCCACAAGCACAACAAACTAATTTGCGTAAAAAAGTATCGTGCATGGATTTTTACGCGTTTCACCTGATGGTCCGTCAAAATAATTTTAATTTACTGTTGCGGTGTAAAGTACTTCTTTCCCAATTTTTGGTAGATATGTACGTTAAGATGGAGAGTGAGCGGTTGAGGTTTATAGCGCTGAACCAGAAGAAGTTGCGTTCTGAGAGCTATGTGCACCTCCAAGACGCGATTGCAAATGACGGCAATGTAAACCCGAACGATTTGGGTCAATTGGTAATCCTACCGTCGTCGTTCGTAAACAGCCCGCGCTATCTTCATGAGTACACTCAAGATGCATTCACATATGTCCGGAACTATGGGCGGCCGGACTTATTTATCACCATGACCTGTAACCCAGCTTGGCCCGAAATTAAACAGGAATTGATAGCCGGTCAAAAGCCAATAGACCGCCATGACATCTCAGCAAGAGTGTTCAGAATGAAGGTGCAAAAGCTGGTGGCCCTCCTCTCCAAAGGACAGGTATTTGGTGAGGTGCAGTGCTTTATGTACTCAATTGAGTGGCAGAAGCGCGGGCTGCCACACGTCCACTTATTACTGTGGCTTAAAGAAAAACTACGTGCAATTCAAATTGATGATGTCATTTGCGCAGAGCTGCCTGACCCCAACTTGGACAAAAAATTATGCGAGACAGTGGTTAAAAGCATGATCCACGGGCCCTGCGGAGCTTTAAATCGTACGTCCCCTTGCATGAAGGACGGTAAATGTACGAAAAAATATCCTCGAGCGCTCAATAAAGATACCCAAACCAATAAAAATGGTTATCCGATATACAGGCGTAGAGCTCCCGAGGACGGGGGACGTACGGTCAATATTACTCTGAGAGGCACCGCGCAAGACGTCACTGTGGACAATTCTTGGGTGGTACCATATTCACCGCTACTGTGCCAGATTTTTAATGCCCACATTAACGTGGAATTCTGTAGTTCGGTGCAGGCTATCAAATACATTTGTAAATATATTAACAAGGGCAGCGACCAGGCCATATTCACTGTTCAGCAACAGAGCAATGCCACGATCGACCCTCGAAACGAAGTTCAAATGTTTCGAGCAGGTCGATATGTCAGCAGCAATGAGGCAGCATGGCGCATATTGGGTTTGCCGATGCACGAAAGGCACCCGACAGTGACTCATCTAGCTGTGCACCTTCCCAATGGCGAACGCGTGTATTTTACGCAGGATAGCCTGCGTAATCGAATGGTAATGCCACCGACTACCACTCTCACTGCATTTTTTCGCCTGTGCCAAGAAGACAACTTTGCACAAACTTTGTTGTATGTGGAAGTGCCAAGGTATTACACGTGGAATGCGTCCCCCAAAAACTGGAAACGTCGCGTGCAGGGCACTCCAGTCGACGGATGGCCTGGCGTGAAGGCCTCAGATGCGCTAGGCAGAATATATACCGTACACTTAACACAATTCGAGTGTTACTGTGTACGGTTACTGCTTACGAGGGTTCGGGGTCCCACCAGTTTTCAAGCCCTCAAAACGATCGATGGGCAGGAGAAAGCCACTTTTCGAGAGGCGTGTGAGGCAATGGGCTTACTTGAAGACGACGGCCACTGGGATGCCACAATGGAAGATGCCGTGCTGTGCCGGTCAGCGGTTAAATTAAGAGAGCTCTTCGCCATTATGTTGAGTACCTGCGGACTCTCCAGTCCCCTGCAATTGTGGGATAAATACAAAAACGCATTATCTGAAGACATTGCTTATCGGTACCAGGGAACAGCGGCACAGGCACAGGATAACATATATTTTAATGAGGCACTCAAACTAATTGAGGATAAAGTTTTTTCAATGGTTGGGAAGCGATTGTCGGATTTTGGTATGCCCACCCCACAAAGAACGGGAGAGCTGTCCACTGATTTGCTTAGAGAGCTCAGTTACGACACCGTAGCCTTGGGGGCTCATGTCGCCCAAACAGAGCCCTTGCTTTTACCAGAGCAAAAGCATATTTTCCGTCAAATTTTGGATTGTGTGGGGAACGGACAAGGTGGTCTTTTTTTCCTAGACGCACCAGGTGGCACCGGCAAGACATTCCTTCTAAATTTGCTGCTGGCGCAGCTACGCAAAGATGGAAATGTTGCGTTGGCTGTCGCGTCCTCGGGAATAGCCGCAACTTTGCTGAGCGGAGGAAGAACAGCTCACTCGGTGTTCAAGCTACCGCTGAACCTTGCAAGTGAGGAAACGCCCACTTGCAATATCAGCAAGAGTAGTGGTCGTGGTGTTCTCTTGCAGCAGTGCAAAATGATCGTGTGGGACGAATGCACGATGTCGCACAAGCGCGCAATTGAGGCACTTAATCGCAGCTTGCAAGACATCCGTGGCAATCGGACTTTGATGGGTGGAGTAGTCGTCTTGCTAGCAGGTGACTTCCGGCAGACGCTGCCAGTCATCGAGCGTGGTACTGCGGCAGATGAAATGAACGCGTGTCTCAAGGCTTCAGCGTTGTGGAATCAGGTGGAACGGTTTCAGCTCGAAACCAACATGAGAGTCCAACTTTTCAATGACCAGGAGTCAGGAATCTTTGCACGAGCCCTCCTCGAAGTCGGTGAAGGACGCGTTCCGATGGATATGGACGGCCTTATTACGTTCGATAGTAGGTTCAGCAATATTGTAAGCTCGGAGGATAACTTGATTGAAAAAGTATTTCCGAACATACAACAAAATTTCAGTAACGAGGAGTGGCTGTGCGAAAGAGCGATCATGGCGCCTAAGAACGAAGCAGTGATAAAAATTAATAAAAAAATAATTGACCAAGTGCCTGGTGAGGCGACCACCTACACGTCAATAGACACCGTGATTGCCAGTGATGACGCAACTGCATACCCTGTAGAATTCTTAAATTCATTAGAGCTATCGGGAGTGCCATCCCACAAGTTAGAGCTGAAGGTTGGTGTGCCTGTCATACTGATGCGTAACCTGGATGCACCTAGATTGTGCAACGGTACCAGGCTACGTATTACAGAACTAAAAAGGTACGTTGTGCAAGCCACCATCCTTACCGGAGGGGCCAAAGGAGAAACAGTAATAATACCCAGAATCCCCATCATACCGACTAATTTGCCTTTCCAATTCAAACGCCTTCAATTTCCTTTAAAAGTAGCCTTCTCCATTACAATCAATAAAAGCCAGGGACAAACTTTAAAGGTAGCAGGAATACACCTAGGCACCCCATGTTTTTCTCATGGGCAACTTTACGTGGCTTGCTCGCGTGTGTCCAGAGCCAGAAATCTCTTTGTTTATGCTGAAGAAAACAAGACTAAGAACGTTGTCTACAGGGACGTACTGCAATGAAAAGATTTCTGGTTTCACATAAACCACTACCTACAGAGTTTGTAATTGCGTCTTTAATTAAAATTCATTATGACACTTCATCATCGCAATTTTTAAAATTTCCCACTGTTTCATTCTTAGATATCTTTGCTTATTTCTCTTTACTTTAGAAGTTTTATTTCGGTTCAATTATTTTTTAAATGATATACTTACCTACTATAGACATTTGTTTGTAGGTATATTATAGTGTACTAGCTTACTCGCCTGCGGCTTCGCTCGCGTGGTACCTTGATAAAATATAACCTATGTTCATTCTGAAAGTCCATGCTACACATCGGTGAAAGAATTTTTGAAATTGGATGAGTAGTTTGGAGATTACCATTAACAAACAAACAAACCAACTTTACCTCTTTATAATATTAGTATAGATAAACTTATTCACAGCGGGTAACACCGCGGGGTGCAGCTAGTAATATATAAACTTAAACTACCACTCACTGATTCACTGACTGACTCACTCATTGACATAATTGTTCTCCATGATGGTGGATGGGGAGGTGGGTATATTTTGACAGATTCATAAACAAGTAACTCGGGTGAGTTGGGGAAAAATCCCAAACCCCCCCTTTTTGCCCCCCCTCCCCCCCCCCTATTGAGGATCTCGGAAACTACGAGACCCGTAATTTTTGTTTTTTGCGGAATCGGATAGAGGAGGCTCGGGAAAGTAAAAATTTTTTTTCAGTGTTGCCCCCTTTGCCCCCCCTCTCCCCCCCTTTTTCAAATCTCGAAAACCTTAAGACTTGGAACAAATTTTTTTTCAGATTTTTAACAAGGGGCATCTAGATAGTCAAAATATTTTTTCAAAACTCCCCCCCCCCCTCCCCAACCTCCCCTAAAATTGAAAGGGCTGTAACTTCACAACGGTTAGAGATATCCATTAGGTGTTTGGACAAATATTATAGTAGGTAGGCGTCGGAGGTCCTGAGTGGAGCGAACCTACGAGACCTGAGTGGAGCGGAGGGGGGAGGTGGCGAGCGAAGCGAGCCACCGCCCCCGTAGCGTAACGAAGGTCGAGTGGGTGAGCGTAACTCAGGGCCGACGACTTGGAAACTTGAGGGTAATTTTTTTTTTTATAAATTTTTTTTTTCTTAATTTATTTTTTTTTAATTTTTTTTTTTTTTCCTAAATTTTTTTTTTCTTAATTTTTTTTTTTTTAATTTTTTTTTTTTCTCAAAATTTTTTAAGGGTCACTACTTGTCAAAAATAGGAAAAAAATACCGCGAGCTGCTTGCAGCTCGCGCACCACGCAAACATCAAACAGGTCGGAGGTCCTGAGTGGAGCGAACCTACGAGACCTGAGTGGAGCGGAGGAGGGAGGTGGCGAGCGAAGCGAGCCACCGACCCCCGTAGCGTAACGAAGGTCGAGTGGGTGAGCGTAACTCAGGGCCGACGACTTGGTGAATTTTTTTCTTGTTTTTTTTTCTTAATGGTTTAGGGCTCCTAACGGGTTTTCATACTGATTTAGGGCTTCCCATAGCGGTTTATTAAATATTTTAAATCTCCTATGGATTCTCAAAATTTTAAAAGGGCAACACTACCTGTCAGACACATGGAAAAAGAAAACCGCGTGCTGCTTGCAGCACGCGCACCACGCAAACTAGTTATTATTATAATATATAAACTTAAACTACCACTCACTGATTCACTGACTGACTCACTCATTGACATAATTGTTCTCCCTGATGGTGGATGGGGAGGTGGGTATATTTTGACAGATTCATAAACAAGTAACTCGGGTGAGTTGGGGAAAAATCCCAAACCCCCCCTTTTTGCCCCCCTTGCCCCCCCCCTTTTGAGGATCTCGGAAACTAAGAGACCCGTAATTTTTGTTTTTTGCGGAATCGGATAGAGGAGGCTCGGGAAAGTAAAAATTTTTTTTCAGTGTTGCCCCCTTTGCCCCCCCTCTCCCCCCCTTTTTCGAATCTCGAAAGCCTTAAGACTTGGAACCAATTTTTTTTCAGATTTGTATTAAGGGGAACTTGGTTAGACAAAATATTTTTTCAAAACTCTCCCCCCCCCTCCCCAACCTCCCCTAAAATTGAAAGGGCTGTAACTTCACAACGGTTAGAGATATCCATTAGGTGTTTGAACAAATATTATAGTGGGTAGGCGTCGGAGGTCCTGAGTGGAGCGAACCTACGAGACCTGAGTGGAGCGGAGGGGGGAGGTGGCGAGCGAAGCGAGCCGCCGACCCCCGTAGCGTAACGAAGGTCGAGTGGGTGAGCGTAACTCAGGGCCGACGACTTGGAAACTTGAGAGTAACTTTTTTTTTTTTATAAATTTTTTTTTTCTTAAATTTTTTTTTTTAATTTTTTTTTTTTTTTTTCATAAATTTTTTTTTTCTAAAATTTTTTTTTCTTAAATTTTTTTTTTTTTTTTTTTTCAAAATTTTATAAGGGTCTCTACTTGTCAAAAATAGGAAAAATATACCGCGAGCTGCTTGCAGCTCGCGCACCACGCAAACATCAAACAGGTCGGAGGTCCTGAGTGGAGCGAACCTACGAGACCTGAGTGGAGCGGAGGGGGGAGGTGGCGAGCGAAGCGAGCCGCCGACCTCCGTAGCGTAACGAAGGTCGAGTGGGTGAAGCGTAACTCAGGGCCGACGACTTGGATTTTTTTTTCTTTTTTTTTTTTTTCCTAATGTTTTAGGGCTCCTAAAGGGTTTTCATACTGATTTAGGGCTTCCCATAGCGGTTTATTAAATATTTTATATCTCCTATGGATTCTCAAAATTTTAGAAGGGTATTATACCATCTGTCAGAAACATGGAAAAAGAAAACCGCGTGCTGCTTGCAGCACGCGCACCACGCAAACTAGTTACTATATATAAACTTAAACTACCACTGACTCACTGACTCATTGACATAATTGTTCTCCCTGATGGTGGATGGGGAGGTAGGTATATTTTGGCGGATTCGTATAGAGTTAGGTCTGGTGAGTTGGGGAAAAATCGCAAACCCCCCCTTTTTGCCCCCCTTCCCCCCCCCCCTTTTGAGGATCTCGGAAACTAAGAGACTTGGAACAATTTTTTTTACGGAATCGGATAGAGGAGGCTCGGGAAAGTAAAAATTTTTTTTCAGTGTTGCCCCCTTTGCCCCCCCTCTCCCCCCTTTTTGCGGATCTCGAAAGTTAAGAGACTTGGATAATTTTTTTTTTCAGATTCTTGTAAAGGGGAACTTAATTAGTCAAAATAATTTTCAAAACACCCCCCTCCTCCCTCCCCAACCTCCCCTAAAATTGAAAGGGCTGTTACTTCACAACGGTTAGAGATATCCATTAGGTGTTTGGACAAATATTATAGTAGGTAGGCGTCGGAGGTCCTGAGTGGAGCGAACCTACGAGACCTGAGTGGAGCGGAGGGGGGAGGAGGCGAGCGAAGCGAGCCGCCGACCCCCGTAGCGTAACGAAGGTCGAGTGGGTGAGCGTAACTCAGGGCCGACGACTTGGATTTTTTTTTTCTTTTTTTTTTTTTTCTTAATGCTTTAGGGCTCCTAAAGGGTTTTCATACTGATTTAGGGCTTCCCATTGCGGTTTATTAAATATTTTAAATCTCCTATGGATTCTCAAAATTTTATAAGGGTCTCTCTACCTGTCAGAAACATGGAAAAAGAAAACCGCGTGCTGCTTGCAGCACGCGCACCACGCAAACTAGTTATAATATATAAACTTAGACTACCACTGACTGACTCACTGACTGACAGAATTGTTCTCCCTGTTGGTGGATGGGGAGGTAGGTATATTTTTACGGATTCGTATAGAGGTACGTCTGGAAACTTCGGGAAAAATCGCAAACCCCCCCTTTTTGCCCCCCTTCCCCCCCCCCTATTGAGGATCTCGGAAACTAAGAGACTTGGAACAATTTTTTTTGCGGAATCGGATAGAGGAGGCTCGGGAAAGTAAAAATATTTTTTCAGTGTTGCCCCCTTTGCCCCTCCTCTCCCCCCCTTTTGCGGATCTCGAAAGCCTTAAGACTTGGAACAAATTTTTTTTCAGATTCTTGTAAAGGGGAACTTAGTTAGTCAGAATATTTTTTCAAAACTCACCCCCCCCCCCTCCCCAACCTCCCCTAAAATTGAAAGAGCTGTAACTTCACAACGGTTGGAGATATCCATTAGGTGTTTGAACAAATAATATAGTGGGTAGGCGTCGGAGGTCCTGAGTGGAGCGAACCTACGAGACCTGAGTGGAGCGGAGGGGGGAGGAGGCGAGCGAAGCGAGCCGCCGACCCCCGTAGCGTAACGAAGGTCGAGTGGGTGAGCGTAACTCAGGGCCGACGACTTGGAAACTTGAGGGTAATATTTTTTTTTATATATATATATTTTTTTTTTTTTTTTTTTTTTCATAAATTTTTTTTTCTTAATTTTTTTTTTCTTTAAATTTTTTTTTTTTTTTTTAAATTTTATGAGGGTCTGTTCCTGTCAAAAATAGGAAAAAAATACCGCGAGCTGCTTGCAGCTCGCGCACCACGCAACATCGAACAGGTCGGAGGTCCTGAGTGGAGCGAACCTACGAGACCTGAGTGGAGCGGAGGGGGGAGGTGGCGAGCGAAGCGAGCCGCCGACCTCCGTAGCGTAACGAAGGTCGAGTGGGTGAAGCGTAACTCAGGGCCGACGACTTGGATTTTCTTTTTCTTTTTTCTTTTTTCCTAATGCTTTAGGGCTCCTAAAGGGTTTTCATACTGATTTAGGGCTTCCCATAGCGGTTTATTAAATATTTTTAATCTCCTATGGATTCTCAAAATTTTAGAAGGGTATTACCATCTGTCAGAAACATGGAAAAAGAAAACCGCGTGCTGCTTGCAGCACGCGCACCACGCAAACTAGTTATAATATATAAACTTAAACTACCACTCACTGATTCACTGACTGACTCACTCATTGACATAATTGTTCTCCCTGATGGTGGATGGGGAGGTGGGTATATTTTGACAGATTCATAAACAAGTAACTCGGGTGAGTTGGGGAAAAATCCCAAACCCCCCCTTTTTGCCCCCCTTGCCCCCCCCCTTTTGAGGATCTCGGAAACTAAGAGACCCGTAATTTTTGTTTTTTGCGGAATCGGATAGAGGAGGCTCGGGAAAGTAAAAATTTTTTTTCAGTGTTGCCCCCTTTGCCCCCCCTCTCCCCCCCTTTTTCGAATCTCGAAAGCCTTAAGACTTGGAACCAATTTTTTTTCAGATTTGTATTAAGGGGAACTTGGTTAGACAAAATATTTTTTCAAAACTCTCCCCCCCCCTCCCCAACCTCCCCTAAAATTGAAAGGGCTGTAACTTCACAACGGTTAGAGATATCCATTAGGTGTTTGAACAAATATTATAGTGGGTAGGCGTCGGAGGTCCTGAGTGGAGCGAACCTACGAGACCTGAGTGGAGCGGAGGGGGGAGGTGGCGAGCGAAGCGAGCCGCCGACCCCCGTAGCGTAACGAAGGTCGAGTGGGTGAGCGTAACTCAGGGCCGACGACTTGGAAACTTGAGAGTAACTTTTTTTTTTTTATAAATTTTTTTTTTCTTAAATTTTTTTTTTTAATTTTTTTTTTTTTTTTTCATAAATTTTTTTTTTCTAAAATTTTTTTTTCTTAAATTTTTTTTTTTTTTTTTTTCAAAATTTTATAAGGGTCTCTACTTGTCAAAAATAGGAAAAATATACCGCGAGCTGCTTGCAGCTCGCGCACCACGCAAACATCAAACAGGTCGGAGGTCCTGAGTGGAGCGAACCTACGAGACCTGAGTGGAGCGGAGGGGGGAGGTGGCGAGCGAAGCGAGCCGCCGACCTCCGTAGCGTAACGAAGGTCGAGTGGGTGAAGCGTAACTCAGGGCCGACGACTTGGATTTTTTTTTCTTTTTTTTTTTTTTCCTAATGTTTTAGGGCTCCTAAAGGGTTTTCATACTGATTTAGGGCTTCCCATAGCGGTTTATTAAATATTTTATATCTCCTATGGATTCTCAAAATTTTAGAAGGGTATTATACCATCTGTCAGAAACATGGAAAAAGAAAACCGCGTGCTGCTTGCAGCACGCGCACCACGCAAACTAGTTATTCTATAATATATAAACTTAAACTACCACTGACTCACTGACTGATTGACAGAATTGTTCTCCCTGTTGGTGGATGGGGAGGTATGTATATTTTGACGGATTCGTATAGAGGTAGGTCTGGTGACTTCGGGAAAAATCGCAAACCCCCCCTTTTTGCCCCTCTTCCCCCCCCCCTTTTGAGGATCTCGGAAACTAAGAGACTTGGAACAATTTTTTTTGCGGAATCGGATAGAGGAGGCTCGGGGAAGTAAAAATTTTTTTTCAGTGTTGCCCCCTTTGCCCCCCCCTCTCCCCCCCTTTTGCGGATCTCGAAAGCCTTAAGACTTGGAACAAATTTTTTTTCAGATTCTTGTAAAGGGGAACTTAATTAGTCAGAATATTTTTTCAAAACTCCCCAACCTCCCCTAAAATTGAAAGAGCTGTAACTTCACAACGGTTGGAGATATCCATTAGGTGTTTGAACAAATATTATAGTGGGTAGGCGTCGGAGGTCCTGAGTGGAGCGAACCTACGAGACCTGAGTGGAGCGGAGGGGGGAGGAGGCGAGCGAAGCGAGCCGCCGACCCCCGTAGCGTAATGAAGGTCGAGTGGGTGAGCGTAACTCAGGGCCGACGACTTGGTAATTTTTTTTCTTTTTTTTTTTTTTCTTAATGGCTAAGGGCTCCTAAAGGGTTTTCATACTGATTTAGGGGTTCCCATAGCGGTTTATTAAATATTTTAAATCTCCTATGGATTCTCAAAATTTTAGAAGGGTATTACCATCTGTCAGAAACATGGAAAAAGAAAACCGCGTGCTGCTTGCAGCACGCGCACCACGCAAACTAGTTACTATATATAAACTTAAACTACCACTGACTCACTGACTCATTGACATAATTGTTCTCCCTGATGGTGGATGGGGAGGTAGGTATATTTTGGCGGATTCGTATAGAGTTAGGTCTGGTGAGTTGGGGAAAAATCGCAAACCCCCCCTTTTTGCCCCCCTTCCCCCCCCCCCTTTTGAGGATCTCGGAAACTAAGAGACTTGGAACAATTTTTTTTACGGAATCGGATAGAGGAGGCTCGGGAAAGTAAAAATTTTTTTTCAGTGTTGCCCCCTTTGCCCCCCCTCTCCCCCCTTTTTGCGGATCTCGAAAGTTAAGAGACTTGGATAATTTTTTTTTTCAGATTCTTGTAAAGGGGAACTTAATTAGTCAAAATAATTTTCAAAACACCCCCCTCCTCCCTCCCCAACCTCCCCTAAAATTGAAAGGGCTGTTACTTCACAACGGTTAGAGATATCCATTAGGTGTTTGGACAAATATTATAGTAGGTAGGCGTCGGAGGTCCTGAGTGGAGCGAACCTACGAGACCTGAGTGGAGCGGAGGGGGGAGGAGGCGAGCGAAGCGAGCCGCCGACCCCCGTAGCGTAACGAAGGTCGAGTGGGTGAGCGTAACTCAGGGCCGACGACTTGGATTTTTTTTTTCTTTTTTTTTTTTTTCTTAATGCTTTAGGGCTCCTAAAGGGTTTTCATACTGATTTAGGGCTTCCCATTGCGGTTTATTAAATATTTTAAATCTCCTATGGATTCTCAAAATTTTATAAGGGTCTCTCTACCTGTCAGAAACATGGAAAAAGAAAACCGCGTGCTGCTTGCAGCACGCGCACCACGCAAACTAGTTATAATATATAAACTTAGACTACCACTGACTGACTCACTGACTGACAGAATTGTTCTCCCTGTTGGTGGATGGGGAGGTAGGTATATTTTTACGGATTCGTATAGAGGTACGTCTGGAAACTTCGGGAAAAATCGCAAACCCCCCCTTTTTGCCCCCCTTCCCCCCCCCCTATTGAGGATCTCGGAAACTAAGAGACTTGGAACAATTTTTTTTGCGGAATCGGATAGAGGAGGCTCGGGAAAGTAAAAATATTTTTTCAGTGTTGCCCCCTTTGCCCCTCCTCTCCCCCCCTTTTGCGGATCTCGAAAGCCTTAAGACTTGGAACAAATTTTTTTTCAGATTCTTGTAAAGGGGAACTTAGTTAGTCAGAATATTTTTTCAAAACTCACCCCCCCCCCCTCCCCAACCTCCCCTAAAATTGAAAGAGCTGTAACTTCACAACGGTTGGAGATATCCATTAGGTGTTTGAACAAATAATATAGTGGGTAGGCGTCGGAGGTCCTGAGTGGAGCGAACCTACGAGACCTGAGTGGAGCGGAGGGGGGAGGAGGCGAGCGAAGCGAGCCGCCGACCCCCGTAGCGTAACGAAGGTCGAGTGGGTGAGCGTAACTCAGGGCCGACGACTTGGAAACTTGAGGGTAATATTTTTTTTTATATATATATATTTTTTTTTTTTTTTTTTTTTCATAAATTTTTTTTTCTTAATTTTTTTTTTCTTTAAATTTTTTTTTTTTTTTTTAAATTTTATGAGGGTCTGTTCCTGTCAAAAATAGGAAAAAAATACCGCGAGCTGCTTGCAGCTCGCGCACCACGCAACATCGAACAGGTCGGAGGTCCTGAGTGGAGCGAACCTACGAGACCTGAGTGGAGCGGAGGGGGGAGGTGGCGAGCGAAGCGAGCCGCCGACCTCCGTAGCGTAACGAAGGTCGAGTGGGTGAAGCGTAACTCAGGGCCGACGACTTGGATTTTCTTTTTCTTTTTTCTTTTTTCCTAATGCTTTAGGGCTCCTAAAGGGTTTTCATACTGATTTAGGGCTTCCCATAGCGGTTTATTAAATATTTTTAATCTCCTATGGATTCTCAAAATTTTAGAAGGGTATTACCATCTGTCAGAAACATGGAAAAAGAAAACCGCGTGCTGCTTGCAGCACGCGCACCACGCAAACTAGTTATAATATATAAACTTAGACTACCACTGACTCATTCACTCACTGACTGACATAATTGTTCTCCCTGTTGGTGGATGGGGAGGTAGGTATATTTTGACGGATTCGTATAGAGGTAGGTCTGGTGACTTCGGGAAAAATCGCAAACCCCCCCTTTTTGCCCCCCTCCCCCCCCCCCTATTGAGGATCTCGGAAACTAAGAGACTTGGAACAATTTTTTTTGCGGAATCGGATAGAGAAGACTCGGGGAAGTAGAAATTTTTTTTCAATGTTGCCCCTTTTGCCCCCCCTCTCCCCCCCTTTTGCGGATCTCGAAAGTTAAGAGACTTGGATCATTTTTTTTTTTAGATTCTTGTAAAGGGGAACTTAAATAGTAAAAATATTTTTTCAAAACTCACCCCCTCCCTCCCCAACCTCCCCTAAAATTGAAAGGGCTGTAACTTCACAACGGTTAGAGATATCCATTAGGTGTTTGGACTAATATTATAGTAGGTAGGCGTCGGAGGTCCTGAGTGGAGCGAACCTACGAGACCTGAGTGGAGCGGAGGGGGGAGGTGGCGAGCGAAGCGAGCCGCCGACCCCCGTAGCGTAACGAAGGTCGAGTGGGTGAGCGTAACTCAGGGCCGACGACTTGGATGAATGTTTTAGGGCTCCTAAAGGGTTTTCATACTGATTTAGGGCTTCCCATAGCGGTTTATTAAATATTTTTAATCTCCTATGGATTCTCAAAATTTTAGAAGGGTATTACCATCTGTCAAAAACATGGAAAAAGAAAACCGCGTGCTGCTTGCAGCACGCGCACCACGCAAACTAGTTATTATTATAATATATAAACTTAAACTACCACTCACTGATTCACTGACTGACTCACTCATTGACATAATTGTTCTCCCTGATGGTGGATGGGGAGGTGGGTATATTTTGACAGATTCATAAACAAGTAACTCGGGTGAGTTGGGGAAAAATCCCAAACCCCCCCTTTTTGCCCCCCTTGCCCCCCCCCTTTTGAGGATCTCGGAAACTAAGAGACCCGTAATTTTTGTTTTTTGCGGAATCGGATAGAGGAGGCTCGGGAAAGTAAAAATTTTTTTTCAGTGTTGCCCCCTTTGCCCCCCCTCTCCCCCCCTTTTTCGAATCTCGAAAGCCTTAAGACTTGGAACCAATTTTTTTTCAGATTTGTATTAAGGGGAACTTGGTTAGACAAAATATTTTTTCAAAACTCTCCCCCCCCCTCCCCAACCTCCCCTAAAATTGAAAGGGCTGTAACTTCACAACGGTTAGAGATATCCATTAGGTGTTTGAACAAATATTATAGTGGGTAGGCGTCGGAGGTCCTGAGTGGAGCGAACCTACGAGACCTGAGTGGAGCGGAGGGGGGAGGTGGCGAGCGAAGCGAGCCGCCGACCCCCGTAGCGTAACGAAGGTCGAGTGGGTGAGCGTAACTCAGGGCCGACGACTTGGAAACTTGAGAGTAACTTTTTTTTTTTTATAAATTTTTTTTTTCTTAAATTTTTTTTTTTAATTTTTTTTTTTTTTTTTCATAAATTTTTTTTTTCTAAAATTTTTTTTTCTTAAATTTTTTTTTTTTTTTTTTTTCAAAATTTTATAAGGGTCTCTACTTGTCAAAAATAGGAAAAATATACCGCGAGCTGCTTGCAGCTCGCGCACCACGCAAACATCAAACAGGTCGGAGGTCCTGAGTGGAGCGAACCTACGAGACCTGAGTGGAGCGGAGGGGGGAGGTGGCGAGCGAAGCGAGCCGCCGACCTCCGTAGCGTAACGAAGGTCGAGTGGGTGAAGCGTAACTCAGGGCCGACGACTTGGATTTTTTTTTCTTTTTTTTTTTTTTCCTAATGTTTTAGGGCTCCTAAAGGGTTTTCATACTGATTTAGGGCTTCCCATAGCGGTTTATTAAATATTTTATATCTCCTATGGATTCTCAAAATTTTAGAAGGGTATTATACCATCTGTCAGAAACATGGAAAAAGAAAACCGCGTGCTGCTTGCAGCACGCGCACCACGCAAACTAGTTATAATATATAAACTTAAACTACCACTGACTCACTGACTGACTGACTCATTGACATAATTGTTCTCCCTGATGGTGGATGGGGAGGTGGGTATATTTTGACAGATTCGTAAACAAGTAACTCGGGTGAGTTGGGGAAAAATCCCAAACCCCCCCTTTTTGCCCCCCTTGCCCCCCCCCTTTTGAGGATCTCGGAAACTAGGAGACCCGTAATTTTTGTTTTTTGCGGAATCGGATAGAGGAGGCTCGGGGAAGTAAAAATTTTTTTTCAGTGTTGCCCCCTTTGCCCCCCCTCTCCCCCCCTTTTTCGAATCTCGAAAACCTTAAGACTTGGAACAAATTTTTTTTCAGATTTGTATTAAGGGGAACTTGGTTAGACAAAATATTTTTTCAAAACTCCCCCCCCTACTCCCCAACCTCCCCTAAAATTGAAAGGGCTGTAACTTCACAACGGTTAGAGATATCCATTAGGTGTTTGAACAAATATTATAGTGGGTAGGCGTCGGAGGTCCTGAGTGGAGCGAACCTACGAGACCTGAGTGGAGCGGAGGGGGGTGGTGGCGAGCGAAGCGAGCCGCCGACCCCCGTAGCGGAACGAAGGTCGAGTGGGTGAGCGTAACTCAGGGCCGACGACTTGGAAACTTGAGGGGAATTTTTTTTTTAACAAATTTTTTTTTTTCTTATATTTTTTTTTTTTAATTTTTTTTTTTTTTTTTTTTCATAAATTTTTTTTTTCTTAATTTTTTTTTTTTTAATTTTTTTTTTTTTTTTTTCTAAATTTTATAAGGGTCTCTTCCTGTCAAAAATAGGAAAAAAATAACGCGAGCTGCTTGCAGCTCGCGCACCACGCAAACATCAAACAGGTCGGAGGTCCTGAGTGGAGCGAACCTACGAGACCTGAGTGGAGCGGAGGGGGGAGGTGGCGAGCGAAGCGAGCCGCCGACCTCCGTAGCGTAACGAAGGTCGAGTGGGTGAAGCGTAACTCAGGGCCGACGACATGGGATTTTTTTTCTTTTTTTTTTTTTTTCTTAATGCTTTAGGGCTCCTAAAGGGTTTTCATACTGATTTAGGGCTTCCCATAGCGGTTTATTAAATATTTTTAATCTCCTATGGATTCTCAAAATTTTTAAAGGGTAGCTACCACCTGTCAATAACATGGAAAAAGAAAACCGCGTGCTGCTTGCAGCACGCGCACCACGCAAACTAGTTACTATATATAAACTTAAACTACCACTGACTCACTGACTCATTGACATAATTGTTCTCCCTGATGGTGGATGGGGAGGTAGGTATATTTTGGCGGATTCGTATAGAGTTAGGTCTGGTGAGTTGGGGAAAAATCGCAAACCCCCCCTTTTTGCCCCCCTTCCCCCCCCCCCTTTTGAGGATCTCGGAAACTAAGAGACTTGGAACAATTTTTTTTACGGAATCGGATAGAGGAGGCTCGGGAAAGTAAAAATTTTTTTTCAGTGTTGCCCCCTTTGCCCCCCCTCTCCCCCCTTTTTGCGGATCTCGAAAGTTAAGAGACTTGGATAATTTTTTTTTTCAGATTCTTGTAAAGGGGAACTTAATTAGTCAAAATAATTTTCAAAACACCCCCCTCCTCCCTCCCCAACCTCCCCTAAAATTGAAAGGGCTGTTACTTCACAACGGTTAGAGATATCCATTAGGTGTTTGGACAAATATTATAGTAGGTAGGCGTCGGAGGTCCTGAGTGGAGCGAACCTACGAGACCTGAGTGGAGCGGAGGGGGGAGGAGGCGAGCGAAGCGAGCCGCCGACCCCCGTAGCGTAACGAAGGTCGAGTGGGTGAGCGTAACTCAGGGCCGACGACTTGGATTTTTTTTTTCTTTTTTTTTTTTTTCTTAATGCTTTAGGGCTCCTAAAGGGTTTTCATACTGATTTAGGGCTTCCCATTGCGGTTTATTAAATATTTTAAATCTCCTATGGATTCTCAAAATTTTATAAGGGTCTCTCTACCTGTCAGAAACATGGAAAAAGAAAACCGCGTGCTGCTTGCAGCACGCGCACCACGCAAACTAGTTATAATATATAAACTTAGACTACCACTGACTGACTCACTGACTGACAGAATTGTTCTCCCTGTTGGTGGATGGGGAGGTAGGTATATTTTTACGGATTCGTATAGAGGTACGTCTGGAAACTTCGGGAAAAATCGCAAACCCCCCCTTTTTGCCCCCCTTCCCCCCCCCCTATTGAGGATCTCGGAAACTAAGAGACTTGGAACAATTTTTTTTGCGGAATCGGATAGAGGAGGCTCGGGAAAGTAAAAATATTTTTTCAGTGTTGCCCCCTTTGCCCCTCCTCTCCCCCCCTTTTGCGGATCTCGAAAGCCTTAAGACTTGGAACAAATTTTTTTTCAGATTCTTGTAAAGGGGAACTTAGTTAGTCAGAATATTTTTTCAAAACTCACCCCCCCCCCCTCCCCAACCTCCCCTAAAATTGAAAGAGCTGTAACTTCACAACGGTTGGAGATATCCATTAGGTGTTTGAACAAATAATATAGTGGGTAGGCGTCGGAGGTCCTGAGTGGAGCGAACCTACGAGACCTGAGTGGAGCGGAGGGGGGAGGAGGCGAGCGAAGCGAGCCGCCGACCCCCGTAGCGTAACGAAGGTCGAGTGGGTGAGCGTAACTCAGGGCCGACGACTTGGAAACTTGAGGGTAATATTTTTTTTTATATATATATATTTTTTTTTTTTTTTTTTTTTTCATAAATTTTTTTTTCTTAATTTTTTTTTTCTTTAAATTTTTTTTTTTTTTTTTTAAATTTTATGAGGGTCTGTTCCTGTCAAAAATAGGAAAAAAATACCGCGAGCTGCTTGCAGCTCGCGCACCACGCAACATCGAACAGGTCGGAGGTCCTGAGTGGAGCGAACCTACGAGACCTGAGTGGAGCGGAGGGGGGAGGTGGCGAGCGAAGCGAGCCGCCGACCTCCGTAGCGTAACGAAGGTCGAGTGGGTGAAGCGTAACTCAGGGCCGACGACTTGGATTTTCTTTTTCTTTTTTCTTTTTTCCTAATGCTTTAGGGCTCCTAAAGGGTTTTCATACTGATTTAGGGCTTCCCATAGCGGTTTATTAAATATTTTTAATCTCCTATGGATTCTCAAAATTTTAGAAGGGTATTACCATCTGTCAGAAACATGGAAAAAGAAAACCGCGTGCTGCTTGCAGCACGCGCACCACGCAAACTAGTTATAATATATAAACTTAGACTACCACTGACTCATTCACTCACTGACTGACATAATTGTTCTCCCTGTTGGTGGATGGGGAGGTAGGTATATTTTGACGGATTCGTATAGAGGTAGGTCTGGTGACTTCGGGAAAAATCGCAAACCCCCCCTTTTTGCCCCCCTCCCCCCCCCCCTATTGAGGATCTCGGAAACTAAGAGACTTGGAACAATTTTTTTTGCGGAATCGGATAGAGAAGACTCGGGGAAGTAGAAATTTTTTTTCAATGTTGCCCCTTTTGCCCCCCCTCTCCCCCCCTTTTGCGGATCTCGAAAGTTAAGAGACTTGGATCATTTTTTTTTTTAGATTCTTGTAAAGGGGAACTTAAATAGTAAAAATATTTTTTCAAAACTCACCCCCTCCCTCCCCAACCTCCCCTAAAATTGAAAGGGCTGTAACTTCACAACGGTTAGAGATATCCATTAGGTGTTTGGACTAATATTATAGTAGGTAGGCGTCGGAGGTCCTGAGTGGAGCGAACCTACGAGACCTGAGTGGAGCGGAGGGGGGAGGTGGCGAGCGAAGCGAGCCGCCGACCCCCGTAGCGTAACGAAGGTCGAGTGGGTGAGCGTAACTCAGGGCCGACGACTTGGATGAATGTTTTAGGGCTCCTAAAGGGTTTTCATACTGATTTAGGGGTTCCCATAGCGGTTTATTAAATATTTTTAATCTCCTATGGATTCTCAAAATTTTATAAGGGTCTCTCTACCTGTCAGAAACATGGAAAAAGAAAACCGCGTGCTGCTTGCAGCACGCGCACCACGCAAACTAGTTATAATATATAAACTTAGACTACCACTCACTGACTCACTCACTCATTGACATCATTGTTCTCCCTGATGGTGGATGGGGAGGTGGGTATATTTTGACAGATTCATAAACAAGTAACTCGGGTGAGTTGGGGAAAAATCCCAAACCCCCCCTTTTTGCCCCCCTTGCCCCCCCCCATTGGGGATCTCGGAAACTAGGAGACCCGTAATTTTTGTTTTTTGCGGAATCGGATAGAGGAGGCTCGGAAAAGTAAAAATTTTTTTTCAGTGTTGCCCCCTTTGCCCCCCCTCACCCCCCCTTTTGCGGATCTCGGAAGCCTTAAGACTTGAAACAAATTTTTTTTCAGATTTGTATTAAGGGGAACTTGGTTAGACAAAATATTTTTTCAAAACTCACCCCCCCCCTCCCCAACCTCCCCTAAAATTGAAAGGGCTGTAACTTCACAACGGTTAGAGATATCCATTAGGTGTTTGGACAAATATTATAGTAGGTAGGCGTCGGAGGTCCTGAGTGAAGCGAACCTACGAGACCTGAGTGGAGCGGAGGGGGGAGGTGGCGAGCGAAGCGAGCCACCGGCCCCCGTAGCGTAACGAAAGTCGAGTGGGTGAGCGTAACTCAGGGCCGACGACTTGGAAACTTGAGGGTAATTTTTTTTTTTAAATATTTTTTTTTTTTAAATTTTTTTTTTTTTTCATAATTTTTTTTTTTCTTAATTTTTTTTTTTTTAATTTTTTTTTTTTTTTTTAATTTTATAAGGGTCTTTCCCTGTCAAAAATAGGAAAAAAATACCGCGAGCTGCTTGCAGCTCGCGCACCACGCAAACATCAAACAGGTCGGAGGTCCTGAGTGGAGCGAACCTACGAGACCTGAGTGGAGCGGAGGGGGGAGGTGGCGAGCGAAGCGAGCCGCCGACCTCCGTAGCGTAACGAAGGTCGAGTGGGTGAAGCGTAACTCAGGGCCGACGACATGGGATTTTTTTTTCTTTTTTTTTTTCTAAATGCTTTAGGGCTCCTAAAGGGTTTTCATACTGATTTAGGGCTTCCCATAGCGGTTTATTAAATATTTTACATCTCCTATGGATTCTCAAAATTTTTAAAGGGTAGCTACCACCTGTCAAAAACATGGAAAAAGAAAACCGCGTGCTGCTTGCAGCACGCGCACCACGCAAACTAGTTATAATATATAAACTTAAACTACCACTCATTCACTCACTGACTCATTGACATAATTGTTCTCCCTGATGGTGGATGGGGAGGTGGGTATATTTTGACAGATTCATAAACAAGTAACTCGGGTGAGTTGGGGAAAAATCCCAAACCCCCCCTTTTTGCCCCCCTTGCCCCCCCCCTATTGAGGATCTCGGAAACTAGGAGACCCGTAATTTTTGTTTTTTGCGGAATCGGATAGAGGAGGCTCGGGGAAGTAAAAATATTTTTTCAGTGTTGCCCCCTTTGCCCCCCCTCTCCCCCCCTTTTTCGAATCTCGAAAGCCTTAAGACTTGGAACCAATTTTTTTTCAGATTTGTATTAAGGGGAACTTGGTTAGACAAAATATTTTTTCAAAACTCTCCCCCCCCCTCCCCAACCTCCCCTAAAATTGAAAGGGCTGTAACTTCACAACGGTTAGAGATATCCATTAGGTGTTTGAACAAATATTATAGTGGGTAGGCGTCGGAGGTCCTGAGTGGAGCGAACCTACGAGACCTGAGTGGAGCGGAGGGGGGAGGTGGCGAGCGAAGCGAGCCGCCGACCCCCGTAGCGTAACGAAGGTCGAGTGGGTGAGCGTAACTCAGGGCCGACGACTTGGAAACTTGAGAGTAACTTTTTTTTTTATAAATTTTTTTTTTCTTAAATTTTTTTTTTTAATTTTTTTTTTTTTTTTCATAAATTTTTTTTTTCTAAAATTTTTTTTTCTTAAATTTTTTTTTTTTTTTTTTTCAAAATTTTATAAGGGTCTCTACTTGTCAAAAATAGGAAAAATATACCGCGAGCTGCTTGCAGCTCGCGCACCACGCAAACATCAAACAGGTCGGAGGTCCTGAGTGGAGCGAACCTACGAGACCTGAGTGGAGCGGAGGGGGGAGGTGGCGAGCGAAGCGAGCCGCCGACCTCCGTAGCGTAACGAAGGTCGAGTGGGTGAAGCGTAACTCAGGGCCGACGACATGGGATTTTTTTCTTTTTTTTTTTTCTTAATGCTTTAGGGCTCCTAAAGGGTTTTCATACTGATTTAGGGCTTCCCATAGCGGTTTATTAAATATTTTATATCTCCTATGGATTCTCAAAATTTTAGAAGGGTATTACCATCTGTCAGAAACATGGAAAAAGAAAACCGCGTGCTGCTTGCAGCACGCGCACCACGCAAACTAGTTATTATTACTATATATAAACTTAAACTACCACTGACTCACTGACTCATTGACATAATTGTTCTCCCTGATGGTGGATGGGGAGGTAGGTATATTTTGGCGGATTCGTATAGAGTTAGGTCTGGTGAGTTGGGGAAAAATCGCAAACCCCCCCTTTTTGCCCCCCTTCCCCCCCCCCCTTTTGAGGATCTCGGAAACTAAGAGACTTGGAACAATTTTTTTTACGGAATCGGATAGAGGAGGCTCGGGGAAGTAAAAAATTTTTTTCAGTGTTGCCCCCTTTGCCCCCCCTCTCCCCCCTTTTTGCGGATCTCGAAAGTTAAGAGACTTGGATAATTTTTTTTTTCAGATTCTTGTAAAGGGGAACTTAATTAGTCAAAATAATTTTCAAAACACCCCCCTCCTCCCTCCCCAACCTCCCCTAAAATTGAAAGGGCTGTTACTTCACAACGGTTAGAGATATCCATTAGGTGTTTGGACAAATATTATAGTAGGTAGGCGTCGGAGGTCCTGAGCGTAACTCAGGGCCGACGACTTGGATTTTTTTTTTCTTTTTTTTTTTTTTCTTAATGCTTTAGGGCTCTTAAAGGGTTTTCATACTGATTTAGGGCTTCCCATTGCGGTTTATTAAATATTTTTAATCTCCTATGGATTCTCAAAATTTTATAAGGGTCTCTCTACCTGTCAGAAACATGGAAAAAGAAAATCGCGTGCTGCTTGCAGCACGCGCACCACGCAAACTAGTTATAATATATAAACTTAAACTACCACTGACTGATTCACTGACTGACTCACTCACTCATTGACATAATTGTTCTCCATGATGGTGGATGGGGAGGTGGGTATATTTTGATGGATTCGTATAGGGGTAGGTCTGGTGAGTTGGGGAAAAATCCCAAACCCCCCCTTTTTGCCCCCCTTCCCCCCCCTTTTGAGGATCCCCCTTGGGACAAATTGTATGGGGTTTGGACTTGGAAACTTGAGGGTAATATTTTTTTTTCATACATTTTTTTTTCTTAAATTTTTTTTTTTTAATTTTTTTTTTTTTTTTATTTTTTTTTTTTATTTTTTTTTTTTTTTTCATAAATTTTTTTTTTCTTAAATTTTTTTTTTTCGAAATTTTATAAGGGTCTCTACTTGTCAAAAATAGGAAAAAAATACCGCGAGCTGCTTGCAGCTCGCGCACCACGCAAACATCAAACAGGTCGGAGGTCCTGAGTGGAGTGAACCTACGAGACCTGAGTGGAGCGGAGGGGGGAGGTGGCGAGCGAAGCGAGCCGCCGACCTCCGTAGCGTAACGAAGGTCGAGTGGGTGAAGCGTAACTCAGGGCCGACGACTTGGTTAATTTTTTTCGTTTTTTTTTTTTCTTAATGGTTTAGGGCTCCTAAAGGGTTTTCATACTGATTTAGGGCTTCCCATAGCGGTTTATTAAATATTTTTAATCTCCTATGGATTCTCCAAAATTTTACAAGGGTACTCTCAACCTGTCAAACACATGGATAAAGAAAACCGCGAGCTGCTCGCAGCTCGCGCACCACGCAAACTAGTTATAATATATAAACTTAAACTACCACTGACTCATTCACTGACTGACTGACTCACTCATTGACATAATTGTTCTCCATGATGGTGGATGGGGAGGTGGGTATATTTTGATGGATTCGTATAGAGGTAGGTCTGGTGAGTTGGGGAAAAATCCCAAACCCCCCCTTTTTGCCCCCCTTCCCCCCCCTTTTGAGGATCCCCCTTGGGACAAATTGTATGGGGTTTGGACTTGGAAACTTGAGGGTAATATTTTTTTTTTCATAAATTTTTTTTTTCTTAAATTTTTTTTTTTTTAAATTTTTTTTTTTTTTTTTTTTTTTAAATTTTTTTTTTTTTCATAAATTTTTTTTTTCCTAAATTTTTTTTTCTTAAATTTTTTTTTCTTAAATTTTTTTTTTTCGAAATTTTATAAGGGTCTCTACTTGTCAAAAATAGGAAAAAAATACCGCGAGCTGCTTGCAGCTCGCGCACCACGCAACATCAAACAGGTCGGAGGTCCTGAGTGGAGCGAACCTACGAGACCTGAGTGGAGCGGAGGGGGGAGGTGGCGAGCGAAGCGAGCCGCCGACCTCCGTAGCGTAACGAAGGTCGAGTGGGTGAAGCGTAACTCAGGGCCGACGACTTGGATTTTTTTTCTTTTTTTTTTTTTCTTAATGCTTCAGGGCTCCTAAAGGGTTTTCATACTGATTTAGGGCTTCCCATAGCGGTTTATTAAATATTTTAAATCTCCTATGGATTCTCAAAATTTTAAAAGGGCAACACTACCTGTCAGACACATGGAAAAAGAAAACCGCGTGCTGCTCGCAGCTCGCGCACCACGCAAACTAGTTATTATAATATATAAACTTAGACTACCACTGACTCACTGACAGAATTGTTCTCCCTGATGGTGGATGGGGAGGTAGGTATATTTTGACGGATTCGTATAGAGGTACGTCTGGTAACATCGGGAAAAATCGCAAACCCCCCCTTTTTGCCCCCCTTCCCCCCCCCCTATTGAGGATCTCGGAAACTAAGAGACTTGGAACAATTTTTTTTGCGGAATCGGATAGAGGAGGCTCGGGGAAGTAAAAATTTTTTTTCAGTGTTGCCCCCTTTGCCCCCACTCTCCCCCCCTTTTGCGGATCTCGGAAGTTAAGAGACTTGGATCATTTTTTTTTTCAGATTCTTGTAAAGGGGAACTTAATTAGTCAGAATATTTTTTCAAAACTCACCCCTCCCCCTCCCCAACCTCCCCTAAAATTGAAAGAGCTGTAACTTCACAACGGTTGGAGATATCCATTAGGTGTTTGAACAAATATTATAGTGGGTAGGCGTCGGAGGTCCTGAGTGGAGCGAACCTACGAGACCTGAGTGGAGCGGAGGGGGGAGGAGGCGAGCGAAGCGAGCCGCCGACCCCCGTAGCGTAACGAAGGTCGAGTGGGTGAGCGTAACTCAGGGCCGACGACTTGGTAAATTTTTTTCTTTTTTTTTTTTTCTTAATGGCTAAGGGCTCCTAAAGGGTTTTCATACTGATTTAGGGCTTCCCATAGCGGTTTATTAAATATTTTTAATCTCCTATGGATTCTCAAAATTTTTAAAGGGTAGCTACCACCTGTCAATAACATGGATAAAGAAAACCGCGTGCTGCTTGCAGCACGCGCACCACGCAAACTAGTTATCCCACTAATATTATAAAGGTGAAAGTTTGTGTGTGTGTAAGTATGTAAGTATGTAAGTGTGTAAGTGTGTAAGTATGTAAGTGTGTTTGTTACTCTTTCACGCTCAAACGGCTGAACGGATTTGAATGAAATTTTGTATCAGGATTGCTTATACCCTAGAATAACTAATAGGCTACTTGAAATTCCTGAAAAGTGCAGTGTTCCCGTGGGATTATAAAACAAAATGTTCATTAGAATAGTTTCGGTAGTTTGGCCGTGCAAAAGGCAGCTGTCAGACAAAATAACTTCATAGATGGCAGCACAGGCAAAAATATAACACCTTCACGCTCGAACGGCTGGACGGATTTGAATGAAATTTGGTAGCAGTATTGCTTATACCCTAGATTAAAATATACGCTACTTAAAATTCCTGAAAAATGCATTGATTCCGTGGGATAATTAATCAACTTCATTAAAATAGTATACACAAAATAGTTTGGCCGTGAAAAAGTAACAAAATAATTTCAATAGATGGCAGCACAGGCAAAGTTATTATTCCTTCACGCTCAAACGGCTAGATGAATTTAAATTAAATTTGGTAGCAGGATTGTTTATTCCCTGGATTAAAATATACGCTACTTAAAATTCCTGAAAAGTGCATTGATTCCGTGGGATTATTAAACAAATACAAAATAGTTTGGCCGTGAAAAACTAACAAAATAATTTCAATAGATGGCAGCACAGGTAAAGTTATTATTCCTTCACGCTCAAACGGCTGGATGAATTTGAATTAAATTTGGTAGCAGTACCCTGGATTAACAAATAGGCTACCTTAAATTGCTGAAAAAAGGAATGGTTCCGTGGGATTATAAACCAAAATATTCATCAAAATAGTTTGGCCGTGAAACGTAACTGTTAGTCAAAATAATGTTAATAGATGGTAGCACAGGCAATGTTATAACTCCATCACGCTCAAACGGCCGGACGGATTTGAATGA
The DNA here is from genome assembly GCA_963582015.1 of Xanthorhoe designata. Classification (NCBI taxonomy): domain Eukaryota; kingdom Metazoa; phylum Arthropoda; class Insecta; order Lepidoptera; family Geometridae; genus Xanthorhoe; species Xanthorhoe designata. Next base: position 10,650,144 of record OY757050.1, read on the forward strand.
AATTTGGTACCAGGTCAGTTGATATCCTGGATAACAACATGTCATTAAAATTCGGTACATCACCTCATGATCGCTATTTTATTACATTTCCCACAGTTTCGGCTCGCTTCGAGTCTAAAAGCCTCGCTGCGCTCGCTTTGCTCGCATGTAGCTTTTTCAATCTTTTGCAAGCAAATTGAACTGTGTCAGACCTTAGAATAGGAACCGACCAGCGCCTTTTCTTTGAGCACCATGAGCAAACATAAGTATCAGTGATGACGAATTTATCTTAGAAATGTCAAGTCTAAGAAACTCGATGCGCTTGCTTAGTTCGAAGCTCGCTACGCTCGCACGGTAGCTTCTTGAATATTTTGCTAGCAAATTGAACTATGTCAGGCCATAGACTAAGATCAGACCAGCAGAGTCAGCCTTTTCTATGAGCACTATAAGCAAAATCAAGTGTCACACGACGCATTTTTCTTAAAAATTTCGGCTCGAGTTTAAAAGGCTCGCAACGCTCGCTTAGTTTGAAGCTTGCTACGCTCGCTTAGTTCGAAGCTCGCTTTGCTCGCACGGTAGTTTCTTGAATATTTTGCTCACAAATTGATCTATGTCAGACCATAGAATAGGAACCGACCAACAGTCAGCCTTTTTTATGAGCTCCATAAGCAAAATCAAGTGTCACGTCACGAGTATTTCTTTTTAAAAATTTCGGCTCGCTTCGCGAGTTTAAGACGCTCACTGAGCTCGCTTCGCTCGCACTGTAGCTTCTTGAATATTTGCTGGCAAATTGATCTATGTCAGACAATAGAATAGGGACCGACCAACAGTCAGCCTTTTCTGTAAGCAATATAAGCTACATCAAGTGTCACATAACGAATTTGTCTTAAAAATTTCGGCTCGCTGCGCTCGCTTCGCTCGCATGGTAGCTTCTTGAATATTTTGCGAGCAAAATAAACTGTGTTAGACCATAGAATAGTAACCGACCAGCAGTCATCCTGTTCTATGAGCACCAAAATCAAGTGACACAATGACGCATTGGTCTTAACCAAGGAGCAAAATTAAAAATTTTATGAAAAAAATTTCAATTACGTAAGAAAATAGTAATTTTCTGCACTATCAAGGTGCATTTTTTATTCATATATCTGACGATCCTTATCAGATCAAAAAAACAATCATCAAAATCGGTTTACCCAGTCGACGTATTTAGAACCTCCTCCTTTTTAAAAGTCGTTAAAAAACTATTAACTTATACACCGCGGGTAACACCGCGGGGCACAGCTAGTAATATATAAACTTAGACTACCACTGACTCACTGACAGAATTGTTCTCCCTGATGGTGGATGGGGAGGTAGGTATATTTTTACGGATTCGTATAGAGGTAGGTCTGGTGAGTTCGGGAAAAATCCCAAACCCCCCCTTTTTGCCCCCCTTCCCCCCCCCCTTTTGAGGATCTCGGAAACTAAGAGACTTGGAACAATTTTTTTTGCGGAATCGGATAGAGGAGGCTCGGGGAAGTAAAAATTTTTTTTCAGTGTTGCCCCCTTTGCCCCCACTCTCCCCCCCTTTTGCGGATCTCGGAAGTTAAGAGACTTGGATCATTTTTTTTTTCAGATTCTTGTAAAGGGGCAGGTGGTTGGTCGAAAAAAATTTCCACCAAAATTCCACCCCCTCCCCAACCTCCCCTAAAATTGAAAGGGCTGTAACTTCACAACGGTTAGAGATATCCATTAGGTGTTTGGACAAATATTATAGTAGGTAGGCGTCGGAGGTCCTGAGTGGAGCGAACCTACGAGACCTGAGTGGAGCGGAGGGGGGAGGTGGCGAGCGAAGCGAGCCGCCGACCCCCGTAGCGTAACGAAGGTCGAGTGGGTGAGCGTAACTCAGGGCCGACGACTTGGAAACTTGAGGGTAACTTTTTTTTTTATAAATTTTTTTTTTCTTAAATTTTTTTTTTAATTTTTTTTTTTTTTTTTTTTTCATATTTTTTTTTTTACCTAATTTTTTTTTTTCTTTAATTTTTTTTTTTTTTTTTCAAAATTCTATAAGGGTCTCTTCCTGTCAAAAATAGGAAAAAAATACCGCGAGCTGCTTGCAGCTCGCGCACCACGCAAACATCAAACAGGTCGGAGGTCCTGAGTGGAGCGAACCTACGAGACCGGAGTGGAGTGAAGGGGGGAGGTGGCGAGCGAAGCGAGCCACCGACCCCCGTAGCGTAACGAAGGTCGAGTGGGTGAGCGTAACTCAGGGCCGACGACTTGGTTAATTTTTTTCTTTTTTTTTTTATCTTAATGGTTTAGGGCTCCTAAAGGGTTTTCATACTGATTTAGGGCTTCCCATAGCGGTTTATTAAATATTTTACATCTCCAATATATTCTCTAAATTTTAAAAGGGTAAACCTACCTGTCAAACACATGGATAAAGAAAACCGCGTGCTGCTTGCAGCACGCGCACCACGCAAACTAGTTATAATATATAAACTTAGACTACCACTCACTCACTCACTGACAGAATTGTTCTCCCTGTTGGTGGATGGGGAGGTAGGTATATTTTTACGGATTCGTATAGAGGTACGTCTGGAAACTTCGGGAAAAATCGCAAACCCCCCCTTTTTGCCCCCCTTCTCCCCCCCCTTTTGAGGATCTCGGAAACTAAGAGACTTGGAACAATTTTTTTTGCGGAATCGGATAGAGGAGGCTCGGGGAAGTAAAAATGTTTTTTCAGTGTTGCCCCTTTTGCCCCCCCTCTCCCCCCCTTTTGCGAATCTCGGAAGTTAAGAGACTTGGATCATTTTTTTTTTCAGATTCTTGTAAAGGGGAACTTAAATAGTCAAAATATTTTTTCAAAACTCACCCCCCTCCCTCCCTAACCTCCCCTAAAATTGAAAGGGCTGTAACTTTACAACGGTTAGAGATATCCATTAGGTGTTTGGACAAATATTATAGTAGGCAGGCGTCGGAGGTCCTGAGTGGAGCGAACCTACGAGACCTGAGTGGAGCGGAGGAGGGAGGTGGCGAGCGAAGCGAGCCGCCGACCCCCGTAGCGTAACGAAGGTCGAGTGGGTGAGCGTAACTCAGGGCCGACGACTTGGAAACTTGAGGGTAAATTTTTTTTTCTAATTTTTTTTTTTTTTTAATAATTTTTTTTTTTTTAATTTTTTTTTTATATTTTTTTTTTTTTTTTTCAAAATTTTATAAGGGTCTTATCCTGTCAAAAATAGGATAAAAATACCGCGAGCTGCTTGCAGCTCGCGCACCACGCAAACATCAAACAGGTCGGAGGTCCTGAGTGGAGCGAACCTACGAGACCTGAGTGGAGCGGAGGGGGGAGGTGGCGAGCGAAGCGAGCCGCCGACCTCCGTAGCGTAAGGAAGGTCGAGTGGGTGAAGCGTAACTCAGGGCCGACGACTTGGATTTTTTTTCTTTTTTTTTTTTTTCTCATGTTTTAGGGCTACTAAAGGGTTTTCATACTGATTTAGGGCTTCCCATAGCGGTTTATTAAATATTTTACATCTCCTATGGATTCTCAAAATTTTTAAAGGGTAGCTACCACCTGTCAAAAACATGGAAAAAGAAAACCGCGTGCTGCTTGCAGCACGCGCACCACGCAAACTAGTCTTAAAATATATAGCTAAACGTATAATGCAAAATTAATTCAAATATTATGTTTATACACATTTTATGGAACTTTAAATTTTTGTGTATCAATGTGCCCCACTTCCCCCTACCTACTTACAAATAAAAATATTATTTAAGTATAAAATTCATACGAACGCAGTCGCGGCGCGGGCATTTGCTAGTAGTAACATAGATAGATAAGTAGGTACTTACCTAGAAAAGCAGAGAGGAATGTAGGGCAGGAGACCTACGTCACATTATCTACTCACCTACGTACGTTACCTAGGCAAGTTCAGTGCGTGATTTGCGTGGAGCAAAGGGACTACGCGGCCGGCCGAGGCCCTCGCGCCCCGCCCCTGCTCACGCTCAGCTAGCCAGCCGACGACTCGACGCGACGCGACGCGGCACAGCACACACAGCCAGCACATTGCCTGCCTCTGTGTCTGTGACACAGTGTGACTCTGCGGCGCCCCGCGGCCGCACGCACACGACGCGCACCAGTTAGAACCCACGACATGGGCTGAACTGAGACGAGCGTCCACCAACCACCGACACCAACAACAACCAATCTCCGACAGCCTTGGGACTACTGCGATTTCATATAAACCCTTGAGGGTGTTGAAGCGATCTCGGTTCGAACCGTCCCCATTGCCCATACCTAGGAATAGGAAGTGAAGTGACTTGTGAGCTTCGGAAACATCTACTTTGAAATTACCTACGACTTGTCCAGAAGCCAAACACAGAAAGAGTGAGTTGAGTTTAGATTGACTAGTTAAGTTAGTAGGTAGCTGGCCTTGTCGGTCTTGGCGCGCTCGACCCTCGGATGAGTCCACAAAGTAGTACCTACCTACAGCTATATTTTGTGTAATATACGGGTGAGTCGCAACGCAATCGCATGGTCTTTCGCCGAAAGTAGGTAGGTACTTACCTACTTATAATAGCATAAGTACCTACTAAAGTGCCTACCGTATTATGTTCTCTGAGCGCAAAGCTTTGTCACATTCACCTTTAATTTAAATAAAATTCAAAAAGAGGTCAAGGTGATTCTCTTATCTGCCGGTTTCTCAAACGCATACCTAATATAATATTATCTCCAAAATTAATTAAATCAATGGTCAAATCACGTGACAAGTGTCAAAAGTCACGTAATTTGACCATTGATTAGACCAGGTACCTACCTACCTAGTTCATTTTTGAAAGCAAAAGAAAAGATACCAACACAATTTTTACTGCCGCGAGATACGTAATAAACCTACAACTTTTTTCCTTCGGTTAAATGCAACAAGCAGAACTGTCTAAGCGGTTTCGTTGGAAACACCGACATAGAACAAAAATGATTAAGTAGGTAGTTCTTTCTTTCCCACATAGCGTAGCGAGCACGCTGCTGAGGCCGTTTAATATTAAAGAACGTTGAATAATAATTTGAAGAACGTTGCGCTTATACATTTTGTACTTTGGTACCTACTATAAAATAATATGTATAAGAATAATTTCTCAAGGATTTAGTCATATTATACTTCATAATTAGCCAGACTGGATAGCAGACGTGCAACAATCGTACCTTAGTTAGATAAACCGGATAAACCGGTTTATTGAGGTTTTTCATACGTTCGCGATAACGTTTGCGTTTGAATAGGTAGGTACCTATTTAACGTTTTTACCGGTTACGAACAGGTTAATTTGAAACCGGCTCCAAGCCCTGGTGGCGACTCAGCCCAGCTGATGGTCGAGCTAAAGCCAGCGCCAACTACCTAGCTAGAGCTACAAACAAGGTCGTGTGTTTACAGTTGAGAAGGGTCGCAAATAAAAAAAAAACATTGTATGTAGCGAGCGATGTTATCTGTAACTAAAAATGACGTCATTCCTCCCCATTCTCCCCGAGCAGCCCAACGTTCGGTCGACACGACCGACGACGACGCCGCGCCGCCCGCCGCCCGCCCCACTGCAAATGGGCGGGCGCCCACTGCCCGGCTCGTACGGTACGGGCTTTGCTGCTGTGGTACGTACGGGGCAGACTTTACCGTTTAATTAATATTTTTCGTTGGTAGGTATAAAGGTTACCTACAATATAGGTAGGTACCATTAGCTGGGAACCTATCGGTTCCTCCTATGTATCTAGTGATATGGGGAGCCTTAGTTGCCTTTTCTATTAGTAGCCTCATACTAAAACCCAAGGACGATTTGCTAAAAATACGTCCTTAGAAATGCGTTGTTATTTTATAAATCCTTTCAAAAAAAAGAAAAGAAAGGATAAAAATAAGGATTAATTTATTACTCTTGCTCGTGGTCTCATGCGTAAGCGCAACACTCAACGTGTACCTACCTACCTACCTACGACACGTACGTGTATTTTGCTGTAAGTAGGTACCTAACCTACCTACCTTGACCGTGGATTACAAGAACAGTTGCTTTCACGTTCAGTCATCGTTGATCGTTTCGTTACTCAATTACTCAATTATTTATTTCAATAAATTATCATTACAGATATAGTACATCCAAAGCGCTAATCTAGCTAGGTAGTGAGATCAAAAAAACTTAAAAATAACATAAAAAACTACTAATATACAGGAACATTAATTAATGTAGATACTAAAACAGTGTAGGTAGGTACCTACCTAACTAATTTAAAAATAAAATAAAACGTTAAAAGTACAAAAAACAAAACATAAAATATTAAAACAAAATTAACAAATTATTTAATATTTAAGTAGGTAAAAAAAAAACTAATTATAGGTAGGTACCAAAATAAAATATATGTATAAGTACCTACTACATACCTACCATGGAAGTAGGGAACTAGGTTCCTCACAGTAATTCATACAATTTACCATTAGAGTTGGCCAATTGTCAAAGAACACATCACATTCTGCAGAACTAAGCAGAGCATTAAGATGACGTTGTGCTCGGCATACAGGGGACTGTTGATGCGCTACTGTACGGGACGTTCTTGGCGCAAATAGCGGTACACGCCCAGGACGGAATCTGATGCGATTCTCCGGTACATACAATCTGCTTATGACAGCGAGTAATTCAGGGCAGTTGAGGATGCCACGCAGGATTCTGCAGATGGTTATCATTTGTTCGCATAACCTTCGCGTTTCAAGTGAGTTGAAACTCAGTGTACCCAGAAGAAACTTAGTGGGGTACCCGCTGCCTGGTACTTCGTTACCAGGCAGCGGGGCGCGCGCTGCGGGCGCTGCATGATGCTGCCTGCTGACGGCCGCGAACGGCGCAGTGGTGCCGTCCTTGTCTGTGGGTACTGTACATACCTACTAGTAACTATGTACCTATCCAATCTAGTTATTTCAATACGTCAGACACCTACTGCAAAAGTAGGTAGGTATCTACCTACTCGTACCGTCGTGGATATTTCCGATTTGATATCATCGCTGCGCTTTGCTCTCGCTATCGTCGCAGGCGCTGACGTCGCGCGTTGGGTCGGACTTGCCCGCGCCAGGAAGGCCGTCCGGTGTGCAGCTTGCTCGCCTCGCCCGCCCTCCCGCGCCCCGCTCTGCCTGGGAGAGCGGTGCGCTCGCACTGCTTTGTGAACGTGTAAAATCTATTATTTTGTCAGTGTTTCCAACCAACTCCCGACTCTTCTCGATGAGTCTAACGAAAAAATATGTAGGTACGAGAAATCATCTTACTGATAGTTTCAGCTCTCGGCGTGAAGGTTCCGTAGTCTAGTGGTCATGGACAAACAGAGAAAGTAAACACTACGTTTTAGTCAGGCAGCTCAGCTCGCTTGTATATTACACAGTGCAAATCCTGCCGGGCTAGTAGGTACCTACCTAATTAAGATTTTTTATTTTAAGAAATGTACTTAACTAAGTGTGGTTTAATAACTTAACATAAGTAGGTAAGTACCTACCTACCTAAGTAAACTAAGTTAGTAGTCATCAACCAAAACAACGAACATATTTATTTATCAATTGAACACTGACGTAATGAATGATGGTATACTAGTCTGCTGGAAGTTAAAAAAAAACCACCAAGCAACGATGCGCGAGATCTCGTTCGGGGTTAACTACTTGTACTTACCAATATTGGACGACCTCTGTGGCGCAGTGGGCGAAAGCCCGCCTGAGACGCAGAGGTTGCGGGTTCGATCCCCGCTGCGGGACAAATGTTTGCATGATCTGCAAATATTTGTTTCGTGTCTGGGTGTTTTCTATGAATAATAGTATGTATTTACAAAAAAAAAATGTATCTATGTAGTTTATCAGTCATCTGGTTACCATAACACAGCATTAAATTGCTTAGCTTGGGACTAGATGACGCCGTGTGAAATGTCCAAGGATATTTATTATTTATATTTATTTATTTATTTATACTCTCTGGCTAATCCTGATTTAGGTGTACTTAGTAACTATTGACTCTCTCTGCATTCTACTGTAACTCTAGAATCCTTCGTTACGCTCGGTATTCCGTATTCTATACTTAGCAGGATATACCTAGGTAGGTAACTAGGTACCTACCCTACTTATCTACACCCCCGTGACATAACTCGTTCTTCTGTTTCTTTGATGGACAATTTAGATTTATTCCGCATTCGTCTCATAAAAGTTCAGCCCAATAAAAAAATCTGCTTTCGTCCCACATTATATTCCGTATTCTGCCCACAATTTATTTAATATTCAGAAATTTTGTTTCGTCTCACATTCTAGCTCCACATTCGTCGCAATCGCAATACTTTTGATTTTTTTTGTTTACTACGCCCCATCAATATAAAATTAAATGTAGGTACCTAAGTACTTTCTATGACCTACGTGAACTAATAACAAAAGACTTTCAAATCTAATCATCGAAATCAAAGCCTACACCACAGTCTAGCCTACACTTACTACCTGCACTACACTATCCGGGTCAGCCCTGTATTTTATTGATTCGCGAGCTTTATAATGTAAGTAGGTAGGTACCTATAGTAACAATCATTAAGTAAAACCAGCGCTGTAGTTGCTACTTCTACAGCGAATGCTGAGTGGTGACCGATTTGCTTCACTCATATTTCCTACATAAAATACCTTAATTGTAAGTACCTATACCTACCTAACCTACCTGTATAAGTAGGTACCTATTCTAATTAGAAAGTAAGTCTCGTGACCTGTGATCTACCATCGGTAGATATAGCGAAAATATTAGTGGTAGGTACTTAGGTAAGTACCTAGATATTTTATTGTTTACGTCTGCCTATGTCGCACGTGGGCTAGTTGTGAGCGGTCGGCCAAGGTTCTCTTCTTCGGAGAGGACCGTGGTAGTAGCTGGGCCGGGAATGGGCTAACTGATAACTTGATACTTTGCCAAGTTATTCCAGTTTATATTAAGACGTGCGTCACAACCAGTCACCACACCACATCACGTTAATACATACGTACTACCTACACTAACCTACTGAGGATACGGGCATGTTTTTGTAGGATTTTTATTAAGAGCATAAAAATACCTGTAAGAAAAAATGTTTGAAGAATGTGAGCAGATTTGTCATATAACTCATAGGGTAGGTAAACTTACTAACCGGTAGGTACCTACCTAGGCGACCGACATCTACAGGAAATAATTCAAGTGGCTGAACGGCTGTGAACCGTCTGTCTGAGCTGAGCACATGTGTCGATGTCACTAACCTAAATATAGGTCCAAGAGCATCGACCTAGGGCGTGTTGTTGTTTGTTTGTTGTTCAGCAGTTTCCTTGGCGCTGGCCGGACAGCCCGCACGGCGCAGTCGCTCGCTCGACCGCGCAGCGTTGCGCAGAAACCTCGTAAAAAACACTAACCTTATATCCCTGTATAGGTAGGAAGACAATTTTAAATTAAAAATCAGAAGAAAAAAAACTTTATTTGATAGGTTTATCGATGTTGCTCTTTTAATTTAGGTAATCCTGGTTAAGTAAAAACCTAAACAGTGTTTGTGATGTTTTGTTACAGAAGGCGCCTGCTGCCGAGCGGAGCAGGGCGCGTCTCCGGCGCTGCAGCGCGTGCTGGCCACGATCCGCGACGCCTGGGCCGAGCCCGCCTCGCTGCGCCAGCGCTGGTCAGTACCTACTCTACTTTTTTTTTTTTGACGGGCGGAAATCTGCATACAGACTACCAATTACGTCGAGTGAGGGAACGTAACTGGGGTGTGCGAGGATTATCGAGCACTTTAATGGTGCGTTTACACGCTTGCGAAGGATTGGCAAACCTCTGCAATTCACAAGCGTCCACAATTCTCGCTTGGAAATTGGAAGGCGTTTACACGCTTGTGAATGCGTCAGTGTTCTACGTACATCCAAGCATGGCGGACGTCGATCTTGTATCGGCTGTTACCTTTGGTTTAACCTACTTTTATTATTTTTTTCCCAGGTTTTTTTTAAATACTTAAATAAATAAATATCCCTGGACATTCCACACAGCGTCATCTAGTCCCAAGCTAAGCATTTTAATGCTTGTGTATGGTAACCAGATGACTGATATAAGTAGGTACTACATAGATATATATTTTTTTGTAAATAGGTACATAAGTAGGTAGGTACATATTATACGTAGAAAACAACCAGACACGAAACAAATATTTGCAGATCATACAAACATTTGTCCCGTAGCGGGGATCGAACCCGCAATCTCTGCGCCTCAGGCGGGCTTTCGCCCACTGTGCCACAGAGGTCGTCAGAAAAATGTTTTCGAAGTTGTCATCAATATTTCTTTTTTGGATTTTAATTCCTTTACTCAAAAGTCCAAACTCAAGGTTTGCCAAAGGGCGATGGAGCGCAGTGTGCTTGGAGTCAAGAGGACCGACAGAGTCCGTAACACCACACTGCGATCAGAGACTGGAATTGCCGATGTAGGAGATAAATCCGCTAGGCTCAAGTGGGAATGGGCGGGCCACGTGAGTCGTATGCACCCAGACAGGTGGGCTAAGATCATCACACAGTGGGTGCCTGAAGATGGGCGGCGACGCCGGGGCAGGCCTCGAAGACGCTGGCGTGATGATCTCGATGCATTCAGGGCTGATTGGTGGGACGAAGCCGGCGATCGCAAAGCTTGGAAGTTGATGGGGGAGACCTTTGCCCAGCAGTGGGACAGCATAGGTTAGATAAAAAAAAAAAAAAAAAATTCCTTTACTGGCTTTCCCATTAACTGGGCAAGACGACTTCAAGCATCTGCAACTTTTTTGATATTTTTGGTAATTTTTCAAAAACGATAAACTCTCTTCGTTCGATCAGCCACTCATTTTGAAGTCAGAACTAGACGTGCGTTCGCCACGAGATCACAGCGGCTACTAAGCGCGCGCCAACGTGTAAACGCGACGCAATCGATTGCCGCAATCGCCCTTTGATTTGTGTCCAAAAACCGACACTAGACCCGATCGGATACAAGCGTCTACAAACTCACGCAAACCAACACAATCACCCTCTTTACACGCTTGCGATTGCGGAGGTTTGCCAAGGTTCGGCAAGCGTGTAAACGCACCATAAGAGCATTCGACGACTCACTAAAACTGACCGGTAACCCTCCTCACTGCATATAAGGGACTCTGGGATCTCTAATTGGAACGCACCAGTGACCCTCCGCAGTTTGCACAGAGCACAGTCCCGATAATGGCACCCATAGCCACGACCGAAACCCACGCACATGGCTGTTACACCACGTGCGCGGAGCTCACGACGTCGACGTGGCATCGCCGCCCTCCCGAGACCCGCATGATGGGCAGCCAGAGCCCTCACCCCAACCACCCGCGAATCCGATAAGCCCCCTGTTTGGCAGGGCATACTAGCAGCTACTTCCTCCGACAGTAAGAGACTGGTGGCAAGGCAAGTCAGTCTACCTCACGACCTACTTGCCAAGCCGCCCACATCCCAGAACCGCCAGAGGGGTCCGCCAGGGTAATTTTTTAGAGAGGTTGTCTTCCTCGCAGCCCGAAGGCCCTCAGTTCCACAAGGCCCTAGGGACCCTGCGGAGTTCCGAGCTCGGGACGTTGGCAGAAGAATTTCTTCCGGTGCCTGCTCAGCGGCCGTGAGGAAGCACGCCAAGCCGATACGTCCCGGGTTCATCCACTGCGCCCTCTGCTATTCAGAGGGACGCGCGGATGAGCTCACCCCCCCCGTCATAACATCAGTTCATCCGACAACAAGATCCCCCTAGGGATGAAAGGGGTACTTAAGTTACTGTCGGACTTAACAGGGCACACCCGGCCCTCGGCTGCCGTTCCTCCCGGATCCCTCATATCCATAAGGAACAAGCAGCCTATGGCACATGAGAAGGTTGTCTGACAAGTGCCCCGGTCAGTACTCTACTATACTAACGTCTCCGGCGCTGCAGCGCGTGCTGGCCACGATCCGCGACGCCTGGGCCGAGCCCGCCTCGCTGCGCCAGCGCTGGTCAGTACTCTACCAACATGATCCATTATTCGCGATACAATATTTGTATACCTACCATCATTGGAATAGTTCAATAATTTATTCAATCGAAATTCCGAAAAGGTTTTGTTCACTTTCTGTTTGTATAAATTTTTCGATAATACCTTTTAAATTAATTTGTATAAGTAATTTATTTTGTTTTTGTCAGAATGACCTCGAATTTGTGGCGCTAATCCTCATGACCATGACTCATTGACTGAGCAAGTCAATAAATAATTCGCCATTTCATCAGGCATTGCTTATATCCTATGGAGTTCGGGTTCTTGGTATTGTGTCTAATTTATGTGTCTTTCTTTACATAGCTAAGACAGAGAATTACTTAAAATATATAATAGAGTTATGGTGTGGTGGGATGGGATCACATAACGCGCTTGATTTATTTTTCGTGGAACAGCTAGTAGGTCAGGTAGTGGGCAGTGTCCACCTACTCGGCTAACCTACATCGCTGCTGTTCCAATAACTTCATTGTTAGTTTCACTTTCAGATTAGTCAGTCTTTTGCGTGACCACATTTTTGTAGCATCTCGACGGTGAATTATAATTTATGGAGTAATGTCGATATCTCCGAGATATTTCGCATTCGTTCGATGCACCGCGGTATTTCTAAGTAGCACAGGCATGTGTGCCGGCCGTCGTCGCTGAGAGCTCGCGCATGTTATGGGTGCACTAAGAGCGGTGCGGTGTACGGAATAGCACAGATAAAATGCCTTTACTATAATTAAGATGCAGCACGCCGGCATAATGCGGCCAATCGTGACGATACCGCAACTGAAATAATTTCCCAACAAGCGCGAACATCTTTCAGCGGAGCGACCGACTGGAGTCAGTCTGCCGCGAGTGCTCGGCCCCTGTGCACCCCGCCTTCCCTGTTCATTAATTCACGAACTAAATTATTGACTTACAAAGCAAAGTAATGCGTGTTTGCTACAAAATGTGAAGCGGTGGCTCGGTCGATGGATTGCTAGTAATTACATACAACAGGTGAATTAAACATAATACCTATGCACCTTATGAATGAATACTTACCTCTTTCCCTGAGTGTCTCCGAAGTGGAGTTCCGAATCTCGATCGTTGATTTTTGAGAAACTGTTCCGCTAAATTTATTTAGGTGCCTTGTGTTGTTTACCTACTTATACTTAGTAAGAAAAAAAAACTTTTTTTGGCATATAATATATTCGACCGACATTCGGTACCTATGTAACCTACGTAATGTGATGTGCTGTGAGTGAGACGCCGCAAATTGGTGTCTGATTCAGCTTTTATCACAACTCTGATTTGAAGCGCTCGTGGCGAAGCTTGCACGTTCTTGATAGATCCACAGATAAAAGAATAGTATCGAAGCTTTTTCGAAAGAGCGACACTTGAAATATTTTTAAAACAACGTGCATCGCAAGATCGCAACTAGCAACGATGGCATTCGATTTACCTCCCGGTTTTTAGAACTCGTCGACCCCCAAAAACAGTTTCGCTTTATGTTGTCCCCTGGCCCGGCCCTAGGAAACCAATTTGATCCTGAGGGATCTATATAGACCACTTTGGGAACCACTGACGTAGACGAGCATACCTACTTGGACTAAATTGGAGACGTTTTGTTTTGGAGAAGGCGGATGAGCGCTTGTATGAAGAATGTGATAAGTAGGAGTGAATGAGGCGAAAGGGCTGTGTCAGGTCAGGACTCTGGATCGTAGCAGTAGCGTTACCTACTTATTAAAAAAAAAATAAAGGTGAAGATCAACAAACAATTAGTTAGATAAACAAGTTACTACT